>VWZT01014334.1:496583-535885 GCA_013397055.1 Pachycephala philippinensis
CGGGGAGCCACGGGCCGGCCGCCGGTCGCTCCGAAAACACGCTCGCCCCCCAGCTCCCACTTTATACTGAGGTCAAAGAAGGGGAGGAAAAAAAGAAAACCAACAAAAAGCCAAAGAGAGGGGCGAAAAAAAGAAAAAGAAAAAAGAAGGGAAAAAAAAAAAAGGAAAACCAAAAAGCAAAGCGGAGAGGGAGGGAGGGAAGGAGCTTAGTGCTCAGTCCCCTGAGGATCTGCGGTTTCCCTGGGCTGGCTGCATGGAGAGGAAATCCCGGGAGCAAGAGCTTCTGAACTTGATCTCAACTCCAGGAGTCTTGTCTGAAGTGCTGATCTTCTTCTATAGCTGCTCAGCCATAGCGCTTTAGCCCTAGCCACGATATTTATATATCCATGTGCGTTGGTACCTATTACATCACCACCTACTGCTGTCTGCTGCAGCCCTCCGGTTTAGCTGAAAGTCAAATTATCACCCCTAGATGCTTAACAGCTCTGAAGCGTCTTGAAGGGAAAGGGTGAGCAGCACTGGTGCTAAACAAGAGGGACAGCACAAACTTAAAAAGAAAAGGTCATATTTTACGTTCATCATAGCAAGTTCTTCTTTTCTTTCTTTCTTTCTTTCTCTCTTTCTTTCCCTCTTTCTTTCTTTCTCTCTTTCTTTCCCTCTTTCTTTCTTTCTCTCTTTCTTTCCCTCTTTCTTTCTTTCTCTCTTTCTTTCCCTCTTTCTTTCTTTCTCTCTTTCTTTCCCTCTTTCTCTTTTTCCCTCTTTTCCCCTGTCTTTCCCTCTCTTCCCCTGTCTTTCCCTCTCTTTCTGCTTTTCCCTTTATATCTCTTTCTTTATACTTTTCTCTTTCTCAAATGCCTACAAATGCTAATGCAAGATACAAAACTCAAAGAACGCCCAGCACACTTTACCCCCAACACAATGTATGACTATGTAAATCTGTGGAATTTCAGCTTTTTGCTGTATCCAAGCGACATAGTTTACAGTTTGCTGGATGCAGAAAAAAAAATTCCCTTCATTAAAAGCCAAAACAGTTGTTGAATGGGAGGTTTAAGAAATGAAAAATGAAAGAACTTTCAAAAAAAAAAACCAACAAAAAACCCCCCAAAAAAAACCCAAAACAAATGAAAGGACCAAGGTTTTAATAAAGAGGAAAACATTTAAAGAGGCATCAGGTGTTCAAAAGCAGTAATAAGGTTTTTGGTTCCAAATATCCCTTTAAGAAATCTGGAGTACCAGACATGTGGAGCTCCCTCTTGGTCACTGTACTGACAGGGGCTGTGGTGACACAAGTTTATTCCAGAGCTTAGAGGCTGCCCACTCGTGCAAGTATTGCTGCACTTTTTATTGGAGTGGTTATTTTTTAATCTTTACTTAGATGCCGCTGCTGCTGTGTTTTAATGATACATTTGTTCTTCGGTAATTTGTTCTTAGGTAATTACTTCATTTGGTTTAGGTTCCTGGAAACGAAGCTCAGTATTTAAAAGTTTTGACCCGATCAGTCTAGAATTACTTTGCTTAGAGCAAATCCCATCTGTTTTGTCACCTCCCATAGCTTCAGCCTCGGCCCTCAACAGGTTTTCAGAACAAACAGGTGAGGAGACATTAGGACAATTTTTGAAGGTCCTGAATTAATACAAAAGTGTGTTTCGGGGGAGGGGGGGAGAAGTGGTTTGTGACTCAAGTCCTTTACAGCCTGAAGCCAGTTTAGTCTTTCACGCCAGTAAAGCTCTCCTGCTGCTCCAGCAAAGGATGCGAGAGAAAAGAGAATTGCCCCAGGGCAGATGACAGCTCACCTAGGTGCGAAAATCTCTGACCTTCGCTAAACATGAGCAAACTCAGATGATGTGCTTTTATTTCTTCTTGTGAGGTGCACATGCCGCTGCTTTGGGGCAATTGCAATCTCCTCGGTGTAGTTTTGTCCCAGCCTCAAACGAGTTCTCTCCTCTGTGTGTGTTCAAAGACAGCACAATGTGGATTTTTCGCTGTGGAGGTGAAAATGCCCCATCCCTAGAAAAGTTCCAGGTTGGACAGGGCTTTGAGCAGCCTGGTCTGGTGGAAAGTGTCCCTGCCTGTAGCAGTGGGTTGGAATGAGATGATCTTTAAGATCTGTTCCAACCCTAACAATTCCATGATTCTATGAAATCCACTGATGTCAAATGCACAGATATTTACTAAGTTTTATTTGCATCAGACCCCTCTCACACCTGATGAGCTGAGTGGCTCAGTTCTGGATGCAAAGGCTGTATCAGGCAAAGACCAGCTGCTCCCAGGCTTGGAAACTGCACCATCTCCTTCCCCAGGCTCCTCAGAGCAGTGTGATCCCACCTCACTTCAAACCCTGAATTATTTGCTCTTAGCAAACAGCGGCGGGTGAATTTGGGATTAAGTTTATTTACCTTCTGAGGGATGAGGAAAAGGAGTGGCACTCCTGCCGACACACCTACCCAGCAGAGTGTCCCCACTCCTGCAGCAGAGGGGTGCCCCAGTGCCCGTGGCTGATGGGCCAGGGCCAGGGCAGCTTGGTCTCACTGCCACGGAGAGCAGCTCTGCCTGGCCCAAAGCTGTGTGAACTCTAAGCACGTCCAAACTCCCAGTTAGGGATGTGCCCTGGAGGCTCAGCAGGGAATGATACCTTCATCCCTTTGGAATGTATGGAAATGGGTCCTAGAACACCCTGTTAGGCTCCTGGTCCACGTGTGTGCAGGGTCAGGTCCTCAATGGTCACCCAGAGAATGCAGAACATCGGGTGACATTGCCACAATATCACTGATTGATAGAGGATGCTTCTGCAGCTTCATTCTTTAACTTGTCACAGAATTAGACATCACTCTTTCCATAAAGGCTTCCAATGAACTTTTCTGAGAGGAAAAACAACGAGTTTCCAGCTAAGAATGAAATGATGAGGTTTGGGTTTGCTTTCCAGTTTTCTATATTCACGTGTGTGTGAGCTTGTGTGCAGGCTACCTGTGAAACCCTGGTCCTGCTGCTACAAAGCCCTCTACTTTTTCTTGTTTGTTCCTGGGGAAAAACCCCCAGGGAGGGAGGCAAAGCAGAACCACACCATTTTCAGTTTGCACCAGGTGTAAATGACAGGTGCAAGACGCTCACCTTCGGGGTCTTTACCCTGTAACACATTGTCAGTCGGAAAGTGTTGGCACAGGAAACCATTAAAGCAGGATATTCCCTATGGAAGCCCAAAATCAGTGTCAGGCAGTCCAGGCCAGAGACAGGACCTGACCCTCCAATGTGCCAGCAGCTTTCAGGCAGCCAAGGGGAGTCGGGTGTCTCCAGATCATCCCATAATTAATTCTGAGTTTTCCATGTCATGCCATGTTCCGCTGCTATGTGTCCCCACTCCTGGTGTCACATACTCTTTCCCAGCAATAATTTAGATATTAAACCAGGTAAAATTCATCTCTGTGTTTGCTCTCTTCCCTGACAAGCATATGAGGATGTCGCCGTTCAGACAGCTCTCCTTTCCAAATCCCTCTAGGCTTAAAGTATAAAAAAGAAGAAAGGATCCACAGAATTCAGGTCCACGCTCAGGTTCAAGCCCCATATCATGGATTCTGAAGGAAAAGGGGAAAAGAAGAAGGCATCTTTACAGCATTATTTCACAATTGCACTGGCTTAGCAGCCATCCAAGCCTGGCTCTCTCTGCCTTTCTAAAGGGATCTAGGTCCACAATTTAAAAATCAATTTACATATTTATTAACTCCAGTAAATAGATGTAAACGACCCTGAAAGTTATTGCTCATGAGCTTTTCTCCCGAAGGCAAACATTTCCCTGAGACCCTTTGGTCTGGAAGGATGGGGGGCTGTCCTGGAAGGGGCACGGAGAGGGATATTGTGAGGAAAAAAAATCCCTTTCACCCTGTTTGCACGCTATGAAGACACGGTGAAAAAGCAGCCCAGCTCCCCCTCTGCCTACGCCCCTTTTAATTGCGACCATCTCGGAGGAGAAGCAGAAGGGCCGAGCCTGGGAAAGCTTTCCCCGTTCACGTCTGGCTGCCCCCGTGTGCGGCAGGGGCGGGGGTCCCGGGAGAGGAGGCAGCCTGGAATGCCGGGGTCGCCGGGAGACCTCGGCCCTGCCGCCTCTGCCTCCTGCATAGCACACATACCCACAGCCCAGCCAGCAGCCAGAGCCTCTCCGGGCTTTTTTCCCCCTCTCTCTCTGTTTGCAGCTGGTCTATTTGATCTCTGTTTGCTGTTGGGAGCGCGCCTTGCGGTGATCAAAACCTCATTATCTCCGGCGATGTGCCGTGTTTCCATATTGGAAAAGGGCAGTGGAGTATGGCAGCGGGCAGCCACGGGGCTGGGCAGGCAACAAAGGCGGCAGTGACCTCCCTCCGGTGTGTCTGGATGGATTCGGTGAGGGGACTGAGCATCGCCGGGCTGCGATGGGTGCGGATGCTGCCAGCAGCTGCTCCCTCTGCTGCTGGGGAGCTCGAGCAGTGCCACATCCCCGAGCAAGGCAGAGATCCCAGAGGACACGGCTGTGTGGCTCCTGCAGGGCTTCCACAGCTCGGATGCTGCAATTCGCACTTCCAGCTGGTGTCCACACTGCTCATGGACACCCACTGCTGCGGGAAGGGGTGCCCAGGAGAGCTGGGAGATCGAGCCCCAGACCTCTGAGTTTCTGGGTGCTCCAGTCAGCGCCATGGCAGCCTTTTCTCGGCTGCTGTGCGTGGTGTGTTTGCTCTGGATGGGGTGATGTGCCCACAACATCCCTTCAGAGGCTGTGAGGTGGTGGGGTGCTGGCAGAGGTCCTCTGGGAGACTCAAGGCCACTCACCAAGCAACCTGGTGTGGTCGTGGCAAGCAATTCCCTTGTCCTCCTGGCCTACGAACAGCTCTCAGGTGAAACAACACCTCCAGACAATCTATTACACCTTCTGCTTCTCAACCTGTTTCTCAGCTTTGCTCCACGCTTTTCTTTCACTGTGTGTTGTCCAGAGCAAGAATTCCCAACCCTACCATCACCACTGCTCTGTATTTCCAGCAGTTTTCTTTCCTCAGTGGCTTTTGCTCCATTTTCAGCTCTTCTGGCCGCATGTGCTTCTTGTTGTCCACTGTGCTCTCTTTTTTCCTGTAGCTGTTCTTCTCCCTCATCCATCCTCAGGACAACAAGCGCCCTTTGTGGAAGTGACATTCCCAGGCATCACCCAGCCCTGAAGTGGGTGGTGGGATGAGTGGAGAACGTGGAGATCCGAGGAGTCCTGAGGAGCATCACTGGAGTTTGTGTTATTGGAGAGCAGGACTCAGTGGGATGGGACAATGGGAAGCCATCAGTCAACGCAGATCCTTTGGGGGGCCAAACATGTTCTGGGATTTTGTCACAGCCCCATACCCCTCATCCTCGTGTAGTCTGAACCAAAGTTTGGGAGGGAAGTCTGCTAAGAGCACAGATGGGGAAATATGCTCAGGAGGCTCCAGTTACTAGTGTTGGTCTTCTTTGGAAAAGTTTATTCCCAGCCAGGCTCACTCTTAGGCTGCAGCTCACACGCTGGTACTTCCATGCTCACTGCTGACATTTCTTCATGTGCTATTTTCTCCTTCCCTTGTCCTGTATTCTTGTTACCTATTGAAATTATAAACACTTTAAAACTAAAAATATACATTTTTTTCCTTTTGTCAGATTATGACACACATACTTCTGCTGATGCATTGCTTGGCACTCTGCCAAGCAAAACCGGCGAAAGGAAACATAATAGAAAATGAGTTCTGAGAATCAGGGTAAGTGTTTGTTAAGCTTATTTTTATTATTATTATTGTGGGAAATAGTAGCTTAAGTTGACTTTTTGTGTGAGAATGTTTCAGCTGACTTTGAACACAGCATAATTGGTTTACACCAATCTGTTCAACATGTGGCCTCTCTTGCATGAATCATTTTTGACCCGTGGCTAAAGTGAAGAAAACTGGCTGCTGTAAGCAAATGACGTGTATTGCTGAATTTTAAAACTCCCTAGCAAAGCACCACTCAGAACCTGTCAGAACATATATGGACACAGCTGTACAACCCATAACCTCTCAGAGCGTGCAGGACACCAGCTTTTCCAGTTGACCTTTAGTGTCACAACTGCGAAACAAATCCTCTGCTTTCCTGATACCACCGGTGCTATTAGCAGTGGCAACAGCTTTATCTTTCACTCTGGCACACAAAAAGCCCTGAAAACAGGTATAAAACCAGGTCAGCGTGCTGATGGAACCAGCCAGAAACATCTGTAGGCTTTTGATGGGTGAGGTTTTGAAAAGCAGACTGCAAGCCATGAGCTATGCACAGGTAACAGCTCTAGAGAGCGAAGATCAACCAGCATGGATGTTACTCACCAAAGTCTGTCTTGGTTTAGGGTAGTGACAGCAGTAACACATCAGGTAAAATGTATTTTCTTCCCCTTCATTTGGAAAGCAGAGTTAAGGAGGCAGATCTGGAGCTGAGCAGCATGTTGCAGCAGTGTGTAAAACAAGGTAGCTGTCAGCAGACACGTCAGTCATCTGCCAGCAGAGCTTGTCTGGGGGATTTGTCCCAGGTTTCGTTACTCACTCTCTTGGTGCTGTTGAATTACAGCCCTTGCAGGTCACAATGGGAGCCAGCTCTCACTCCGAGTGCGGATCACACCAGATACAAGTAAATAAGATTTGGATGAATGATCCTTGCCCAGAAAAATCCCCTTGACACCAAGAAACCAGCAGAGATGGCGTGGCTTGATTTTTGATTTAACCATTTAATTCCCCTTGCTATCCGAGGCCCAAGAAGAACTTTGTTCTAGTCAACCATTTTAATATTAACTATTTTTACTCCCATCTTTTCACTTCACTGATAAAGCTTCGAGAGCTACAGAAACATCAGCACCACAGGAATTAATCCATGCACCTTAAGAAATGAGAAGCAACAGAAAACAAGGCTGCTTATCTCCTTTTGGATGATTCCTTGTGCTGCTCTGAGAGCACGTCCCACAGGGTTTGCTTTGGTTCCTGCAGGTGAAAGAGGGAACAGGACCAGCTCTGAGTCAATTTGCTCCATGAAGCTGTGCAGCCTCCTCAGCAATGAATAGTGAAGACTATTATTTTTCCTGCATTTCAGAATATGTTCATATTTGGACCAGGGGAATGTGCAGTTTCCATCCTGCCAACGAGCTCTGCAGGAAGAGATCCCCAGGGAATTGGATCAGATACTTACCTGGCTTGGCACTGCTTTTTAATAAGCAGGATGAGTTAAATGCAAATTAGAAATGACCAATTTGAAGATTGTCTTGAGGAAAAAAAAAACAAAACAAACAGTTTTAAATGAGGCAGTCAACAACAGAATGAAGGCTTTGGTATTTTTGATGATTTCCAGGACCAACCTGTGATTCCCTTCATCGATTGGAACTCAGCCAAGCATCCCTCCTGAATGTGTGTGTCCTACAAATGCTGAGTGCAATGGTGTGGCCGTCTAAGACCTCTTAGCTGCCACATCCCAGCAGAGCATGTCCCAACAGCTTTTCCCCAGCATTTTCCCTTTGCTACCACACACCCAAAATAACAGGTAAATTATTGCATGAAAGGCGCCACTGAGCTCATTTCCATGTCACTTCCTGAGATAATGGGACAAAACAAAACAAGCTGTGGCTACACAAAATCTGATTCCTACCAGAGAGGCTGTTTTTGTGTCAGAGCACACCCACAGGGGATGATTGTTTTGATATAAAACTAATATTATCAATATTAGTGGGAATGGAGGATGCACACCAGAGCTGTCAGAATTGGGGCGGCGGGATGGGAACGACACATAACGAAGGGAAAACTCCCTGCCCAGGGAATTCAGACAGTGCTGTGCAGTCACTGCTGTGCTATTTGCCACGTGCTATATCCAGTCACAAAATATTCCACTCAGTCAGAGACACGGCCAGAAAAAGCCCTGCGAACCCCAAAGTCTTGGAGTCTTATAATAACCCCCAGAGCACACCCTCCTCCACAAAAGGAGCCCAGCAGTGCTCCCGGTGACCTGCCAGGGACACACTGCATGCAATTTGTTCTGTATTTAAAGAGTCAGGCAAAAATCACAGAGGCTGCTTTCAGTGCCTTCGTGGCCAGCGAGCATTGCTCTGGAGCAGGGCAACAAATATTTTTGGTTCCCCTAATGAAATTTCGTAATGCTGGAATAAGGTGTTACAAAACTATGTGGAGTTTTCAGGGTATCCATTTATTTCAGTGGTTGAAAACTAAATTTGGACACCAGTATTGGGTGAAAAATTATTTTGTCATTAAAAAAAATACTCTTTCCAAATTAATCTGCCTTCTCTTCCCCCTACAATTTCCACTTCTTAATTTGAAAATTTATATTCCTGAGAGCTACTGGACCAGCACAGTAGGAGGCTACTTGTCACTTGAAGTTCCAGTGCAGGATTTCAGAAAAAGGAAAAATGCTGGAGTCTTTATGAGCATTTCTTGGATTGGAAGACAAAGTAACATAACAATGGTACGATAGTTCTTACCGTAAAATGCCATTTCTACTGCCTACAACACCACACATACCATCACTATCATTCTTCTTATTATTTTTTGTGGGAAAAAAAATCATTCTAAAACTTTAGTCACAATCAAACCACGAACAGGATGGAACAAATCAGCTGCTGGCTGACTTGCAGAAGGAGGGCAGATGAAGCTGATCAAGACTCCATGCCAGGACCTCTGGGAACTAGAGCTCTGTGTCAAACCAGGTCCAGCCTTGGAGAAATCAGACCAATCCTCAAGATCCTGTCAGCTGAAGGACCCCAGGGAAGGTGGATGTTTGTTGGTGTGGGCTCCACCTGAGGCTAAGAGGGTGGATGGAAATCCTGGCTCAGAACCCTTTTTTGGAGAGTGATGGACTGTGGCCCCAGGAAAAATCTCACTGGCTGGGGACTGGAAGGTGTTGGAGGGAGCAGGAGCCAGGGAGCCCTCAGAGCTACCCTGTTTGTTTGCCTGGAAGTCCCCACTGAACTGCTGCCAAAATGATGTAATAAAATGTTATTTTTGGTGGCAGTGACAGTTTTCACAATGAGTACTGAAGAGGCAAGAAGTGTCATCCTTAACAACAGCACGGGGCTCTGTTACACCTACAGTCAGGGCTCAGCTTTGCCTTTCCCTCTGATTTCTCACACTGGCTGGGGCCACTGCTGGAAAATTGGGGAGATGAAGGAGAGAGGGGAGAAGAACTGTGCTGGCAAGTGTTGTCACACAATATATTTTGACAGAGCTTAGAAAGTTTCTGTCCACCCCTCTCTGCCGTCACAGTAGTTTATCTAAACTGCAGCAGGCAAATTAAGGAGTGCATATCCAAAAAACTACCCCAAACTCCCTCCTGTACCAGCTTTGGTGCACGTGCAATCATAATTCAGAACCATGGGAACACACCTCACACGCACTGCTGTAGATTATTATTTAACAACAGCAAATTCCCACTATTTTTACCAAGCCTGAGGGATGGTTTGCAACCCATCCTCAATTTTCCTGGTGCTTTCAACTCGACATGGACACAGGCTGCAGGGTCAGCTCCCAAATGCAACGGATCATGATTTGATCATGTTGGCAAAGTGGCTTCAGGAATTCTTTTCTTCCTTTTTGGGAATGCCCTGCTGTGGTGCTACTCCTGCATTACCTACAGTACCACTGTACTCATTTATGACAAAACTGCATATTACTGTAAGTTAAATATGACTATAATTTGCATAATACTATAAGTTACACATTTCTAAAGCTTCTGTGACAATTAGGGATAAGGGAATGACATTTCCATCACCTGCAGAGGAGAAAATGCAGAACACCTTTGCTCGTGGACTAACCCTACACTGCTGAAGGAGCTGCAGCACCTCAGCAGAAAGCTCACAAAGAAATCTGCCAGACACGTTTAAAGAGCCATTTGGAATCACCAAATCCCAGCCAAATATACCTCGCTGTTGTTACAGCACAAATATAATTACTGCTATTATTAGTAGCAGCAATAGTTACTATTAAGGTTATTATTAGCCATAATTTTTCCTGTGGTACCACTTAGGAATTCCCTCTGAGGACCAGGGTGCCACTGCAGCACGCTCTGTGTCGCTGTTACCATGACAGTTCTGCTCTGTTTGCCGGCGTGTTTTGGCTAGAGAGCCAGCTGCTGGCTCGCTGTGCTCCAAGTTGCTGAGCAATAAATCCCAAACCAAATTCAGGACCAGGTTTCTGCCCCAAGTCTCAGTCCTGTGACTTGCCATGGAGGCTGCTCCGAAACTCCGCCAGAGTCCACCAAGTCTCCCTGCAAAAACACCACTCCTACCAAAACTAGCGGCTCCCAAGGCGAGTTTTGGAAAATATATGCTGCAGGGAAGGTGCTGCTGGTGAGATTGACACTAGAGAGAGTTGTTTGTGGGAAACAAGGAAGATGAGAATTATTTCTTTGCAGTACAAGCAAATCGAAGGACGTTGTATCAAGAAGAAGATATTTAGCTAAGCAGGATGAGACGAACTTTGTGAAATGTTACATGAATACGGGTGAGACTTCCCTGACAGATTGTCTCAAGAGACCCGTGAACTCAGCTCTCAGCTTGATGTTGAATGTACTAATTTTGTTAATCCTTCCATGGCGACTCAGTCCTTTGAGTTTTCTGTCTTGTGGCAAAGTGTGAAAATGGTCACTGCACACAGAGAATGAATTTCATTGTAGGTTCACTCACAGGTTATGTCCCCCCTTAACATTTCCAGAGGCTTCTGGGCAGAGGTACGTGTCATACACTGAGCCAAAAGTGCAGCAGAGGTGTGTGGGGTGCCCTCAGCTGCTCACAGAGACCGCGGAGGGAGGTTCAGCTGCCCCAGGACCTTGGGGTGACACAATCCTCCTGTCCCCAGGGCTGCAACCCATTAGCATCCACAGGTAAAGCCACGGTATGTGAGCTAATGGTCCCAAACCATTACCTACAGGGGTTGAAATCCTTATCACAAAAGCACCAGGGGTTGTGATTTGTGTCTCTCCAAGTGTGGGTCCAGTAACTTCTCCATCTGTCATCACCAGCAATCTCTCCGTGTAATCTTCCTCGTACCTCTGTGCCACCAACATCCCCACTCTAGGTGTTGTGTTTTCTGATGGTCCACTTAGCACATTCAGAGCTCTTCCATGCTCCCAGCATTGTTTGATTGTGTCTTTTAGGGCTGAGATCTGATCAGTGTTTGTACACCCTCTTCTGAAGCCGAGCTGGCTTTTCCTTAAGCCTGCCATTCAGCTGCTGCCTGCTTTCTTGTTCACAGGCACTCAAGCAGATGTATCCTCAAACACAGCAAACAGCCTAATGCCTCTTGAGTTTTATATTCCTTCCTGCCACCTCCTTTTCTTTCTCCTCGGCTTGTTGTAAGCACAGCTGAAGGCCAGGGACCAGCCCTTCTGCAGCCTCAAAGAGCCCCAGGAATACCTGGCAGTGTCCCACGGGTGACACCTTTGTCACCAGGAGGGTGCAGGGCCGTGTGTCATGCCAAGGGCTGCGTCCAAGGAGCCACAAGGATCTGCAAGGCCACTTCATGGCTCTCAGTGTCAATCCAGGGCACCCATGTTGGTTGATTCTTCTCTTTTAAAACTTCCCGGCATGTTTTAGCAATGCTCTTTTCAGCAGGTTTCCACTCTCACTTTTCTCACCTCAAGTCCTGCCTTTTTCTGTGTCCCTTGTCCATAAAATCAACTTCTGAGAGACGAACCACCCTGACAGGTTTCTGGCTGTTTGTGTGGAGCCACGTGAGTCTGTGTCCCTCACCCTCCAAAACACAGTTTCAGAGATCTCTCTCTGAAAGGAGCTATTTAGAAATACAGACAAATTTAAAGTACAACTAGAATTTGGTGTTAGGTCCTAATTTAACACATACTCAGCCTTTATTCAGGCTACTCACAAAACTATCTGTCTCTTCACACTAAACTCTTTATGTTGAAGGGATTTTTGTCCTTGACCAGATTTGATCTGATTAAATATTGATAAAGGTGATGTAGGTACATTTATTTAAAAGACGATGAGCATTCAGACTTACCTGTTGTGATCAGGTGAAAACAGCAAGGCTTGGTCTCCTTCTTGGGGCATCTTGGCAACAACTTTCTGAGAACCTTCTCCATCACTGCCAGAAAGCTCTCACAGCTCACAGATGTCGCGGCCAAACTCCTGAGAGAGGCTGAAATTAAATCAGTTCTTCTTGAAACAAATGTCCAGTCCCTTCTTGTGCCACTGTTACTACAAAAATTAAAAAAAAAAAATAAAAAAGATACCGAGGAAAACAATTCTCTAACATTTCTGTGTTGTTCAAACGCTGCAGACGTGAGGTGAGGCATCACAAAATCCTGCTCTGAACAGCTCACAGGCTTGCTTGGTGCTGATGTAAAACAGCCATTTCACACGTTTTTTAACAAAGCAGTACTGCTCATGGCAAAAGTAAACCCATTGCAAATAAATAAATCCAGAAGATATTTTTCCAATCAAAAATAGTCACGTCAGTGTTCGTGCCTTGGCATTTTAATGCTTGAATCTGCATTTTGTAAAAGCAAATAAAAAATTAAAATATATTTCACTAATAAATTATTGATATCATGTGGAATAAAAATATCTCAGGAACATGAGGAAAATTTGTGATGTTTTAATGTTTTATTTCAGCTGGAAATCAGTGTAACAGTTACAGCTCCCAGCTCAGGTTCCAGGGAGGCATCCTTCTGCCATTGCATTTTTCTCTGTCCCTTCTATGCCAACTCTTATAAAACAAGATACCACAGGATTTAATTCTAAAACTCTAATATTACTGCCTTGTGGTGAACTGAATACTACAGATTCCTTCTTGATAATACTGTCTCATGGGATTCCTGCATGGTAACAGAATCTCCTGGGATTCCTGTCTGGTAACCATATCTTCGCTGGATTTTGGTAGTATTTCTCCCATTGGATAACCCCAGCCTCACCAAATAAGCAGTCATAAACCTCACACTCTCTGTATTTTACGTGACATTATTTTACTAATATCAGATCCTGGGGGGTTTTTTCACCACTTTTTTCACTAAATTGGAATCAGGGCTCCAAGAGAAACGAGTGTGATGGAATATTCTGTTAGTTGGACAAGAACAATGCTAAGATACTCCTCTAAAGAAGCAATAATTGCTTCATGGCTTCATTGCTCTTAGTCTTTAGCCATACATGGACTGGAGAACTTTCTGTCGTTCTGAAAGTGAGCCATGGTACGAGTTCTTCCTCTCCATGCCTGCGAGAGAAACCACAGCTAAATAGTTTCAGAAGGAATACACCGAGCAGTTCTTGAGAGAGGTTTTCAGCTAAATCATGAAGCAGCAACCCAGCCTTTCTGTCCTTAGCCCCTCTCTCCACCCAGTTGTTCACAGCAAGCTGACAGGGATAAAATCACTGCAACAAGCCCACACACACACAGAATTTTGTCCTTACGGTCCCGCCTGGTGTTGCCAGACACTTTTGCAGCTTCTCACAGGATGCAGGGCCACCCTGGGAAGTCAAACTGGGGAACTCTGTCAGGAGAATTGCACATCTCACAGGGTTCAAACCTGTTCCATCATCCTGCAGCACCCAAAGTGGTTCAGGAGAGATATGCTCTGGTTCGCCCTGTGAGATTTTCAGGCTTGAAAGTTTTGTCTTGAGCTTTCCTTTGACTTATTTATTGTCTCTAATGGCCCATTTTTGAGAAGATGTGGTTGGGATTGCTGCTGAGGTAGGACCCAGCCTTGCTCACAGGAGGGCAATTTCAGAACATTTTCCTATTGCCACAATCCACCTCCTAGAGTCCTCAGTCCCAAAAATGTGGGTCAGATAAAACAGTGACGGGCCCTGCAAAGAATTATTCAGTAGGATTTGTGTCACTGAGCTCTTGGATGTGCCAACAGACACCTGGGCAGGTCTTGACCAGGTGGCTTTAGGAGAGCTCTGACCACCAGCACCTCTGGCTCAGTAAGAGAAGGAAAGTTTGAAACCCAGATGCTCCCAAGGCTTGAAGCCCGGTGAAGGTGCCTGAAGAATACAAGTGTTAGAGATGGAAGAAGGTAAACAGGCAACACCTCCTGTTAAAGAACTCCATCTCCTGCCACGTGTTCAGACAAAAAAATGGACATATGCCATTTTTCCTTTTCACAGCTGTCTTTCTGTCCAAATATAACACTCACAACTCCAGAACTTACAGCTGTTCTGAGCCCTTTTTTGAATCCAGACCATGCCTCAACACCAATTTTTCTTTGGTCCTGCCCAAGTCGTTGAATCTCATCACACTTGGAGGTACAAGGAACTGTGATAACAATCCCTGGCAACTTGATGTTTTTTTTGAGAGGATCAATAAAGTTTATGAAGCACTTCCTGAAGGTAAAAAAAAAAAAAAAAAAGAATGGCACATTTGATAACAGATCTGCCAAGACACCTTTATCCTTAAACCCTGGAATTTCCATGACCTTTATCTGCCTGAAGTACCACTGGAATTAGCAGGCAGATGAGCAAGTGGAGGTCCTGGCTGGCACCTTGGCACCCCCTGCAATGACTGGGAAGACTGTTCTGGCTGTTGCTGTAGGCCAGGATAGCCAGGAATGGTGTCAGATCAGGAGCTGCATCTCTGCTCTGCTGCCTTTTAAATCCCAACTCTCTGCTTGGACAACGAACTGAGAAAACCGTGTTGGAGTGTAGGACAACAAATACCTTTTACCAGGGGGCTTCTGATGGTCTCTTAAGGGGCCATTCATGACTGTGTGGTGAGTCACCGCCCCAAAAATACTGCCAGGGCTATTCATTCAGCGGGGCTAGCAGTGCAAGCTGGAAACAATCTAGGGAACTCTCATCTTCAGGTCAGTGGGGGCTGGCAGCACGGCCGCGCTCCGCCTGGGAACGAGGGGCGAGACGGGAAAGAGCACGGCTCCCAAATTGCTCTCGTGCATGCTGTGCCCGGGGACTGGCCCTGCAGGAAGGGAAGGGTTTATTCCATGCCCAGAAGCGGAGTTGCAGGTCCCTATTTTACTGCCATGAGTGTTTTTCTGCTTGAGGAATGATGAGGCTTGGGAAAGGTTTCTGTAAAACCGGGACGAAAAGGAACTTGGAGCGAGCTTGGGGGGAGACGTGTGAAAATTCCTGCCATCCCACACTGCTTGGAAGGGTCAGGGAGCGACTTTGGTGTTTATCCTGTTTATAGCCCACAGGACCTTCTTGGGGCCCGAAGCCCTCGTGCTATAAAAATAGGGGAGAATCCATAAAACCAGCAGCAGCATCTCACATATAGCACAGCTCCTTTCTTACGAGATGGGCAAGAAGCTAAACGCCTTAATTAGAAGTTGGCCGAGTTATTTTTTGTGTGTTGCAGCCAACGACACAGAACATGGACTCCTGATGGAATACCAAGGCAGTAAATCAATGGAGGGTCTTTGCTACCGTTCATGAAATGCTCCAGCTGTGCTCCTAAGGATTATAATGTCAACAGAACCCTTGATTTGAATCACAGCCTTGCCTTCACTCAGGGGCCGTATATTAGTCTTGAAAAGCAGACAGAGTTTCATTGCTCAGGGAAAGAAAAAAAAAAAGAAAAAAAAAAAAGAAAAAGAGAGAATTGCTGAGCTGAAAATAAAATGGTGATGTAGGGGAGGAACACTGCCGTGCAGCCAAAGGAGACACGTGGTGACTTGCAGTAAAAACCTTTAGAAACTTGAACTTAAGGATCTTTCGCCATGTTTGTTTAGGGTAAATTTCACAAGTCAAATTTAATTTTTCCCGCTACATTTAGACAGAGCTTAGGCACCTGATTAAGTGCTCAGCTTCACCAAAGCCATTCCAGCAATGCCAGCTGACTTCAGCCAAGGATCTGGCCCTTACTCAGAGTATGATACAGATCAGGAATCCCACGAAACAAAAATGGATGATTTTAGACAGTGGTAAATTTGTCTGGAGGGCAAATACATTTGAATACCACTCGTGGTTATGCTGTAGGGCCTGATCAAACCATAGAATCACAATCATGAAATACCCTGAATCAGTGGAGACTGGACTGTATTCCACCAGGCTGGATTCTCAAAAGCTGTGTAAAAGGTGCAGTTTTGCCTTGGCAAAACGCTTGAAGATTCCCAGGAATCTTTTGACATTTAGCAGGTGTTCTCTTGCAACAATTGTAATAAATCTTAACAACCCACGTGTAACCAGGCAAAAAAAAAAAAAAAAAAAAATGCTGAAGGTTTTTCTGATGATGACCTTGAAGTTGTTGACGAGGTCACAGTGGTAGTGTCATGCTGCAGTTTGCACGTGTTCTTACTTTCTTATTCCTACAGGAATCAGCTGCTGCCAAAGTATACATGATACAAAGTAGAATCTTGATTATCCAAAGCTCAGTCATAGTCTCTGTTGCCTATAATACAGTTCTATCCCTGGCATTTATTGCTTACACTGAAAAGTATCTCAGTTATTCAAAACCTTGGTTACTCAGATGCAGGGGCTGGACCCATTAAATCAATTTGCAATTAATTCAGGTGGCTCAAAACCATTTCCCCTCTCACAACTGTACTGAAGCTATGCAAAGATTTGCACAAAAAATCACTCAGAAAGGGAGAGACCTACCTTTGCTTGCAGCTGGAAGTAAAAAGGAGAAAGAAATCTCACAGAGCCCCAGTAGTCCTGGAACTGCTGACAGGTTTGCATCTTTGCAGGAGCAAGAAAACCTCCTCTCTGGAATGCAGAATTATTTGAAAATGCTGCCTTGCACCACCACTAAGGTTGAAGAGCAGCTGAAATACAACGGGGCTGTAGAGCTGAGCCAATCCTGAAATGTAATCCTGGTTCTGCTGCCCTGACTCCTGCACAGTCACGGTACCCAGTGGGGATGGGAGCAGCCTTTTTCTTGGCTTAGCATTTGGTTTATTTTGGTTTATTTTGGCTCCTCACCAGCACACGTGGAGCCTGTGCAGATCCGTGCAGGCTCCTGCTCCCTCCAGCACCTGCAGGACTGCCCTGGGGCTCCTGCCCAGGCTGCCATGAGGGGCTCCAAGAGCCTCATCCCATCGTTTCCCGGGATAACATAAACTTCCCTTCCCACGGTGCCTCCAACGACAAGTGCACGTGTGCCCCCAAAGCTGAGAACACGGGTTTACATCCATTAAATACATCCCTGTTTGCCACCACACCTGGCCAAATAGAAAGTAGGAGTTTGTTTCCTAAATAAGTGAAATTGAAGTGTCACACCGACAAGTGAATGATATCATTGATGTGGAAATACACATTTTGTTTGTCTCAGATAAAATGCTTTAGTCCTGCAAGTGTGTGCAGAATAAAAACCCACCCAACTTCACCTGGCAGGGCTCTCCAGGGCAGTTTTCTAACCTGATTCTCTCTTTTCTCCCCACCTGTCCCTGCTTCTTTTCTTCTTTTTCCTCTATCAGTCTCATGGAGGAAACAGGACCACGAGAGCAGCTCAAGGTCTAAGCGTATTTTTCTTATCTCTCTTTGCATTTTTATCTGTCCACGTCTCCTTTCCAATTCTGTTTTACCGATGTTGCGTGGAAGAGAGGCAGAAAGTGTCTTTCAGTCTTTCCATAGCTTTTTTACCAAATACTTCACTGGTTTCTAAAAAAGAATTAATTCTTCCTTTGTTTAACCATCATGTTCTTTGTGTGGAACATGACCTAGATTGTCTCCAAGATTTATCAAGAAAGCGAACTCTCATCTAACCTCTCTAAGGTCTTGTTAGACCTCTCAGTTCTGAAGAGCTTGGTTTTACCATCCTAGTCCCCCTCTGAAAGATAATAGAGAATCTCAGTTTTCAAGGCTATTTTTGAACACGTTTCCAGTAAAGCACTTGAAATACATCTCGTTCTTCATTCAGAACTGGGGAAACAAAGGGTTAATCTGATCCTGAGGGTTTTCTTTCCATATGCACTACTGAATATGGGTAACAGATACTCAGAGCAGACAGACTATGGGACACAAATAAACTCAGTTTCTGCTGCTGTAGTTTTAGACCCATGTTGCCATGAAAAAATGCCTAAGGATTTAAGAATAATTTTCAGTTGGTTTCACGGTCTGAGCAGCACATGCCTGTGAGCCTCCGATGTCTGCAGTGTAAACTGGGCACGCAGGATTGATGCCTTGGGTTTTAACTTTTATATTTTTCAAATCGTGTGTTGCTTAGTGTGTAACTGAGGTGTCCTGCAGCCTGTGAGCTGCTGCTCTCTCATGCTGACACAGACAGAACAAAGCCTCTCCAGGCCTGCTCTCCAAGGACACCCAGCCCAGCCTAGGCCCAAAATGTGTAAACTAGGGCCTCTAGAGAGGTGGAGAAATTGAAGAAATCACATCATTAAACTGAAGCTTTAATTGGAGAATTAACCCTGATATGCAAATGGACCAAACCTCTAGAAGTGTGAAGAACTCAGGGGTCCATCTTGGGTGTAGCCTTTGGCCTGCCCAGGGTGTGCCTCTGAAGGCCTTTCAAATAAATGCCTGGCTTTATTCCTTTATTCCTGTCTGGTCTCTGTTTTTAGGTGACCTCTCAAGGCATCAGGATCTCACCACAGTTATGCTATGCCCAGCAATTGTGTCACCTATCCTCTAGTGACACTCTCTCAGGAGACTTCATTCAGATGACCTCATTTCTGGTTCCATAAAACAACATTTGTGTGGCTTTTCCTCGTAGAAACACAAAAGGGAGGTGGAGCTGTGACCTGCTGTCAGTTCTTTCTCAATGAAGCATCTAAAGGCACTGAATTCTGGTCACACTTGGTGAATGAGCCCATTTCTCACTCCTAAATTCATGCAAGGAGTAATTTGTAAAGATAAGAATTGATTTAAGACAAACTATTGGCTGGTTGTCATATGTGATGTATTGTTGGACAGAATAACCAGACTTACATGAGGTACTTGCAAAAGAAGATTATTTCCAAATGAAAAATAAAGGTTATTTCCCAATGAAAAAGAAATTCCTCTCAAAGATAGCTTAGTGTGAAATCTTGTGGTATTTTGATACCATCAGACCTAGTTTTCTTTCTTTCTTCCTTTCAAGACAAAAATTTGCAAATCAAGCTGCTGGTGCCAGAGATATTTCCACACCAGCAGAAGTGCACATCCCACAGGGGCTGGATCCTCCGGGAGCTCTGCATCCACTCCCACCATCCTGTGCTTCTTACATTTGCATCAGCACCAGGATGTCTCTAAATTCCCCTCACAGTTCTCATCACTGTTCTTCAAATCCACACGTTTCAGCAATAAAGGCACCACAGCATTTAGGATTGACACTGTGGGGGAAAATTTTTTTTTCCTTTAACCTGTGAAGACCTTGCACAAAAACCCTGATGTTTTGTGGCCAAAAAGGGGATGTTCCCTGGATTTCAGCAAGGCTTCCCTCCTGCTATGCAGTGGTGGCATCTAAACTATTGCAGGACTAAAACGGGACGGTTCTCTTCAAGCATCTAAATTTGGAGGTGGCCCGAGAATGCTCACAAAGGAGGACAGTTACCATCAACTGCTCTTTAATTATAGATCTGCTTGTTCACCTTCCCAAATCCTTCAAACCTTCCGAAAGGAAACAGGAGACATTTGAACTTGCAGACTTCAAAGGACTGTTTAAGATAGCTTTAAAAAGAAATAAAGATCAATCGGTTCAGTACATTTTCTCCCAATGGAAAGCATTTTACCTCTGAAAATGCAAGGAGGAAGGTAGCAAACCTTTAATAGAAGGGGAGGCAGATATGTGGACTAAAGAACTGCTACCTTATCCAAGCTATTCACTTTTGTTATGATAGTTCTCACAGGAGAACAAGTTTCCGAAGTTTCCCTAGGGTTTTATACATATTCTCACTCTCTTTTTCCCTCTGCTTTGCTAATTCATGCTGCTGAAATAAGCTTTTCCAACATCATCCTTATGGGCAGTGGTCTTTTCTGAGCACAGCCAAAAAGCAAGGCACCTTTTAAAAAAGGAGAAGAAGAAGAGCTGTCAGTGAGGTCCCTCTGTGCACAGATTATTGTTTCAATAAGACAGAGCTCAGCAGTTCCTATAAAAATTTTTTTGGCAGAGAAATAAGCTGATCTCCTTCGGTTCTTAGAAAACAATTCTGCACATCAACAATGCACCAGCATTTGTCCCAGCTGAATGCCTCTCTTTACAAGGCCTTCAGCATGTCACTGGCAATTAATATTGAAATTAATATCGAAGCATTTCAATTCCAGGAGTGTAAAAATATGTGGAATCTCATTTGCTTTGGGCCCAACTGTGCAAAGGTCTTTGCTGTATCAATATGGCAATCAGTGATTTCGTTGTGACTAAACTTACAGAGGTTTGGCTTGACTTGTCTGTATTCATTTTTGGAGAGGTACATTGCAAACGTCTCTTTTTTAGTGCTCTCCCTCAGCTTTTCAGGCCAGAAAAAGGATTCCTGATTTTTAATGTCATACTTTTTTTTTTTTTGGGAGGAAAATTCCATGTTATTGTGAGATACATGGGCATATAAGTGTGAAGAATCTTGTGCTTTATATCAAATAAGCACTAAGATTCAAAGCTTTCATTGTTGTTGTTAACAGCTTTATTTTCTGAGGTCGTCGTTTGGGTCTGAAGGAGATTTTGGATATCTGTGCTCAGTGGTGGCAGGGTGCTCAGGGGGAAGGTTTTCAATGCAACTCAAAGAGACTTTTTTCAAAGGCATTTTATTTTTCTATGATATCTCATGTTGCCCTGCCTGGCTACAATTTTAATACATTTACTTGTCTGCCTCTCTGAGTTCGTATTTACAGATGAGGCTGTGAATCAAAAATCTGACGGTGAATTTCACTGTGTTGTAACAGCTTTGTTGTGGAGATTTTTTTTCACCCTGAACTGCTCTGGTTGGGAGAAAACCTTCTGAAAGCTGGGGGTGTAACCACATCCTCGATTCAGACAATTATGAGGAACACTTAAGCCTTGTCGAGTGAATAGTTGAACTAACACCAGCCCCATTCCAGCACCAGGCCCTTGCAGCCATCCAAAGGGAGGGCACGTGTGGCCAAAGGGATTTCTTTGCCCTTTGTTTTCCAGAGGGTTGTACATCTGTGGAAGAAAAGCAGAGAAGAGAGTGGGAACGTCGGGAAGTAAAGCAGGAAATCCAAGAGCTCACAAAAGGACTCGAAACAGAGAGGGTTTGGGGGCTGGTTAGTGCTGTTGGAGAGAATGAAGGAAACATCCCTCTCTAGCATGATTTTCATGCTTGTGGTGACTGAGAGAAACAGATTTTGTGCATTCTTTGTAATTAAATAAGATCACCTTGAGAAATGTCACCAGTCCCTCTTCTAAATGCTGAGGGAGGAAGTGTGAAGCAGTTTCCAAATACAAATGGAGCTCACTGCTGTTCTTGCTGAGGCAAACAGGAAACAAGAAGAAGGACTTGTAGAAATGAATACCAGACCTCTAGAAAGTGGTGAAACAAGGAGCCAGAAATATCACAGAATTACCAGAACATAATCTCAGGATGGCAAATTAATGATGCTCAAAGAGAAGGAAAATCCATGGTTAGAAAATGGAGAGGAAAAAAGGTGTGAGTCAATTTGGAAACAATTCCTGCTCTTTGACTTAGTTATTCTGCTTGGGGGAGCTCTTCACGTTTCAAGCACAACTCTTGCTTTTTACGAAGAGACAGCCACAAAAGTCCCAACATAATCACCAGAGGCCAGGATATTTTACACGAGGTTGTTGAACAGAGCTATGATGGGATAAAGCAAGGATTAAAGGAACTAAAAAATCTGCTCCAGATATAAATCAAGAAGTCACGGACCAGGCTGTGCGTCTTCTGTGTGGAAACAAATAAACGAAAACTTTGCCAAAACCCCTCAATTCACTGTCCTCTGCCTCATGAAAAGACAATGACATTCAAGCCCAGCTCAAGTGATGTATCAGTGACTGGGAAAGTAATAAAATATTTGCATAATTTGTACAGTTTCTACAGAACATTGTTTTTTAAAAGTACAAAACTGTGAGGGAACAGTTCTACAAAGTGCTAGAAATGGCACCTATGCAAAGACTTTTACCATGGGGAGGAGGTGAAGGAGATGAAGAAAAGTTACTTTGTGGAGCATCCTCTCCTGGCTCCAGGGTGAGAACAGCCAAGAGCTTTGTGCTCTGGAGTGTGTGAAGTTTGCAGAAACTCTGCAGCCCCCAAAGGGATAAAGTTTACATCTCCCTCAAAAAACACAAAAGAAAAAGAGTCCTCATAACAGCCTGTACAATGGAAAGGTAGAGGTTCACTCAAGGAACTTCTAAAAGAGGAGTCTCACATCTTAATGTTTTAATCCTAAGGAGAAAATAGCTCAAATCTACTTCCTCTTGTAAGGTGTCCCCTATGGTTCTGGTCCAAATAAATAAAATGGGATATAGAATAAAAGTGGGATCATTATCATGAATAGGATTTCAGCCTGTCAGTGTCTGGGAACTGTGGAATTCATGGTTGCTAAAAGAATATTAAGCAATGAATGTCTGTAATGAAAAGCATTTCAGCAAGAACATTAATGTTTCTTAAAAGATAGGAAAAAAAAAAAAAAGAAGACAAATCCCAAAGCCATCTCCTTTGAATTTCTGCAGTGAGACTGAGCAAAGAAAAATTCTAAGAATGTGGATGAAATTGTTTTAGGTTGATGTGAAAATCATCACTTTCCTACAGTAGTCAAAATGCCATTGGCTCCAATCAGTTAATTTTTTTTTTCTTTTGTCTCCCCTCTCCTTTCTTTTCAGCGTTAGTATTTTGGGCTTTGTTGGGATGAAAACTAACACTGAAATAAGGATATTAATTCATTAGTTAAACTTAACTTCATTGCTATTTCCTATGGGAAAGTGGTTAAAATAATATTCCTAACAACGTGAAATACAGCTCAAAACAAAGGCAGGAGTGAGCAGGTGCTTTGTAATTAGTGATATTCCTGTATCACCCACAGCAATTACCTGCTGATCCTTTAGGGCAGGGAGCTGGGCCATCTGGAAAAGAGAGGCAGGAGAAAAGAATGAGAGGAAAAATTGATAAAAACAGAGGTACAGCAAAGCAAGGGATACAGCCAGCACAAACCTGCCCTTGAGGAAAGCTGAGAGTGAAGAGTAAATGTTTGATAGGAAACGGACTTGGAGCAGGGGTGAAGGTGCATCTTTGTGTCACGGGAAACAGGAGTTTGTTCCTTTTCTTTAGACCATCAGGACCGTGTCAAAAATACCTGAAGCAGTCAGTAGTCATTAACTTTACAACAGCAATTTTAGGGGAGAGAAAGTGAGAATGGATCTTGGTTTTGTTACAAGTTGAGGTGAAGTCGATCTGAAAGTGGGGAAAATAAATATTTTTCATTTATTCATTTAGAAATTAGACACAAGGGAAACCATCTCTCTTAACCTTCAGCTGTATGTGATCTTTCCTTGCCTTGCATTTTGTTCCTGGAGCTGGAGAGCTGGGAGGGCTCCCTGCATCCCCTTTTCCTGCCCAGTCAGCTCCTGCCTCTAGTGGGAAGTGAAACTGGGAATCGAGATGGGGGAGCTGGCAGAACCAACAACGTGTCTCCAAAACACCCCTGATGCCCAGGGGGCAAAACTTAATTTTCTTCCCTGATAAGACCAACTTTCAGAAGGATCCTGCAGCAGTTTGGGCCTTGTGTGGTTCACAGGAGAGCAAGCAAACAGAAAATCTGAATTCTTCTGTCTCTTTTTCTGTCTCTCTGTTTCCTCCTTGCACAGTGGCTCCTGACATGAAACTGCCTGCTTAACTCTGTGAAGATCCCAGCACTATTTTTGGTTATTTTGTAAAAGCAGGAAAATTTGGGAACGTGGGTCGTGGTTTTCTGTACTCTTCTTTAAACCTAGGTCTATTCCATGTGCACCATTATTTAATGTACATCATTTAAGGGTCTTTTCACATTATTTCAGTATAAAGGAGAAGGGAGATCAAGGAACTTCGACTTTCTTATTCAAACACAGTTTCCTCCTTTGTTGGAATGTTACAGAAAAGATACAAGGGTGGAGGGAATGGAGCACATTATTTGGTGTAAAGAACACCTTTCTGGTTTTACCTTTGTAAGGATGCAAGCAGTGCTAAACCTAGCCTTGGCCACCTCCTTCTGTGGACTCATCTTACTTCTCTCTCTCACAGATTCCAACTCCTAGTGAATGAAAGATTTTTCACTACCTAGTTTTATATGAGCACATTTAAATGAGCACATTCAATAGCAGCCCAGAAGGCCTTTTTTTCTCCTCAGTATGACCAGGAATGGGAGTCACACCTGTCTGTTTGTATGTAATGTCAGATTTAACTTACAGATCTTTTGTTAAATTCAGATGGAGCATTTCTTTCAGTGCAGTCTTCCTTTTCTCCAGCCCTCCACTATCAGGGCCTGATTCTGAGAACTGAAGAGCACAAGGCCAAACCCCACTGAAATGACCATTATTTGTGCTTGTCAAGCACACCTCAATTTTTGTACTACTCTGTCATCTCCTGGATGCCAAGAGAAATGTTTAAAGCTTAACTCCTTGCTCAAAATTGACCCTGTGATGTGGACTCCCCTCAGCTTTGCAGAAGTTAACTTCCAGAATCACAGCAGAAAAATCAGAGAAGCATGGAATGGTTGGAAGGGACCTTAAAGTTCATCCCATTCCACGCCCTGCCATGGGCAGGGACACCTTCCACTGTCCCAGGCTGCTCCAAGCCCCATCCAGCCTGGCCTTGACCACTTCTAGGGATCCAGGGGCAGCCACAGCTTCTCTGGGAAACCTGTGCCAGGGCCTCCCCACCCTCAGAGGGAACAATTCCTTCCCAATATCCAGTCTGAACCTGCTCTCTTTCACATCACATTTGAGTCCTATTCTAAGAGAGGATTCATCAGTTGGTAAACAGATTCATACTGCCAAAGCCTGACCAGTGCAAATGTCACTTTACCAACATTCATTTATTTAAATGACAAGGTCAGGTGTCTTGGAGTTTTATTTTAACAAATTCAAGGATAATCTCGTAATGTGTAGGTCTACTAAAGTGTTTGATGTAGCTGTCAATCTTACTTCTCTTGGACAGTCTTGGAAAAAGTATGATTGATAATGACTGGTCTTAAAATAAAAATAAATACATGTAAATTAAAAAAAAAAAAAACAAAAAAAAAAACAAACAAGCACCAGTCTTCTAACTCCTGTATTATTAAAAATAAGAATGTAGCCTCTCATTGCCAGAAGAGCCATGAAAGTGCCATACCTTCTCTGTGGACATAAATTTGGTAAGTGTAAAATATCCCTGTGCTCTGGGAGGGCAGCATCACTGAGATAATAGCCTATGGCAAGTTAGAACGAAAATACTTGAAATAAAAATTATACTTTTTTTCCTTTTTTTTTTTTTTTTAAGAAAAGAAAACGTGAAAGCCATTGACAAAAATATTACATCCAGCTAATTTACCTTTGAGTGTGCCTCAGTTTACCTCACATCTCTTTCCCCACAGGTAACAATCCTACAACAGCTAAAAGCGAGCAATGTGGTTGTCGGCTCTATTACACAGCGTGTAAAACCTGTCCGTGTTAATGCCTCTCGTACAATCACAGCTGTTAGTTCTTTTAGGAGCATTTTGAAGGCTCTCAGTCCCTCCCATCCCCAACACAAGCTCCCCCCAGCCCGTCAGTGTCCTCTCCTTCTGCGCTGGTTCTTGCTCGGCGCCTTCAGGAGACTCTCCCGGTATCTGGCGTTGGTGTGGAACAGCCGGACCATCTCATGGTCTTTGTTATCCAGCACTCGGGGCAGAAAGAGAGAGGATTTCTGTGTCCTGCGGGTCTTAAAGCCCCTCCTGGGTCGTCCTTTGCCATTGATGGAGACGTACCAGAGTCTCTCGGCGCTGGCTTTGCGCTTGGTGCCCGCCCTGCTGGGCACAGTCCGGTACAGGCGGGAGGCGTACGTGTTGTAGCCCAGCTCGTGGATCCTCTCCACGAACTCACACTCGGGGTTGTAATTCTCCTGCAAAGGAAACGCCACAGAATCTCAAACAAGACGCAGTTTTAGGACGAGGACAGCGACACACTTGGGAAGAAAAGATCAGGTGGGTGCTGCAAAAGGCAGGAGGGAAGCGCTGAGCCTGAACAAGGTGCTCCCTGTCAGCACTGTGAGCACGCTGGGTGTGCATCAGACACCCCGGGAAGAGCCCCCAAAACCAAACTGAAAACAAAAACATGACATGTGAGTAGGAGTGAACAGCTCTGCTGATTTTTCAGCAATCTTTTTTTTTTTTTTTGGTGCTTATGAATTTAATGCAGCTGTGAACTGGACAGATGATTTAATTGCTGCCTATCAACCTCTGCCAGCCACGGAAAAGGCAAAATCTTAGTGCAATGTAAAATGTGTCCCTTCAATTGGTGTATTAGTCATTAGATACACCTGCAGTCTGTTACATCCAGTTCATAATGGATATTTGAGCAGTAAACTGCACTTTTATGGAGCTTCTTTGTCAGCCTAACAAAACGAAAGCACGCTCTGCCTACCAGCGTGCTCCTCCAGAATGCCAGGCTGCTCCTTTATCACAAACTGTAAGGCAGGATGTGCACCCGTCCCAGGTGCTCACATTTCACATGATCTGCCCAAATTTGCCCCTTTCCACCTGCTCCTCGACTGAGAGACAGCTCTGCAAAAGCCTGGCACGAGGAATTCCTTCCCCCTCCCCGGGAGCAGGAGAACCAGCACAGCCAAAGGACCTCCCACACTGTCCATCCTTCCTCAACTCCAAACCCCTCCTTGCTCTACCTGCGGGATTGAGATTTCAGGATCTGACATGTAAGAAGCACAGAGGCAGAAGGGAACTACCACCAGGGATTTTTTACTTTTTGTTGTCTAGAGGACACGGAAAGGGCACAGGTAGCCAGGCTGGGGCCAGGAAAGCCCCAGGCCCCAAGAACAGCATGTCTTTAATGCTGTTCACTCCCCAGAAACGCTGATGGGCGTTTAACAAGATTTTAAAAGACTCCACATGTCCCGGCTTCCCAGCTGCGAAACGGAAGCGCCCTTCCTCGCCAGGACAAGGTTTTCAGATGCTGTGGTGCTGGAGCCCACGCAGCCACCAGATGTAGGTGGGTTTGTCCTGCTGCCTGCCTCCCTTCTGGCTGGGAGGGGGGTTTATCACACGGGATAAATCTTGAGGATTATCACGATCTGCTCAGGGCACAAAGGAATCCTGCAGGCTCAACCAACCCATTTTGTTGACATGGGAAAATTGGTGAACTGAGGGATAACGGAGTTATTCCAATCTGATTTCATAAAGTGCTCCCTGGATAATTATCCCTGAATTAGTCAGATTTTTGAAACAGGGGCCTTGCACAGGGTCTTGGGCCAGCGATATCAGTAAAGTTGTTGGACAGTTTTCTCCAGGCAAGCAAAGACAGGAAGTTCCTCCTGAGCTGAGCCCTCACCCCTTCCTGCTTCTCTGAAAAAGCCTGGAGTGGAATAGCTTTCCCTGGCTTGCCCCTCCAGCTCTGGAACACAGCTCTGCAACAGTCTCTCTCAAATTTGAGCTGGAAGAGGACAGATTATCTTTTCAAGTTGTACAGAAGCCTTTCGTGGCTGATACTCTTCGAGATGAGACAGATGAACAAACTTCAGGATGGCCTGATGCTCCTCACACCAGAAAGGGAAGTCCAGGAGAAAAGCAGTCTCAGAGCTATCCTGCTCCTGGTTTTTCTCCACTTTAGGAGAGGAGCTTTTTGCTCAGATTTTGTTTAGTCTTATTTTAATTCAGTTTAAGAAGGAAAAAAACCCTATTTTGAAGGAGAAAGATGAGAAAGAACTTCAAAAAGTCATCCTTCCAAACAATTTCTCTGGGGCGGATGCTGGCTCTGAGCTGATGGAGGAGGTCCATCGATAAAAGACACCCATTTCAATCAGAATATTAACTAGAAGCATAGAAGTGGGCAGCCTTAACTTTGGCAAGCAGAGCTACCATGCCGTCACTCCTCTTCATCAGCATTTTGCTTTGCCAAAATCATTTGTGGTCTGGTTCTCTGCAGCAGCAAAGAACCCTCATCTTTACACACAGGCCCCTTAATCAGGGAGCATCACGTGAGAAATTGGGTTGTAAACACTGTCAGAACACTCCTGAAAAGGTGGAGTTAAATGTGTCAAGCTGGGGAGGTGCGGAGCTGATTGTGTCACCTCGGCTGGGTTCTCATGGGAGAAGATCCCACTGCTCAAGGGTATGTCCTGCTGCTCAAATCAACACAATTACATCTAATGACTCCTAGGAGGGAGCAAATTTCACCTCAGCCATATTTCCCCTCTCCAAACCTGCTTCCGTGCCCCAGGATTCATGGGGTAGCTGCACAGTTTGGCTGTCAGGCAGTAAGAGATCACAAGATTGCCGGGATGTAATCAAAGACAATGGAAGAAATTCAAGCAGGGAGATAATGTGTATGGTACACGCTGACAAACGTGCCCTGGTGTGTCCCTGAGTGTGAAGAAGTCCAAGCTGAAGTATTTTTTTCACTCAGGGGAAATACTGTCTGGGCTGAAAAGGCAAGGCTCCCACTCATATCAGCACACCCCAGATTTTATCTTGCAGATCAGGGCAAAAAATTACGTCAAAGGAGTAAAAAAAGGTGTTTCTTTTCACCTTTATCTTCCTGCACCTTCTCCTTCTTGCTTTCCTTGCTATAGCCCTGCCTTGTAGTACCTGTAAGTTCTTTCACTGCCCACCCAAAAGCTCTGTGCAAAGAAAGTCCCACCAGGAGGTTGCTCTCCTGCAGCACCAACGCTCAGTTACTTCTGGACGTTCTTTACCTGACATGTCTCTGCCAGCATCCAGGATCCACACAAAATATGGACAATTCTGCCATTCTGCATACCTGTGGCTGTCCAGGCAGTAAGAAAGTAAGAACACAGCTTTTCCCCACTTTTAAGAATATACTGATTGGTTGCCTGTAAGAATTCCAGGCAAAAACCTGTTGTAACATTACTCTTTTCTCTAGAAATGTGGGTTTATAAGAAATCAGTGCTCCCCACTAGAGCTGTTCCCCCCAGAGGAAATGACAGGCACATGCCAGACTTCAGACAAACTTACTGATGCATAAAGTCTGCCCCTCTTGTTCATGGCCAGGTATCTGCCAGAGAACAGGCCCTTGATGGCAACGATTCCGACGTCCACAGCGGTTATTTCCAGGATACCTAGAAACAGAATTAGGAGATGTGTTATTGCTCAGGTGTCATTTTTTGAGATACGTTTGCATGGCTGCTTACCTGAGGAGTGTGATCTCACAGTTACCACTAGCTCACAGAAAAATCAGTGCAACCATGTGAATGAAATTATTATTATTATTATTACTTGAAACAATACAGAGCAAGGATGATGCGGGAATTGTTCGAGACAAGGCGGACAATAAACCCCGAGATGTCTGATTGAGATTGAACTCTTTCAAAAATGAAAAAGATCTGACACTGAACTAGAGGTTCACTTAATCCTATATGTATATAAAAAAGTTTAAATCCTCTTTAATGCTTAGGAACACGAGAGCTCTTGACTTATTGAAGGCAGCCACAAAGCCGCCCATTTCGGGACAAAGCCCTTGCTGAGGTCTCCAGAGGGTGAAACAGAGCGAGGCCGCTGCATTTTAGAGCCATGTACACAATCATGAAAGGGACTTGTCATTTGGGAGGTCAGTGCGGCCCTCCAGACAAGGACTGTAAGACTGTCTGAGACAAATTAAAAGGGAGGAGATTTTCAGGCCATCCAAGACGGGGTCCTGCAACACGAGAAGTGTCACAGGCAAGGCTGGTGCAGTACCTGCCCAAATGTTTGTGTCCTGCCAAAGGTGCCAGGACCCTGATGGAGGCACAAATGACTCAGAAGATGCTGTTGTACATGCATGGCTCTCCATCGGGATCGCTCAAACCCCGCTCCCAGTTCTCCTGTTGGCTCTGTACTTTCTACGAGTGCTTGGAAGCAAGAGGTGACCCTGGCACCCAAACCCACTGCTGCCTTTTGGAAACCCTGAAGGCAGAGCCGGGGGCCTGTTCCCTGTGCAGAGCTGGATTGCTGGCCTGGGAGAGCCGGGTTTGGCACAGCTGGTTTGAATCAGGCACCGGTTCGCTGCTGAAGGATGCCTCCTCCGGGCTGTGACAGCGAGGGGGGTGTTTCTCTAGGAAATAGTGGTTTTCCTTTATGGACTTCAGACAGATCCCTGAGGTCTCCCTATCTCTGTGTGCCATCACCAGGCGGGATTTACGCATCCTGGGGTGGCGGGGCCGGGGCGGAGGCCGGGCTGTGCCCGGGCTGGGTGCGGGGGCGCCGGGGGCTCCCCGGTGCTGAGCCCCGCTCTCCTCCCGCCTGCCGCCCTCGCACAAACCCCCTCGCTCCCGACATATCCGCTTTCATCTTAATTACCGCCGCTCCCCGGCACATGTCAAAGGGGACAGATGTGATTTAGCCGGTGCAGGCTCAAGCCCCCCGCGGGAGCCAAGCCGGGACGGGACGGGGGAGATGCGGACAGCCCCAAAGGGCTCGGGGATGGGCCCCGGGGAGCTGCCGGGCTGCGGCAGGGCTGCCGTGGCCAAGTGACAGCTCGGGCGGGCTGCGCAGGGCAGGGTCGCGGCCACCGTCGGGGAAAACTTGGGGTTTGGGGGTCTCCTGCCTCGCGGGCATCGCGACCCTCCGCCGGCCGTCGGGTCCCCGCACCCCGCAGGGAGTTCCGAGCCCGGTTCGAGGGCCGGCGGTGCTGCCAGCCCCCGGGACAGGGGAGCTGCGCCCGGCGGAGCCAGCGGGGCGGCTCTCGGGACGCCGAGGCGAGGGGAGGGGGCGAACGCCGCGACCCCCGGGATGTCCCCGGTCCCCGCCGAGAAGCCTCAGCCCCGGGACAGCAGCGGAGGCGGGAGCGGCTTCGCCAGCGCTCCGTCCGCCCCGTCCAGCCCCCGCTGCCCGCCGGAGCAGAGCGCGATTGATGCGGGTGAGGGACCCCCGTCCCCGCACAGCCCGGCCCGGCTCCGCGGTGCGGGGCGAGGCGAGCCAGGTACTCACTGAAGGCGCTGTTCTTCTCCAGGGTGCCATTGATCCTGCCGCTGGGGTGGATCTGGAGGTGGTACTTGGTGGCACAGTAGAGCTTCCTGCGCCGGGGCGCTCCCCCGAGGTGCTCGTAGACGCCGCCGCGTCCCCCCGCATCCCGGCGCGGCCGGGGGGCGCTCGGGGCGGCTCCGGCGGCCTCGGGCACGGCCGCGGCCCGCCCTGGGGAGCACGGCTCCTGCAACAGAGTCAGCAACAGGATCCAAATTATAACCATTGTGGCATGATGGCCGCAGCGCTTAGTCTGCTGGGGAGAGCGAGGCTCGCGGCGAGCGGCACCAGGGGTCCCATTAAAGCCGTCTTGCTAGCAGCACTCCGGAGATGCCGAGCGCACGCTGCTTCGAGCCGTGCGGCATTGGCAAGATTTTATCAGCCTCGATCTGGCCCTTTTATCTGTCTCAGATTTACTTAAATCAATAGACATCGGCAAAGGCCACCGAAATGTCCCAGCTGTTTGTGTTACACGGAGCTGCCGCGATCAGCCTTCTCCTTGGGTTTCCAGATAGACAGACGGTATGCGTGAGAGACAGAGAGGAAAGCAGGGAGAGAGGGAGGGAGGGAAGGAGGGAGGGAGCCGCTGAATTTCGGCAGGAGACTGCGGGGAAAATAGTTGATCGACGGAGCATAGAAATAAAAGCAGCTTCCTGCAACAATAGCCCGATCTGCGACCAATTGATACAGAGCAGGGGAGGCAAAAGGTATCAGTCTCGTGTGAACTCCCAGAGTGCAGCGTGGATAAAATTACACAGCATCCCTCTCTCCCTCTGCCTCCCGCCGCCGCGCACCCCNGGTGCGGGTCCCGGCTCCCCGGGAGGCGATGAGGCGAAGAAACACCCCCGCGGCTCGCACTCGGGAGGTGCTCAGCGTGTGCGTGTCCCCCGCTCTGCCCCCGGTGAGGGGAGCACGCAGTTATCCCTAAATCAATCAGCTCCCGCTTAGAGCTAATAGGCGTTATTTAGATAGAGCTTTGGCGATTTAATCATTCCCAAATTAACTTAGACGAAGTAAGGCCCGGCAAGTGTTATGATATACATCCCTGAGTGCATTTGCAAGAAGTCGTAGCTAATCCTTTTCCTTAACTCCGGTGCCTGGAAAGTCTCATTAGCTGGCGCAGATCTGCCCTCGCTACCCTGTCGCTTCACACCACTGCCTACGCTTTCAAAAGGGGATGGAGCTACCTATAAATAAATATAAAAGAAGGCAAAAGGTTCAACAGCTCCGTGAATTACGCTGTCCCTGTGTGCTCCTCAAAGGCAGCTCGTTAATTAGATTTGCATCTGAAACAGGCAGTAGGAGTTTTGGGGAAGTGTTTGAGAGATAATTAGTATTAATGTGCTTGAAGGGCACACAAATACACCTTTGAAGTGAGTCACGTCACAATTCGAGCGTTTGACCTTGATCAATATAATTTTTTTTTTTCCGGAACTGGTGAACATGAAGAGGTCTATAAATTTATTTTAAAGACCTTCCAATGTAGAGCGGGAGGATTTTCTTACACGTTAAAGACTTCTTTAAAAAAGGAAGCTTTTACTAGCGGGAAAATAAGGGAAGGGGTACGACCTTTTCCTGAAAGGAATGGCAAGAGGACGAAACTGTCTCGAAAGCTACTCCCCGTTTTAAGCTGTGCTTAATATTTAGTAGTTCTTCAAGGCTAAAAGGCTTTTCATTATACAGTCGTCTGGAATAAAAGGAAACACATAAAAAAACCCACAAGCACCCTCTCCGCCATTACCACCCTTCCTCCCCCTGTTCTTCTCCGCAAGTTAAGCCCCAGCCTCACAAGGAGAGTTTGATCTGGGGATGATAAATGTTTGTACAATTAATTCTTTATTGCTGTTCTCCTACAATGCCACTGCCAGGCAGTCAAGTGGGTCCAGCGTATTGATTGGAAATTAAAATAGCTAAAGCGCTGTATGCAAGTAAAAATATGAAAATCTTAAACATGCAGGACTCCAATTTTGGAGTGTGTGGGGTTAGGGGAGGGAGTGTTGCTCGCGGGCCAAATCCTTCGGTCTCTCCCAAAAGAAGAACCTCTCTGGAAAACCTTCCTCTCGGGGATGCTCCGTAAATCGTCTCCTGGGGACTCGTAACCTCTGACGAGCTACGAGACGACAGCGGCAGCACAAAAATAACTCTTAACGTGCCACGAGTCTCCTGAAAGGTGCTTTCACCGGCACCGCTTGAAGGGAAGATAAAACACCATTACTGCCAGTAATTACAGCGATCTCTTCAGAGCACACCCCGGCTCTGTCCCGAGCCCGGTGCATCGCCCTGTGCATGTGCAGCTGACATTTTCCGCTTCGGGATTCGCAGGGCATTTTCATTAGCGCTCTGAAAAAACCCCACACCAATCCCGCAAGATCCTCCTCCCGCCCCCCTCCTTCCACCGCAATAATGAACCCCAAAGACCAGTGGGTGGAAGAGTAACACGCTAATGACTTTTGCTCAAATTGTTTCCATCTTGATCACATTTTCATAATTAGCGCCATCAGCCACAAATCTTTCCGCCCTGGGCATCTGCCGCAGCCAGGCTTCCCGAGCGATGCGGATTCTACTTATTAGGGAGGGAAACACTTACAGGTCTGTCATTAATGGTCCCTCTTCCCAATGAAATGAATCCGACCTCCACGGAAATATCAAAGGGCCGTGACTCCCTCGTCTCACTCGGAGCAGCGCTGGGGAGCGAGCAGCCTGAAGTCGTTTCGCTCTGCTCAGACATCCCTACAATAAAACATAAGCCCGCTCTTGTATATTTTAAGTTTGTCTGGTGACCATTTTTGAAAACAAAAAGGGTCCCTTTGATGTGGTCTGATTCTAACAGGGGCTGGGACGTCAGATGTGGTCTACCGAGTCTTTCTGGAAATATTTTTAATTATGCCCCAGAGCTCCTTGTAGCCCCGAAGTAATAATCAGAGAGCCGTTCGAGTCTGTCACTTCACGTGGGGAAGGGGGAGAAGAGGCTCTAGACCGTACGTAACTAAATTAGAATTACGGCTGATAATGATCTACTAATTCGCTCGAAATGTGTGATTTTAAATGGAACGTGGTAGGGATCTGTTATTCTTTCGCTAACGGAGTATTTCTAAGGCTTCTCTCAGTTCAGCCATAAATAAACGCAGAGTTTCTCCTGCGAAGTCATTGGGTAAAAGCGAATGTTTGAGAGAGAGGTTTTTATCCTTGTGAGCACGTGGAGCACTCGTACTCTGAGCTAATTACTCTCCGAGAAGATATATATGTATATCTATACATATTTATATTTATATATTCGGATATGGGCGTCGAAGATCTTTATGGAGACACAATTTTTATTTAAATATTACCTAAGCGTAAAGATTAAAAAAAAAAAATAAATAAAAAGGCAAAACTTTGAAAGCGCCTCTCTTGGAAACGCCAGCCAACTTTAACCTGTAATAAACTTCACAAACACCCCTCTTGCAGGGATGGGGCTGTGAATCAGGATGTGCTGTTACTCGGCGCTGATTTACGACCGGCCCCGTTACTCGAAGGAGAAGGAAGTTACAATTTGTAGAGCAATAAATACCGAGGCGGTGGGCGGAGCCCCCAGCAGGAAAAAAAAAAAAAAAATTCGCTCTCCTTCTCCAATTAAAAATCCATCGCAGCTCGGCTGTGGGGCGTGGGAAGGTCCCAAAGAAAACAGGCGCGGTGGGGGCGAGGTGTTTGTTTGCGACGTGCTAATGGCATCTTCCGAGCGGAGCTCTCCTCGCTGCTGCGGTCCCCTCACACCTGCTGACACCGGGAAGAGCCCCTAAAATCCAATTGGGTTTATTCGGCTATATTTTGTTTTCTTTGTGCTGTCCTGGCGGGGTTGTTCTGCACCCCGCGAACAATGTAATCTTGTTTAAATGACTTTCCAGACCACACAGCATCACGTTACCCTGTTCCACAGGGGCAGGCAATGCTGTTTATTGTGCTGGACACTGGTAGCTCCCGGAGAGCAGGATGGAGGCAGAGTGGAGGAGGAAAGCTCCGGGGAGGAAATTCATAGCTTCTGAGGTTCAGGTTGCTTTTTCAGGTGGGGAAAATAAGATATAGATAATTTCCAATGGAAGCACATAGAAGGAAAGCTCTAAAAGGAATGGTAAACACATAAAAGGCATGAAATAATTTTCCCTTTATCCACTCATGTGGAATGTTTTTCACTTTTATAGTAACTTTTTGTAGTTTATGAACAGTCAATCTGAGGTATTCAGGATGATACAGCTGGTTCTACCCATATTATGTGAGCTGTTGCTACATTGCCCTTCAGCCAGTAAATCAGTTTACAAGTTTTAATCTTCTGTATTTTGGTTAAAACGTGTGATATAATTGAGATCTATTGTTGTTATTGTTGTTGTTGTTGCCATTATTAATATTTCAAGATGCAAGTGCCTAAATTCCTTACTCCTACTAAATTCCTACCAAAGTTGGCGAGAGTTTCTCTGTCTGAGGACCGAGGGATTAATCCTTCATTCAAAGTCCGTGGAATTCACTAAGAGCCTTTTCTTTAATGCCAGTGAATTTGGATCAGGCCCAATCTTATTACTAAAAAAATTATTTTCTGTCGTGCTCTGATAATCTCTTAATGGTTTACTGAATGAAAATATTCAAAACAATGAATGCAGCAACATTAAAGGGAAAAAAAAACCCACATTTTTTTCCCTCTGTTGCTCACTCCTTTTCAACACAAGACACAAAGGAAACAGTAGAAGAAATGTAACAGAGAAAAATGTGCGATGGTGAGGTTTAGATGACTGTCACGTGGCTTGCACAGATCTGTGGCAGGCTCCAAGCAGGCTACAATAGGGATATTCAGGGATATTCAGACTCATGCAGAACTGTAAACTGCAGCCACCAAAATAACCAAACACGAGAGAGATAGGCAAGTCCAGAAGAGGAGAAAGGGAGTGCAAAAACAACAGAAATGTAATTTGGGGATAACCTGGGGACCGTGTTTGCATACCTGCTTCACACCTTTGATATCTCAGTCATCACTTAACAGCCTGAGCTCTTGGAAAAACTTTACTCCCTTTTTTTTTCCTGAAACGTGTTTTTGAAATCAGCTTCAAAGAGTTTCTTCCAATTCACAGAGGAGCCTGGTGTACCTGGGAGAAATATCTGGCCCATACCCGTGGTGAAATTGCACTTTGTGCCTGAAGGACCTGCTGTTCAGATAAATCTCCTACTACTTTTAGAATTTATCCCCCAGTTGCTTTCACAATCACAGGCTTGTTACGATCTCACTCAGCCCTGCAAATCTTTGGGAATTGGGTTACCCGAAGATAAAAGATCTCTCTCTTTCTCCAAGCTGTGGCTGGGTCAACACTTTGCAAAATCAGATGACAGGCAGAGGGGTCAGGCCTAGGTCTGTGCATGGAGTGCCCAAGCACCAGGGATAAAACCTGGAAGTGGCTGCCTGAGGGAAATGCCATGGGCATGGACATTTGTCCCTGGGGGAAGGAACAGATGAGCCAGGAATTCTCCACTCCACACTGAGGATCAGCAACTCTTGCATTTAAACTCTTTGGGGAAGACCACTTGGGATCAAGGTTTGCATCATATGCCTGGAGTTTTCCCAAAAATCCCGTCCATGGTAATGTGTTGTCCTAAGAAGGCCATGATGCAAAGTGTCTTGAAGTTCCTCCTGCCTCAAGGGATAAGGAAGAGGGCCAAGGAATCAGGAGAAGTACAGGAAAGGAAAGCTTAGGTGATTTTCAAAGCTAAAAAAGCTGATGTAGAGAACAACAGAAACACAAAATTAGTACCTTGGATGGATTTCAGCAGAATTCCTCTTCTCCCTCAGGGGAAGAGGCGAGGCATTTGTCACGGGGGAATGATCCCGGGTGTGTTCCTTGTCCACACACGTGTGCACAGACACAAACCAAGGTGCCCCAGAGCAATGGTGACAGGAAAAGGTGCAGTGCAAACAGGGGACAAGCTAAAAGGATCTTTCCTTCTTGTCCTCCCTGCATTTCCCTACCAGAGCCTGGGTGGGAAATGAAAAGGAGCGATGGATAACTCCTGAGGGTCCTTGGTACAAATATGTGAGTTTATCTTGAGACTCAGTGTCCCTTACGGCTTCTCTGGTTACAGAATTTCACACAGTGGCCATGACCTCTCTGTTCCACCTGTGCTGGGCAGGTGTGAGGCTCTCAGGACACAGGGCTCACCTGGAGAGGCTTGAGATGGAATCAAAATGTTATTTTGCTCGCCTCCAGAAGGTCTGCAATTGAGGAGAATGTGGCACCAGGCTCTGGGGCTTACCCAAGCCAGCAGAAAAGTGGCCTCCACTTGATACAGACCCTTCCCACAGTGGGCATTTAATCCCACAGAGGGATTAAAAATCTCTCTTGCTAGGCCTGGAACTCCCTAGAGGAAAAGAGCTGCTGAGAAAAAAAACACATATCACCTTTCTTCATCTTTTTTTTTTCCTATTTTGTGAAAGCAGAAGTCCTACTACTTAAATCCTCAAAACCAGACAAGCCAACAAGGGGGAATTCATCTGTCCTGTCCTGTCCCTGGTCACCCCACACAGCAGATGTGGCCTCAGTTCCTCTGGCACTTTTCTGCAGCATTTAACAAATGTTTTTTTCATAGCAGTTCAATTTATTAGGGTACTAATCAACAGATTAATACCATGTTCTGGACATCCTGTGTCTAAGACAGTGCATCTAAGAAGGTATGGGGTAGATAAGACAATTTGGCTCTCCTGTTTCAACCTGATTCAGCCATCTGAGCTGCCAGAACCAAAGGTGTATTTTTCATCTGTAACATAAAGAGGGAGTTTCAATAATTGAATAGCGTATTATCTCAGCACACTTTCTAATCTGAGACAGTCTTCTACAATTTCTCCTGTCCTCAGAAAAATAACATAGAAGTGGTGGCCCAAATTAGCAAAATTATCCAAAATAAATAGAACGTGCCTGGAGTACCTCAGAAGGAAGCTGCAGACACAAGCTGTGAGAGAAGACAACACAGAAATGGACCGAGGGCTGCCCGTGACAAAGCTGGGGTTGCAAAGTCACAAGGGAAGGGCTCTACCCCACATCCTCTCTGTTTGCAGCCTCTGGTTTAAATCAGTGATTTTTAGCCCCAACAGAATATTTTCCCACTGAAAAATCCCACTTAGGGCTTTTTGGATGCAAAGAGATGTGGTGTCATGGCCAATAAAAGAGGTCAGGGCATTTTCTTTCCTGGAGGTTGCACTGCACAGCTGCAGCACTGCTGTGATGCCTTAGGTTTTAACTTTCATATTTTTCAAATTCTGCATTCCCAGTGTGTAACTCTGCAGTGTCCTGGAGCCTGGGAGCTGCTGCTCTCTCATGCTAAGACAGACAGAACAAAGCCTCTCCAGGCTGCTCTCCAAGGACACCCAGCCCGGCCTAGGCCCAAAATGTGTAACCCAGCATCTTGAGAAGGGGGGCAAGCTGAGGGGAAATTCCATCATTAGCTAAAGTTTAATTGGTGAAATTGGGTTGAGATGCAAATGGACCAAAGCTATAAAAGTGTGAAGAACTCGTGACTCGGGGTCCATCTTGGGTGCAGCCTTTGGCCTGCCCAGGGTGTGCCTCTGAAGGCCTTTCAAATAAATATCCACCTTTATTCCCTTCCTCCTGTCCAGTCTCTGTTTCTAGGTTGGCCTCTTTAGGCACCAGCTGAGTGCTGCAGCTCAGATCCCTGTGCTTGGATCCCACGTTCCAGGCACTGCCTGAGTGTGCACGGAGCTGTCAGGTCTGGGGAATCTTTGTACTGCCAGCATCCCACATGGGCTGGAAGCCACAGGTGAATTTGCAATGGATATTTTTCCCAGTGCTGCTTTGGTAGCCATCTCCCTTTCCTTGGAATCGAGTAGCAGAAGTTCATATATTCAGGTCAGCAAAACCCTGATCAAATGACCAATATTATTTTTTATGCCTCTGAACCTTATTGCCACGCCTGATCCCCCTTCACCATTTTCTTTCAGATATTTTTCTCACTGGGAAATAAAATCTGCTTTGTCTCCACTAGCTGGGATGGCTGACTGGTAAGGGACTCCCAGGATAGATGAGTTGCATCCTACAGATGTGGCAACTTAGCTTTACTGAGGCCTTTTTTCCGGTTGGTATGTACAGAGCAGGGATCTTCCTGTGGCTCATTCAAAAAGCATTGATGCATCCTGCAGGATTGGATCTTTAGTGAGTTACAGGAGGCAGGGTAAGCACTTGTTTGTATCTTGATGTCTGAGCACTGCTTTCTCCAAAGGGTGTTTGTTGCCATGAATCTCTCCTTGGTAATCCAGTCATTTGCCTTCATAGACCACCTCAAAAAAAAAAAA
>VWZT01014334.1:535909-611036 GCA_013397055.1 Pachycephala philippinensis
AAAAAAAAGGGTGTCTGTGGAAACTTTCAGGTTTATTTTCTTTTCTGAAATCACTTGTCCTCTGATCTTAACACTGAACCACTAAACCCACTGACTGCCTGCACAGACCACTAGAGCTTCCTATCCCAGGAACATTTTTCCCCCCTGCCCCGCTCTGATACTTCATTATATGAAAAAGGGTGAACTGGAACGTGAAGAAGTCAGATCCCTCACGTGAGGTCCAGGGCACCCTCACCTGTTTGTCTCAGAAACACCTTTTTTATTCATTTATGAATGATGATCCTGGGATTGTGCTCCAGCTGCATCCCAGGGCAACGTTGTTCCTTAAAAACTGACACCTGTGTCAGACCTCAATAGGGGAATCTTGGACTATTTTTCCAAGATATTTCTTTGGATAATTTTGGTTCACGGGGCTCCTCTGAAATAAATCAGTGAAGTTATTGTCAGGAAAACATCTGGACTGAAATAATCACCTGAATTTTACAGAAGCAGAACGCAAACAGTTACGGAGGATTATTTGCTTTTGTCTTAAATTTTGAGGTTTCAAATGTGTAATTTTTTTTTTTTCAGGTCACTCATTAAAATCTATTCTTTGCCCAGAAAGAAGGACACCCACCTCTGAGCAGACACACAGACACAGACACACACACAGGCACACCTGCAGCCCCTGCCCGTGTGTAATGCCTGAACTTGCAAACTCTTTGTCATGGAAGTAATCTTTATTCACGTGAGCAGCCCCACAAGACTATTCATGCAATGGAGAATTACTCACATGAGTAAAACTTTTGCAGAATCAGGTCCTGGATCTAACAACAGCATTTTAATTACAGACAATCCCCAAGCAATGTGTACAAAAGAGTTTTTTTCCTGGACAATAACAAAGGTTATTAGCCTGTTCTTTTTTCCCCCTTCTTGCTCTTTGGTTTGAAAGGAGGCACCAATAATCCAAACCAAATAAAACTGACCTTTGAACCTTTTTTGCTGTACTTTTTCTCATGCCATGATTTCTTTAGTCTGTTAGTGATCTGAAGGCTCGTTCTGGGCTACAGCCACTTTCCCAGACAGGACTGCCTTTCGTCCCCTGACAAATCACTGCTGAGCCCCTTTTGTCCTGCAGCACTTTGATCTCACCTGCCTGTCAGGCAAAAAAGAACTCCCGTACAGTCAGAATGCATTGCAAACAAATTGGCAACCATTTCATTCCCGTGCACCATTTTCAGCAGAGATCAGGATGGAGATAGAGAATTTTTAACCCTTTCCTCGACCTGCAGGACTGGGAAGGAATGCTCGGTTACGGTGGATTGATAAGATCATTTATTAAGGAATTGGAGGATTAAAAAAAAACCAGCAAAAAAAAGCCCACAAACCCCTGTAGATCAGAATTTCATGGCATATTCCCTCTCAAATACAAAGGAGTTATTGCACAGTGGGCAGTGCTATGCTCAGACACAAGCTCTGTAGAAGATCGATTCCCTTTAATTGGACAGCTGCTTAAGCATAAACTAAAGAAACATAATAGGTATTCTCCAACGTGAATGAAATTAATCCTATTGTAAATAACCATTGGAGTATTTAAAGTGGTATCTGAATCCTTTCGAATATCCAAACTTAGCCATAGGTGAGTTTCTTTCCCAGTTTAATCTCTGAATCCTTTCCAATATCCAAACTTAGGCATAGGTGAGTCTCTTTCCCAGTTTAATCTCAGTAACTTTTAACGTTTAATTTTATTTTTTTTTTTAATTTTTACAGTTCTTCATCACATAAAGTTTAGAAAAGACATGGTGTAGCCATTGGCAATGACTCTGTGTATTTCACTCTGTGATATTAGAGGTACCCAGTCCTTGAGCTCGGATTAGCAGGAACATAGGTGTAGTCCAGCTGTTTACCCTTTATCTTCCCCATGTGCCAGCCTCCTTTCACAGCCCAAAAGGCAGCTTTTGATCAAAACACCTCCCCACCTTTATTTTAGCCTGGTGGTACACGTAGTACTCAGAGAAAGGAAATCTAACACATCCCCCTCTTCTATTTAAAATGATTGAAGGAAGAAGTATAAACTTTTGGAGGAAGCAAAGCTGCACCGGTGATGAAAAGGAGGAAGAACATTCAAACCTGTTGTCAAACATAGATATTAATGAAACAGTGGCATGCTGCACAAAAAAATACTTAAATTACATTTTATAGCTGAAAGGTCAATGTTTCTATTTTCCTGCCACACTTACCTGATAGAAACAATAGTGATTGTTTTATTGATATCAGTATAGTCCCACATATTTGTTTGGTTTAGAATGTAAAAATTTTTCTTTCAAGTGTTACTCTGCTGATGGCTCCACAAGGAGAGAGTCCTTTATCTGGCAGTAAATATCCTCTGAAACGGAAAGAAGCTGTTTAAGAACTGGTTATAAATGTTAAAAGGAAACTATGACCAAATCTCAGTTTTGCTTCATTGCGCTGATGTCCTGATAATGTTTAAATGTACAAATGCGTGAGATACAAATGCTGTTAAAATATAAAAACCCTGTTAAAATCCATGAGATAAAAGTGCTGTTGCTTCTTGACAATGAAGCATTGGAATTTTTTTTTTGAAAACTGACCTAAGTACAGCTTCATGTTCAGAAATCCCAAAGCGTGAGAACTGAATCTCAGGATCAGCTGAATTTTGCTGGGTGAGAAGAAGTTGTCGGCCTGTTTCCATGTATCATGGAATGATGGAATCATGGAGTGGTTTGGGTTGGAAGGGACATTAAAGTTCATCCAGTTCCAACCCCCTTCCCATGGGCAGGGACATCTTCCACTAAAGCAGAGCTTCATCCAGCCTGGCCTTGAACAATTCCAGGGGTGGAACATTCCCAGGAGAATGTCCTTCATTTTCCTTCAGTACATAGAAAAGGCCAGTCGTGGTGGAGGGGTTGAACCACCTCCTGTGACCATACCCTGTGGTTTCTCTGATTTGGAAAATGGACAGGCTTCTGTATTTTCACCTCTCATTCCCAAAAAGGATCAGGATTTTCCTCAAGAGGATCTCCTTCAAGAGGATCTCTTCCTATCTCACCTTGCAGGGCTTCTCCAAGGACATTTCATGTCCACCCTTTTTTTTCGGTGATGCCCTGTGTGTGCTAACCTGCACTCAGCCTTCAGGAAAAATCTTCAAGAATTCTCTTCTGTTTGTGCAAAGCATAATTTTGTCCCACCAGCTGTTCAGCAATTAATCCTAAATTGCATCCTCTTTAACAGGAAATTCTCTGTAATGGAAATTAGTAAGTTTGGAGTGGGGTCATTTTTCATGGAATTTCATGGGGATCCTGGTTATGGCTGCTCCAGGTTGTCTAAGCCAGCTCTGAGAAGGATAAGACCTAATAAATACGTGGTCCATGTGGTGATGCTGCTGCTGCTGCTGCTGTTGACCCAAGCTGAACTGCACTGCTCCAGGTACATTTATAGGGAAGATGGCAACCAAAATTCTGTAAAGACAACAGTTTTTGCAACAACTGGGAATAAAAATTCCAAGGAGAAGTTGCCAAAAGATGCCAGGGAGAAGCTCCTTTGCCATAATGTTCCCCAGATATCTTTGTGGCATCCACTGACCTTTCTGCTTCAGCCAGTATAAATTTAAATCTTTCTTAGAGCATTTCTTTGTTCTTATCAAGGGAAAATGCAGCTCGTGTTTGGCCCAACGTGTGCAAAAGTCAGCTCCAAGTTACCTTTCCTATCAATTGTTTTGACTGGCATTCTCCCCCATGTAGCTCTAAACACGGCTTTCAAACTAGGTTTGAAAACCTTTCCCCTGCCTTTTTTTTTTTTTTTTTAACCTGTTCCCATCAGCTATTTAAGGTACCCTCCCTTCTTCTTCTTCTTCTTTCTTTTTTTTTTTTTTTTCGAGCCTGATTATTTATAATTAGCATTTTCTGCCCACATGCAATTGTGCTCTAAATTCTTTCACGTTGGGTTAATTCACTGACTTTAAAATCTATTAATTGACATCCAGAAGAAAAAAAAGTAAACATGTCTTTAAAGGACGGCATGAATGGTTGAATCAAGATTAGGTCCCCACTCTTGTTAGTCCCTGATTTTCAGGGAAGGCTGCAGTCTTCAAAAATCAATTGTCTTCAAAGCTCCAAAAAGCAAAGGAATGAGCAGGGGTCAGACTCAAGAGCGTCCCTTGTGCGCCGGAGTTAACATTACCTAAGTACTTTAAACGATCACTAATTAGTGCTTTCAATGGCCACTCCGAGGACCACAGGGCTGAAATATCTTATTTGGGAATAAACAATTGTGTGGGGCAGACTAGATCAGCTCTCTGGCAGGGGCAGCAGAATCAGTCTTGTGTTACACCCTGTAACCAGAGAGAGCTCCTCGAGGAGCCGCCGAGCCACTCGCCCTCTGCCATTGTTCCCAGGGGAAGGTGGCCACAGGACTCCTGCCTGGACATGCCACTGTGCTTCCCTGTTGAATTCTGTGTTTAATACAGCCCTGTTCGTCTTCCATCAGGAGCACCTCTTTAGGGATTTCGGAATCCAGGCAGTGAAAAGAAAATACCGGTGCTGAGCGTTTCAGACACAACTTGGAAAAATCCTTGCGGTGTTCTTAAAAATAAGAGCAAAACAATCAGTAAGTTTTTATTTCCCAGCTGAGTTGAATTCTGTAGAGTTAGAGTTTGCTACCCACAGCTGCATTTAAATGGAACAGGAGTATCTAACGGAGCTTTAAATGGTTCGTAAACACTGCCGGATCCTTGAGTTTCAAATCAACAGCCATAGATGTTTTCTACTACACACTCATAAAATGATCTTCAGATGGACAGGGAAGGATTTGACATATATATACAATCATTGTTTAAGAGTTCATTTACAGATACAGAGCATTCTTGATGGGGGTTTCATAAATAACTTGCAAAATGAATGCAGTGAAATATGGGAATAATGAGTGTACACAAGGACAGGGATCCACCACAGCAAATTGGCGTTGGAGCACCATTTATGAAAGCAGTGCTCCATAATGACTTTGCTATTTGAAAAACAGCAAACATTTACAATTTATTCATTACTGTAAAATGAGGATACTTGGCAGGAAGTCAGTAGAGCTTCCAAAACAGAAGGACAAAGTTTTGACTTGGATCTTTGTCTGGAGCTTGCTGTGCTGTACAAATCGAATTTTCTTTTCTGGCCGCTATCACGGAATCAATTAGGAATCACGGAATCAGTTAGAAATCACAGAGTCAATTAGGTTGGAAAAGACCTCTGAGATCGTTGAGTCCAATCTTTGACTGATTCCCACCTTGTCAACCAGATCATGAGCCACATCCATTCCTTCCTTGGACACCTCCCTCACATAAACTGCACTGAACCTTCTCAACATGAATACAGAAATTCTGTGATCCTTAAAAAGCAATCATCAGAAAAGTGGGACTGTGACTGTTATAAAGAAGAGTAAAATCCTCTTTGTTCACCAGAAGACAGTTTCTGAATTTACAAATTAAAAAGAATTGGGAAGTTTTTAGTTTTTTGATTAAAAATAAATTTTGTGAAGACAAATTTGTTTTGAAGATGGAAACTCTGCATTCTCCATATCAACAACAACAACAACAACAAAAACTCCTGGAAAAAAATCTGCATAACACCAACAAAAATCTTGTAAGTTGTGCTGTGGCTTCTTAGTCTTTTCTTGACTCTGCCAGAATTTCACTTCTGGTGCTTTACAGCACACTTTAGTGGAGGAGCTTGGTTGTCATGCCTCAAAGACAAATAAAAGACTTCCTAATTGACCTTGTCAGTCAGGAGTTTGTTTCAGATTCCAATACTTAAACTGCAGCCAGCAGAACACTAATTTCTGGTGTGTCCAGCACTGATTTTATTGAGAAAAATAGCTTCAAAGATGCTGCAGTCCATCCTAGAGGCAGTAAATAAGTCCTGTCAGAATGACAATTTACAACAGCAAATGAATTCTATGGAAATGTCAACTCCGAGGTTAATACAAATTTTGATAACAAACTTTGGATTTCTCAGATTTGATGATATTACCCGGCGTCGGTATTTTCAAATGAAGGAATCATTTAGAAAAATTACAAAAATTACGCCAGTCATTGTCACTGCCAGAAAACCTCTTTTCACACAGAGAAAAGTGCCCTGTTCCTCCATGTGGCATCACCTGAGAAATCAGCATTGGCTGACGGCACGGGGAAATGAGGTGTATAATTTCCGAAGCAAACCACAAAAAGGGAGGTGGGAGTTGGCCTCAGTGGGGAAAGCCAAGGCTCAGTTTGAGGATGATCGACGTTTTCTACAAATCTAGTACATGCAGAAATGTTCAATTTGCATTCTTGAATCAATAATCACTCCGTTTGGACGTGTATAAAGTCCTCTGTGGTGCAATCCAATCAGCATTATTGTGTTGAGGAATAAGAGGACCAGAAACTGAAAATAATTAGTAAGAACTTGAGCATAATTGACTTTTTTCATTGCTTTTTGAAGAAAGAAGGGATGGTGTCATATAAAGTCTTTGTTATTTTACATATGCAAAACACCAGCACAGTTTGCATTGTAAGGCTTCAGGACTGATCAGTTCCTTTCCTAAAACTTCCATTCCCGGCGATTCCAGTGGGATCAAAATGTTTGAAGGTGCTCAGTGTCTCTGTGCACTGTGGTCAGTGCTGGCAGAGCCCACAGGTGGCACAAGGGAAAAATAAACCACAGGATTTCACACTTTTACTGCATCCCCGTGGTAATTCACTGCTTGTGGGTCAACCTGAAGTTTCTTTGTTTTCCCTGAAGAAATCCAACAGCCAGAGCTTCGAATTGCCGTCATAAGCTCTGGAGTGTTTGTTTGTAAAGTCTGACAGTGATTTTGGAAGGCTCATTGAAGAAGAAAAGCTCTGACTCCATTGCCTGCAAGCCCAGCAGCTGGCAAAGTCTTAACAGGAGAGCCAAGAATTCTTCCTTGCCCTGAACAAGACATCCCTGTGCCATGGCCAGAGGGAGCTGCTCTTGGAATTAAGTCAGCAGCTGATGCTTCCCTGGGTGTGTTGTGAAAACACGGGAATGCCCCTCCTCTTTCTCACATCCTACCCTGTTTCCCACACGTGACCTGAAGGACTGGCTACCTTTCTGGAGCATTCTGCCTGCAGCCCTTGGTGTGTGCCAACACACAGAGAGCCCACTGCATTCCTCTGCCCTGCCATCCCCAGGGACCCCCCAAAATCCCCTGCTCTGGTAGGACGTGCCACCCTCTCCTTTATAGCACCACGTCTCCATGGATGTGGGAACAACTCTGGTCACACCACAGAGCTGGAGAACATCCCGTGTCACCCTCTTGCTGTAAAAGACTGATTTTGAAAGGCTGTTTCTTACTGATAGAGTTGGCTGATCAGACAGGCCAAGAGGGAAAAACAGATTGAAATTAAGACTGCAGGTTATGTTTTAAATTTACGTTGCAATAAAGACCAGGCTTGGGGTTTCTCATGACCCCAAATGACAACGTAAAGCCCAGCTCACTCCTTCTTCCTGTTAGACTCACATATCTTGTGCTGTTAAAATTATTCTAAATAGATATTTAATCTGCTTTATACTCACACATTTAACAATTTGAAGTGTTGGAGCAGGGTCATTACTTACAACCCATAAAAGGAATTATTTAGTAAAATATGCATGTCACTTATTTGGTCTTGCTCTGCCCTTGAGAGAAGAAGTTTTCTACTCCAATTTTTCTACATTTCCCAAGTATGTTAGCAGCAGAGCAAAAGCAGAACCAGATTCTCCAGAAATCTCTCTGCTACAGGCTTTGTCACAAAAGGATTTGTAAAATGGAAGTGAAAGTCACTGTGCACACAGCATAGGCTAAGATAGCAGTTGCATTGCCCAAATGTGCTCTTTAGAGTTTCAATTCACCAGGAAAACCCTCTCAGAGAAATTAAATAGTACTCATGGGAAAGGATCCTTCTTTCAGCAGGTTTTTCTTGGGACTTTCAGGGCCATTAACAAGCCTAATACACTGCATTACCTTTCCAGTCACTTCTGTTTCCCTTTGTTGTGATACCTACTTAAAATATCAAAGCTGTGAGAAGTTCAATGAGATATTGAAAAGTGAGTAACACAGGTTTTATATGACAATCCCAAATCCCTCCGTCTTTTTTTTTTTTTTTTAAAAAAAAAAAAAGAGTTCTTTGCCAGCATCACTGGATGAAAAAGAAATAAAAAGTCTGTGGGTGGGACACGAAGGGCTGACAAGGTAAAGCCAGATCAAAAAGAAGCCTCCGTTCATAAATCAAAGAGGCGAAACAAAGGGCAGGACAGAAACAAAAAGAAAGAAGTATTTTGAATCCTGTAACCTAGATGTAAACTGTCCTAATTCAGTAGTATTTAGCAATCACAAGATTAATTCTTGGACATTCTGACCTGGAGAAGAGGGAGTGGTGAAGCAACTTTCATGGAAAAATGGCAAGGGTGGGAATCAGTGGGGAAAATTAACGTGTTATTCCTGGAAACAAGGACAGGAAAAATGTGCCAGTCCTTGATCTTCCGATTAAATGTTAGTGTTTGGGGGGTTCAGTATACACAACTATTGGTCTAATAAAGTTAAAGAAGGAAATTGGGAAAAAAGGAAGGGCAGATGCAGCTCTGAAAGTCCAGCGAGATAATTTAACTATCACTGGACAGAAATAAATCTGCAGAATATGATCTGGGGGGGGACATGTCTTCCATTGTGTGTCATGGAACCAAAAGCCAGTTCTAGGTTTTCAGAATCAATTTGCAAGCAGAATTTTCCCTTTATAACTGTTTGATCAGCACTGTGACGAGGTATGAGATGCAATCAATGAAGCTGTTGGAGCCTCCCAGTGCAGAGGTGGCTAAAAACCAGGAAGAGGCTTTCGAAGAACACAATTCTGTGATACCATCCAGCATCTATTCCATGCTGTGCACAGCTTTGTGATCCAGCCAGTCCATTGGTGTTTTGCAGTCCTGGTCCTAAAAAGTCTTTATCAAGGTTTACAACACGTCCTGAATTCAGAGCAAATCCTGACTTCGGTTGGTGGATGTCATTCATTGAACCAGACTTTGTCCTGAAGTTTTCAGTATCCAACCCAAACCTGATGGGCTGAGGACTTAAAACCCAGAAATCCAATCGAAACTGCAGTATAATAATTGCAGTATAATTGCAGTATAACATGCATAAAGCTCCAAGGAGTCAAAAGAGATTCATGTAAGTGTAAACACACAGAAATTACTTAGGATGTATAAATACGAATTACTGACTTTTTAAGAGCATACCAATACAAAATAAATGTATTTCCACCTTGATGAAACTGTGGAAATGCATTTTCTTAAAATTATATCTTTTAGAAGAAAGTTAGCAAGTGTTCTCTTGCCATTGATCCCTCCTGACCAGTCAATCTTGCCAGGGAACATGTGAGCCTTCTGCGGGGCATTGCTGTTTGCATTCAGACAATCAATCCTGAGAATCCTCAAAACTAAGCTGAACTTCAGTGTGTATAATCCCACTGAATGGAAACCCAGAAGTGAAGATCTGGTGATCCAAATCCAAGCATCCCAGGTCTAACTTTAGAAACTACCTAATTAAAGTGAATCGAAGTGCCTCGTTGCTGCAGAGGTCAGCACCTGCTGGGTTCATTTCTAAAGATACAGGTAGGAGCCTTTGCAAATGCCTTTTGCTTTACTTATACCCTCTGTAATTTGACTGGTCTCCATTTGAAATTGAAGTCAAATCTTCTATTTTTCGTCAATAATCTGCCTACATCGTTTAAAATAAATATTCTTTGAACATACTTATCAACTCAGACTTCCACTCAGGTGTTTTAACAACAAAACGTTTTTTTACCTGACGCTTTAAGGTGGAGTTGATAACCCCTAATCCTCGACTGCTCCATAATCTTTTATTGTTTTGTAAAGTGCCTTTAGGAAAGGAACCTACACCTGTCTTTGATGTGGTTTTGTCCTTTATTTACTGCAGCTCCTGAACACCTTTGATGAATGAATCTCCCCAGTAGAACAGCACTGGGTAACCCACACTTCGATGCCTGCTGTTGAGGGAACTGCTGCTCACCACTGCTGCTCAAAAAGACACAGCCTCAGGAGGAAACACGCAGGAGGCATCCTCATTTACATGGTTTTGTGTATCCAGGTGGGATGGACCCTCTGTGTGCTGGAGAACCAATTTCTTCCGCAATAAATTCCATTTACTTGCACAGTGCTGTTTCCTGCAGCTCTCCATCTGTGCATGTGTGATCCAGCTTCTAGAAACGGTGGGTTCTGGGAGATTATAAAATACATGTAAATGTGCATGATTGCACATAAAAATAGGCACAAATAAATGAATATAAATGAGGGTCTGTGCCTGTGTGCATGCTCCACCAGCCCTCAGGGGGGCTGTTGCTGCCCATCTCCCTGGGATATTTCAGGGGGACCTGTTGTACAGCTCCTTGCAGTCTGGGAACTGACACATTTCAGATTAATCCTGCGCTTAACTGTGCCAAAATGAACTCAGATTCACATGGCATATGGCACCCAGGCAAACTTTGAGGTGTGAAACCAGAGGCAGTGGCCTGAATCAGAAGTTGAACCTCCAGTGTCCTCCAGGCCGTATTTATTTGAATGATATCAGCACTGCCATGGTAAATTGTCACTGTGAGGAGACAGGATGGATATACCCACTGCAAGTGCCAAATCTGCTTTCATCAGCCCTGCACCCACAATCAGCAGTGCTCAGGCAGGACACTGAGGATTGCAGGCCATACCTTGGCCTGCAGGAGTCTGAAAAGGATGCAAGAACCAAGGTTTTTAACAACTGAGCCCTGGGGCACGCTAGAAACTGAAAGTATCAGCTGGAAGCACAAACTTGACAAAGCACTGTTATTGTTGCCAAATTACTTAGGGAGAAAAGGGGCAAAGTCTCTACGCAACCACCCAGTGTTTGAGCTTGTGCTTAATTTTAATACAGTGTCTTAAAAATATGATTGAAGCACTTGGGTTTTTTTCTCTTCTCAGAATGAGCAACATTCCAAAAATCTTTGACAGAGAAAATGGGCACAAACAGCGTTGCAATTAGGCAAAGTCTGTTTTGGGAATGTCAGAAAGAATGTCAAGAGCCCGTTGGGCCTGGGCCCGATGTCATCATTTGGTATAATGCCTCTATTTGTCCCATTCCTATCCGTGATCACAACCTTTCTCTTAACTGGAGGGCAACAGACAGGAGGCACTTTCTCACTCTTTGCAATGATCTTCTCCTTTAAGACGCACTCTGTTTCTGCCCTTACTCGTGCTCTGCTCTTATCTCTTTGTTCATCCACAGAGAAAAGATGCAAATGTTTCAAAAAACTGCAAACACAAATGGGAGGGTGAAAAGCTTGGCCTGAAGATACCGTGATGTTTATTTACTCTCAGAGAAGAAAAAAGACACAGCTTGTAATGCCTAGTTAGCAAAAATTCTGGTCATATCAAACAGTGAATTAAGGGTGATTTACATTTGCATTTGGTTTAATCTCTTTGTAGCTGTAGGTATATTGATGATTATTTAGATAAATTAGCCAAGAAAAGGATATTCTGGTGCGATCACATATTTAGAAGACTGATAAATGCCAGCTAAAGATGGCATCAGCAGAAAAAAGAATGCCCCAGACAAGAACATTTGAAAGTATATTCTTTATTCTTTGTTCATTTATTTATTTACTTTTTCCATATGGAAAAAAAAAGAAGAAATGCTTAGATCGAGGCCTAACTTATGTCTTCATTTATGATGATCCAGTCCCAAAGCTGATTTATCCAGTTCTGCCTTCAGGCAGAGTGTGCATGCATGAAAAATATAGCATGGAGTGCGGTATCAGATCCACTCTGGTGCTGCATGTGGGCTCCTGCCTCCCAATTTTACATGCTTCAGCTCCAGAGTGATCATCTTTACTCTTCTTAGAGGGGTTGGAGAGAAATAAATAAGAGTTTGTGACTACATATAATTCTAGAATTGGTAGTTTAAGATCACCAAGTAAGAGAAATGCGGACACGAACGTGCCTGTTTTTCTTAAATCCTCCTAAAACGTGGATTCAGCTGTATGAATGTTTACTGTAGGCACCTGAGGGAAGGAGGATTGACCCTCACCTTCTGCCCATGAATCCACACGTTTCCTTGGAGCAGTTCTGGAAACAGAGGAGGGTCCTTCATGTCTCTGGGGCACTCTGGCCACGTCTGGCTTTCTGGACCTGAGTCCCTGTGCCCAGCTGCAAATCACAGCTGTGTCTTTGCTCCCAGGCAGGGTGAGACCTGGACATGAACATTTTTCCCAATCCCTCACTGCTTTCATGGAAAGGAAGCCGAGCACATGGGATCTGTGCTATGCTCTGGACAGGGAGAAGGGTAAAATGCTGCAGGAGCACTATTAGGTGCAACTTCAGTCCAGGGAGGACATTCCTGAGGCAGCTGCTGGGCTGCAGAGTCCTCTGGGCACCAGGATCTCCATCTGGTGATGGATCTCCCCTTGCCCATGCCCCTCAAAAGCCAGATAAACCCACCGACTTCAGATGATCCTTTCAGCACACCCTAAATCTCCCCAGGCACAGATGTTGCCCCGAGGTGGGCTGGGGGGAATGTGGCCGTGGGCTCTCTGAGGGGTGGCTGTTTGAATTCACAGCACAACTTGTGAGTCTTCTCCTCCGTAGACACAGACAAATGAGATGGGACAACATTCTCCGAGCCAGGAGCCCTTGGTGAAAGGGAACTGGAGGAGTGGAAAGTCTGTGATCGATTACATCAACAAGATAAATCGTTTATGCGCCCCGAATCAAATTTGCCGCGTGATTTAAGGGTATCATCACTGCCTGCAGTGTTGTCATTCCTTGTTAGTTGTTATTTCCTTGTTATTAATTCTGATTCTTATTGCCTCTCAACTGCCCACGCTCAGAAAGAGAAGAGCTTGGCTTTTCTGCGTTCTGTTGCCATGTAATGTGATATAAAACAAGTTTGGAGTGGCTCCCCGGATGCGTGCAACCAAAACTGGGCCCGAAATCCCTTCTGCTGCAGCTGCTGGTCATTAAATCACAGATCTGCTCAAGGAGGACCTGGAGGAAGATACTCACCAAGAAATCCCCTGGAATATGGTGTTTGTGCATCCTCTCCATATTTCTGGATACAAAAGTCTTTTGGTTTCAACAGAGCCATCACGAAATTACGAAGAGGATCTACACGCACGTGTATTTGAATGTGCAGAGACAGAGACAGGAGGGGAGAGCTGCTATTACTTCAGTAGAGCTGCTCGGAAAAATTCAGTAAAAATAAGAATTCTAAAAAAAACAACTGAGGGAGAAAATTAAAATTCCACAAATTTTTGTTATTTTACAACTGAGGTTTCTGCAGATGAAGCAGGCTGTTTTTCTCAAATATTGATTTTGTGTTGTATTTTAGAACAAATGGGGAAAAGGGAATTGCAGATATCATTGTTTTCAGTTTCAGACAGTGTAATTTTGAGGATACCGTTCCTGTGGTTGTAGTCTTTGCTTTAGCCAGCACGTTTTCCTGAGATACTGGAAACATTTTAATTGAAAAGAAAAGGCAATTCTGCAGTGAGTTCAGCACCTGTTTTAACAACCATCTGTAAGATTCAAAAATACTTGTTAAGATTCAAAGATAATTTCACCAGGCCTCACTTCCTGAGTACTGAATTCCAATTTTCGTGGTCTGAGAGCTTATTCAAACACATTTCACTTACGGGGGGAAGCGATTTTGAAATTGAGAATGGCACGTGATTTTTCCTAATGCAGAAAAAATCATAAATACTCAGTGTCTTTTTCAATCATGGAATCACAGAATGTTTTGGCCTGGAAGGAACCTTAAGGATCTCTTCTGTGCAGGAACAGGGGCACCTGCAAAGAGCAGGTTTGGTGCCTCTCCGGAGCTCTCTGCTATGATGAGGGCTCTCATTTTCCTTTCCAGCTCCAGAGCCATTCTTTTTTGGCAGGTGCACGCCACTAATATTAATCTCCCTCATAAGGATGTTTGCTAGACTCGGTTAATTAACTTGGAGATAATTAGAAAGCGCTCCATAACTGAATTACAAACTCTGTTATCATGTGCAAGATTTTCACCAGCGGCTTCAACAGGGAGAGTGGTTTTTTTGTACAACAAAAGCCAAAACCCACTTTTTTATGTCACCCAAAGAGCAGAGCAAAAGTAGGACACCTCCAAGAGCTTTCTGGGATGTCACAATATCGATCTGCTATCGCCGACCTCCCGCTGCTGCCAGCAAGAATGACCAAGCAAAGGCTGTTTATTTTCCTGTAGATCAAAGAGAAGCAACAAAAGAGATCCCCCCAAAAGGTGGCTCGCTGCAGAAGGCAGAGCTCTTGTTTCCCTATCTGATCAGCAGATTCCTCGGGCCTGCACTGACAAACCCTGGGCGCTGCTCACTCAGCCCCAGCCCCGTCATCAGTCTTGTGGGACAAGGTGCCTGCCTCTTCCCAGGCTGCATGGGAGCAGCCAAAACACAATGGCTGGGAGCCGGAATATAAAGTGGGGGAATTCCTCACATACCTTCCCATTTTCATGGACTGTTGGCATCGAAGAAGGAAGAGAGAAAAAAAAAAAAGGAAAAAGAAAAAGGCTCACTTTGGCATTCAGCCAGATATTCCATTCGTTTTCCTTTTAATTGCCTGGAGCCACTCCACATTGTGCTGGGGTCCCCCCTCCCCGACCTCTCTCCTTCCCTCCCTGCCCCTTGCAGCCCCCTCAGCCCCTGGCACTGGGGGAACACTGGGTCCTGCCCCAAGGAGAGCAGCACCTGGGCACCCCATCGCTGGGATGCTCTTGGCTCTGATGCAGCACAGGGAAAAATCCCCCTGTGGAGCAGCAATTGCTCACCTCACCAACACTGCCAGCCTTGGATGTGCCCCAGGACCACATCCTTACCTTGAGAACCCGTAGTTTGGTGCAAATCAGAGACTGCAGCAACCTGTGTTGGTTGAGGGACTTTCCCTGGTTCTCTGTTCGTTATCCCAGGTCTCTTCCTTAAGGATTTAACAAAATTCCAAATCCCCACTGCAGTCTGCTCACTAAAGTTCCCAGTACAGTACCAGTTACCCAAGCCAGTCCCCTGTCTGTGCTCTGCAGGGCTACTGGGTTGTGTTGCATGGAGCTGTTTGAACCAACCTAGAAGCAGTTTATAATTTTTAGGGATTAGGGTAAAGTCTTGCAATGTCTCTGTCCCCAGTGAATCTTATTTAATACTTGAGAACTGGCAGAAGGTGTGAGGAGCAGCACTTTTTTTCTCTATTCAAAGAAAACTAACCAGCAAATTTGTTACTATTTAAATTACGTTGAGGAGCAAAGCTCTCAAAGACCTCAGCTGATTTATTTTAAAAGACTGCTTTTCTATAATAATTCTATGAAAATGTCTTTAAAGAGCTTTAAGGCGACCTTTGCTCGAAAACGTTTATATGAACAGTTGGACACATTTGTATAACAGCCATTTCAGGACAGCAGATTAAATACATCCACTGCTCCTTAGGGACCAGGTCTGAATATCTTACAGACTGAGATCTTTTTCCCAAATATTAGCCAATAAAAATATGTATACTACTCAAATAAGCAAAAGCCAATTTGCTGAAAACTGGGGTGAAAGCCTGTTTTTTTTAGGTTGAGCGCAGGTACAGGTTATTTTTAAAAATCATGTAACAATTTCAGTTTTCTAGGGTTATTCTGTAGAATTTATGAAGAAATTAAAATAGCGGATTTTGCATCTTAAGGTAATGTTCTGGGGTGTGGGAATTATGGGGGTTTCGACTCTTACATCTCCATCTTTGTTGTCCTAATTGTCAGCTGCCAATTTTATGTCAGTGAACGATGTGGTGGTGATCTTCTCTGTTGGAAAAGTGGTGGCAGAATGAAAGAGAAGAAGAGGAAAGAATGGAAATCTGCCCATGGATGGAGAGAAGAGCAAGACTGTTGTCAGGAAGTAAAAACACAGAAAAACAAAAGCAATGAAGTATTGCTACTGGAGTTTATGCTCTGTAAAACTTCAAGAAAAGTACTTGCAAATCTAGGTTGGCCAAAATATTTGGGGTTTTTTTAAGATTATTACCCAGGTTTAAAGTCTCAGTTCAGTCTTAAACGAGACTTTGGAGCTTGAAATGAACACCAGCACAGGAGAGCACCCTTGGATCTACCCAGAGCTGAACATTTGCTGTGCCTGCACTACCTGCCAGAAGCTGGGTGAGGAGCAGAGTCCTTGATCCATGTTTTTTGCCTTCACACCAGCAGCAAGGGGGTTCAGGGAAGGGGCACCCCCTGCGAAGTGGGGCTGGCTGTGAGGAGGACAAATGGAACAAGCGAAAATGGAAGATGTGCAGTTGTGCAAACGCCTGTGAAAGTGTGACAGAGAGAGCGTGGAAGTGCAAGGAGAGAGGGTGAAATCATGCAGACTCTCCACAGCACTGCAGCGAAATGGTGTTTAGGACCCTCGGTAAGGGTTCCTAATTGTGCACTGCTTGTAACTCTGATTTGCAAAGCACTTTTCATTCAGAGACCTGCGAGGCTCTCACACGCCCGTGCCAAAGCCACCACATCTGCCAGCGGATTGAGTCGGCTCTGGAATCCTGTTAAGAGCAAATGCTGTCTAAAGTTCTACTTTTTAAGCACAAATATCAAAGAGAGGGGGAAAAAAGGGAGAGTTGGAGGGCTGGGGAGGAGGGAGGGAAGAGTCAATTGCTTTTGCAGAAGCTGCAGTTTCTTTCAAAAAACCTGTCATTGACATCTTTCCCCAGAAAACATTTTGTCATGCACATCAGTGCACGTCCTTAAGGAGATCAATCTAGAGAGGGAGTCAAGCCCACAATCATCATGTGACAGATTTTCAGATGGTGTTCTCATCAATCACACTGATAATGAGGTGGCAAATTGCTGTCTTATGGCAAAACTAAAAAGACAACTGCCCCGGTAGGTGTCAATGAATATGTCAAAGGATCGTCCCACAGGGAGTCTGAGAAGGTTCTCAGAAACCTTTTTGTGAAGGCTGAATGCAGAATACTTTATTGATCACTAAAGAACTTGCACTGACATGCTATTTCCCCATGACATTTGAACCACCAATTTCCTAACTCATGGTGAGTACCTGCCTGGAAAACACTTTGGGAGTTTTCTTTCACCTTTGGCTATACTAAAATAATCTTGGTTTAATTTTAGCTTAGCCTTTCATCTCCTGAAAAAACACAAAAGCAAAACCTTAGAAGTTATAACCAAGCTAAATGTCTGAAAATGTTTAATGACCGATAACCATTTTGAACCAGTTAGAATTATTCAGAATTAACTTGCTTAGATTATATTCTGAAGTATTTTTAGTTTGATTAATATCTTACATTCTGTCTTAGCAAAGCAAGTCGTCCTCTTGATGGAGTAACCTTTCTTTAATCTGCAGAGCAGGATTATCAGTACAGGGACATTTTGAAGATAAAATAATCCTTTTGTTCTCCATTTCCTAGGTCTCTTAGCATCTGAATTAGAGCCCAGAAAGCTCCTGCAGCTCAAGACCATGCAGTGGTGAATTGCCATCACTCCAGGATGTGTTCTAGAGAGTTTTGATGGCAGACAGGCTGTTCTTTGCCAGGCCTGAAATTCTGCATGCTTTGTTTTTCCCATTTCCCACCAATCATGATCACACTTCTTTTCTCCCATTTTTGTCAGAGTGCAAAACTATAGACAGTCCTTTTCAGTTCTGAGGCAAAAAGTGTAGTAGTAAAAATTTTATGCACTGCTTTGATTGCTCTTGGCTCAAATTTCACAGTATTTCCCTCAAAATTTACATGAAAGGATCTCTTTCTGAGATAATTTGAAGAGAGTTTGTTTCACACTCTCCGTTATGGTAAGAAATGATAATGCGAACGGGTGAAAATTTAAAAAAAAAGAATTATTGAAAAACACCTTGATAAAAATCTTCATTTAAAAACTAATATATCCATCCAATTAATAATATTACACAGAAAGAGTTTATGCTGAGAAAAGGCCGTGCTTCAACAATAAATGTTTTAACCCAAACCTTTTAATGAGATTTGGGGTTTAGATGGTGCCAGGTGCATTTCTTTCTTGTTTTGAGATTGGTAACGCTGAATCACACCTGGAATAAGTTTCCCATTATCCATTTGGACTTGTGTGGCTGGAAACAGAAGGGCTGGGGACACGGCCTTACCTCTGCTCTCTGCCTGGTTGATAACCCATGGTAATTAAATGCTGTTATCTCCTTCACAAACCCTTGGTGTACCATCTCACAGATTTCACACCTGCAGCTGCCTGGGGTTGCACGTGCCTGGGGTTGTCCCACCTTGGACAATGTTTGGGCATCCAAAACCACGTTTGGGTTGACAGGCAGCTTTTGTTCTGTGCCATTAAACACGTGCAGGACACGTGTGACAATTAGAAATGTGAGTGCAATAAATAGTAGATCGAGGGCAGGGAAGGCCCAGCATTTGTCTGTGTACAACTCAGGCTTCCCTTGAGCTGTTCCTGGAACCAGATGAGGCATCAGCCCGATCCCACATGCACCCTCTGTCAGAAGATGGACATGGAAGTCTGGGAAAAGCCGTCCAAAAGATCGTTTTTGCAGAATGTCAGGAGTTCGAAACGGGAACAATGTCTGGGATTGTTCCTGCTTCTGACCTCTGACATTCCATGAAACCATATCCCGGAGCACGGCTCCACTCCAGCATTATGAGTGATGTGTTTCAAAGGGTCCACGAGCCTTATCTAATTCCAGGGAAACTCCGAGGGAGGATTCCCACTGCACAATGGCCATAGTGAGGGTAGTCCCACTGGATTGCTGGAGGCCTGGCTGTGAAAGGACCACTGTTGTACGAGATGCTCAGCAGAGCAGTGGCAAGCTCAGATCCCAAAGAGTTCATGATCTGAACAGACAAGACAACCCCATGGGGAGGGAACAAAATAGCCCGGGCACTGAATGGCATCCCATTATCCCATGAGTAATTGAGTCATATCAGTATTTAGTATCTTGGATCTTAATCTCCCAATTAATACAATTGGCATCAGAGACTTGAACTACAGCAATCCCAACTGCACCTTAATTGGAGTTTTTTTTTTAAATTTCTGTTGTATTTGGGGCTCTGTTCATATTCCTTTAGATCCTTACCTGGATATTTAAGACACGAAGAGGAGAGGGTGTATTTTTCTGAAGGCAAGGGACCATCAAAGCCTGAGAAAGAATGTCAGTGGCATCCACCTTGGGATATGGGGTAGCTCTCTCTGTGTGTACAAAAACTCAAAGAAATCTGCTGGGACAGGCCTGCCATGAGACTTCTTCCACCATTCCTCTCCTGGAAGGCTCAGGGTGGGGAGGAGGGGGGCAAGGAGAATTTCAGAGGGCTGCCATCCTGAGCCTGCTTTAAAGACCCTTCAAATCCTCAGTCGTGTTGTTCCAGTCTGAAAATTCGTAAGGACTTTGATGCACCCCACAGCTGCTGTTCACATCCTGGAACCAGCCTCTGCCCAGAAGGCCTTGGAGGATGACGTGATCCTTCCTTGCCACCCACTCGCTCTGTCATTTCCTAAACTCTGATGTTTTTCACATCGTCCCTGGCAGTTAAAAGAACACATGTACATGTACACCCCTGGAGCAGACTGCAAACATGTTTTTGGAACATCTATTTCGTAGGTCAACCAAAAGTAACTGGCTCTTATTGTTAAGAGACTCGAGGGAACACAAGCTGTTGGCTTCTCTTCACACCCGCTCTAGGAGGTGGCTACAGAATCAATTTAATCAGGGATGAAGACTGCATAATTCAGGCAACAAGGTCAAAAGTCTTGTGTCTACAGTAAGAGTGTGCAGGTTTAACTCCAGGCAGTTTTTAAATCAACATCATTAAAGCTTGGTTAAATAATTAGGTAAGTAGATTAATACCACTTCTAATTTAATTTAAAGCTAAGCTAATTTAAGACAAACTAATCGCTGTTCTTTTACGCCAAAATGAATATATTCCCACAAGAGTTCGCGCTGATTTCCCTAAATCAATGGGTCAAACCAGTGCAGCTTCCCCATGTAACTAAGCCTTATAAAGAGTTTTTTAAAGATAGATATCTCAGTTAAACACTTCAGCTGCGGTGTGAATCCTGAAGTGAATGCTCTGTACGACTCTGAAGCTCATCTGGGTAATAGCTGTTCTCTTCCATCCTCAGCCCTGCACCTGTTCTGGGTCCTTATCTTTCCACAAGCTGGTAAGAATTGTATTCAAAACCAGTGAGGTACCCGTGCTGCTCCCAGCAATCCCATTTGGGATTTGCACCTCTTCCCCATGACAGCAGGTCAGCTTTTGCTGGGTGTTTGGGAATTCTGGTGCCCTGCTCTCCCACAAGGCACTGACAAAATGTTTTCACCTGCTGCAGGCCTCTTACTCAGGCACTCGGCACCTTTTGTATCCAAAAGGAGCAGGAAGGGTTGGGTGCACTGAAAGTGGTGCTTCTTTCATACAAATCCCGCAGCTCTGGGTGTTGGAGTTAGACCTTGGCAGTACAGAGGTGAAAAAGCAACTTTTTTTTTTTCTATTTAGTATAGGGAACAGTACCCCGAGCAGCATCAGGGACTGCCAAAATGCAGATGAGCTTGTCGTGCCTTCACACCTCCTGCTCTTCACACTTCCCTGAGGAGTGATGATACCTTGAGGGGCTACCTAGAAACAGAGACTGGACAGGAGTAAGGGAATAAAGGTGGATATTTATTTGAAAGGCCTTCAGAGGCACACCCTGGGCTGGCCAAAGGCTGCACCCAAGATGGACCCCGAGTCACGAGTTCTTCACACTTTTATAGCTTTGGTCCATTTGCATCTCAACCCAATTTCACCAATTAAACTTTAGCTAATGATGGAATTTCCCCTCAGCTTGCCCCCCTTCTCAAGATGCTGGGTTACACATTTTGGGCTTAGGCCGGGCTGGGTGTCCTTGGAGAGCAGCCTGGAGAGGCTTTTTTCTGTCTGTCTCAGCATGAGAGAGAAGCAGCTCCCAGGCTGCAGGACACTGCAGAGTTACACACTGGGAATACAGAATTTGAAAAATATAAAAGCTAAAACCTGAGGCATCAGTGAGGCCACTGCACGAAGAGGAGAAAGAGATTCCCTCAGTCACTAACTGGATGCTCACCCCTCTGATAGGAGCAAACTCCTGGCAGATTGCTCTGCCTGGCTCCCAGGTGGGTGTGATGTGTCTGTGTGAGTGGGAAGCTCTGGTATGAACCATTTTTAATCAGCTCATGGTTTGTACAGTAGCTGCTCTCAGGGTGGGTGATTTACTGGTGAGGGAGAGCCTGCAGGGATCTATCCCTGCTCTGCTTCACCTTCTTGTCCACTTTTGTGACCTTTTGCCCACAGTGTGGGCTTCTCGCTTCTTGCTGGGTCTGCTGCTGCTTTAATAAAAGAAAATAAATAGTTACAAGGACTCAGGTAAATGTCACCTGCATCACTTTCCCTTGCACAAGACCTGAGCACATCACGCAGCATATTTCCAGAAGTATTTTTTTTTTAATGTTGATATAAACCTAAATCTGTGTTTCGTTTCCTTTGGATCGCTCTCTGGGTGTTCCTTGGCAGAAATAGATAGGAATTCTAAATAAATACTGAAAATGGGTCAGGCTATGATTTTTCAATTGCTAGATGTGAGTTCTTGCATTAAAAACATGCTTCCAAGCATTTTAACTGTATTACTGGGGGTTCTAGCAATCCATCTGAAATTATGGATCTCAACTACTGGCAAGATACAGCTTATAAACCATTTACTGGCTGTCTATCAAATCACACAGGCAATAAAATCACAAAAGCAAGATAGAACTTGGTGAAAGAAACAATGATGTGCAAATTATTCACCCAGCTCCACTACCTTCCTTTGAATTGGGTGTATTTTGTACTTGTGTAAAACATTCATAGAAAACCTCACAATTAATGAAATAAACCTCTGCACTATTCAAAGGAGAGGAGCTATGAAATGCAGTCTGTAGCACATAAGTTTAGGTAACTCCTTGGGAGTGGACAAATAAATAATTTTTTAATAATGAGAATGCAAAGTGGAGGAGCAGCTTCCAACGAAATTGGTATGATTATTCACTGTCTTTTGGGGAAAAAAATTGCATCTTGAATCTAGTCTCCCTTGTACTCAGGTTATCCAAATGAGAACATGGTTAGTCCCACACATTCTGCCTTTTAAAAATTATTTCTTTTGCTAGGACTAAGTGCTGATAACAGCATGCTGGGTGAGATAGGGGTTTTTACAGTGTAGGTGACAAGTTAAAAATGTGTAGTGAGCATATGTGTCCAAAAGGGAGGAGAATACCTCTAATTCTATCAAGTCAAGATATACTTAATCTGATTTTCTGCAAAGGAAACTGCATTTCCAGTGAAGGAATCTCCAGCTTCATGTATAGATCCCTCAATAATCTAAAGAAAAAATGGGAGGTTGTCTGTTTAAATCTCTAAGAACAGGCTTGGACATCTGTTTTTATTAATTTTTTTGGTCAACATCTTCACTTGTATCTACTACTCCTTTGACGAGTCTTTGCTCATCTCTAGAGAATGATGAAGAATTCTCCTTAGAGGTACCTTGCACAACATTATAGGTGGAGAGGAAGAGAGCTTTTCAGCACCCTAAGAATGGTACTTTATCTTCCAGTGTTGGCCCTGATGGCAAAAAAAAAAAAAAAANCATAACGAAAAAAAAAAAAAAAAAAAGGGCAGGTGGTATTGAGACCTTTCCCCTTCAGGTTGCTAATATTTCATACAGAGATTAAAAGAAAAGGAGAATTAAAAAATTCTCCAGGGTCAAAGCAAACTGACTTGGTTATGAAGGTAAAAATGTGGAGACTAAAGGCATTATGGGGAAATTGCCTCTTATAATTTCAAGGGTTTTTTCTCATGGGAAAAGTAACACTTTGCTTTAATAAAAGAAAATAAATAGTTACAAGCATGACCCATTTGCTGTTTGATGTAACAATGTTATCTGCTCTCTGGGCTTTTTTTTTTGTTTCTGTTCAAGGCATAAAATAATTATGGAAGGGGACTGTTTCACCTCGGTGGAGTACAAAAGTCCCCTTGCTAATTGCCACATCAAATGACCAGGGGACCCCGATGGAAACCTTCAAATGACTGTGAAAAAATTCAGGCCGCCGCTAAACGCTGGGCACTTGGTTTTTTTGGGGGCAGGTTTTCTGGTTTATTTTGTTGTTGTTGTTGTGCGTGTGATTTCCCATTGCAGATTAGGTTACTTGGGTGTGGGCTTATCACACAGGAAAGGCCCGGCTCAGGTTAGTTCTGCACCATTGCAGGGCTGTTATGCCAGCTCCATCCTTGACCAAAGCAGTGGCCAGCACCTTTATTGTACGTGGGGACACGGAGGAACACTGCGCCGTCCGGGCAACAAAAGAAGCAGCAGAAGGCCCACTGTGTCTCTGAAGTGTTACTTCTCCACTTCTTGTCATGCACCAGTGACATGAGTGCCGGGTCCCAGACTTTAACCCCACACGGAGCCAGAAAAAAGCTGTCAGTCTCGGCTTGTTCAAAGACAAACCCTTTGTGGAGCTCAGACTGAAGTGGCATGGTCCATATACTCACTAAAGCATGCCACGGAGTCACAAAGTCATAATCCGCCTTTGTACTTCTGGCCATTCCCATTTCCCCCGTGGCTGGTGCCCAATTACCAGCGCTGTAATTTTTTTCCATTGTTAGGGAGCCGTAAGGGTTTAGCTACCACTTACCCGAGCAGGGTCGTGACCTGATGTATTTAGGCTTTGCAAATATAAGTAACAGTTCCCTTATCAGTGTCACCGGGACTCTTTAACACTTAGCAGGCAGAAAGATAAATATACTTGGCAGATACAATTTGATCCATTGCTAAGCCTTCCATTTTACCACTGACCCATGGCACTGGGCCATTCAGGGGGATGTTAACTGGTACAACCCTCTAGCCCTCAGCCTGGCTCCCAAAATGCCTGACTTCGGCTGGCAGGAAGGACTTACAGGTGACAGCTCATCAACCTGATCTAGAGCCCTGGGAAACCAGGGGTGAGCCTGACCTGCCTTCCCCTAGTCCTGCTTTTAGCAGAATTCCTCCTGGCTCACACCAGGAGAAGAATTAGACTCTGTCTCACACCAGTTTACTTCCAGCAAAAAGCCAAAGCCACCTGATTCATGTGTTACTATCATTTCAAACACCGATTTTTGCTTTTTGACTTACTTTGGCTGACTGGCTAATTTAAATGTTGCTTTATTACATTTTACAACTCAGGTTTGTCCCGAAAACTTCTGATTACTTTCCTTGCCTCTTTCAGATCCTTTCTAAGATCTCTGCCAGTCACAAGGTCTACCAGCCAAGCGTCTGGCTTCAGAAGCTGGAGAGTGCAGATTGTCTCGTTCATCTACCCCTCAGCAGGTACTGAATTAAGCATTCTGGGCAGGGTTATGTTTAACAGGCACTTATTTAAGGAGGGTTAAAGATGCAGCATCAGATCTAGAGAAGCATCTCTTTTAAGCAGAATAGGGCAAGGATTCAAGTGTGAACCACGAGTGTGAAGGTCCTATAATAAAATAGGCTGGAGCTTTCTGCTATCTCGAAAATGCATCTTGATTGACTCGAGGTCTAAAACTTTGAAGCATTTGGTTATTGCCTCTTCAACAGCACTGACTCCAGCTATGAATAAATTCAATGAAGTGCCATTGTCAGTGAGATTTGATCAGACATAGAACAACACTGGCAAATCCCAGAGCCAGTCCTTGCACTAACCATGGAGATTTTACACCTTAGATGCCCCTTTAGAAGTGGCCAAGTTTTCACAAGATGTTTTTATTTGTTTCCACCATGTGGGAAATTTTTATGACCACTACAAGTATCTTCTGTCAGAGTATCCTCCTTCATTAGGTTGTGATTGATCTTCTTTAATTCTCTGAAGTGTCCCAATGCTAGATAACTAAGATAAGACAGGAGACAACTTCTTTTAGAACAACCTAGTACTTACAGTGGAATCTTATCCGATCTAGAAGGGCGATTAAGACCCATTATTATTATTAAAATGGCCTGGTCAGAATTAATGGCTGGGTAGCAGCACCAGCTCATTCCGTCACAGAATCACAGAATGGTTTGGGTTGGAAGAGACCTTAGGGATGATTTAATTCCAATCCCCTACCATGGGCAGGGACACCTTCCACTAGCCCAGGTTGCTCATGTTTGCAATTGGATCATGACTGAGTCATCATTTCAGACATGATTAAAACACAGAGCCTGACTTCCCACTCAAATACGTATCTGTGCACATAAACGAAATGTCCTTTAATTTCCTTAGAGTTCATGCCTTTTGGAAGTGCTTTATGGAAGCTTTCTTTTTAAGTGGCAGCTCTGTGGGACTTTAGACAATGATATATTTTAGGCTACGAGCCTTATCTGATCCGAGATGCCCAGGAGAACAGGGAATTCCTTTTTTTGTTGTTTTTTTTTAATGATGTGTTAGGGCATGGGGTTTCCTGAACATTTAGCAGAGGGGTGTCAGGGTGAAACAGCTGCACATATTAAACTAGCAGTGAAACCCAACTCCTTTTCATCTCCTGGGTTATACAGCTCTTTGTGAAATTATTCCGCAGGGCAATGTGCGAATAACTGCTAACTAATGTACGACCAGCTCCATGGTGAGGTGGTGCAAATGGGGCTGGCTGCATGAGCCAGCACTGGGAAAACACAGTGCCATAAACTGATCCAGGTTAAACGGCCCGATTCCCAGATGATCATTTTATAGTTCATTGACATCCAGCAAATGTGAGAACTGCAGGCCTTGGAGGCACGAGGTGCCATGAGGTAGCTGTAAACAGAAGATCTTTGATGAGACAAATGGCTCCTAGGGGCAGTTCCATGCAGGCATCCCAACACAAAGGCTCCCTCGCGGGGCTGCTGCCAAAATAAAAAATAAATCAAGCCCTAACAGCTCTTTCAATCCTGCCTGGAAAGCTCACGTGAAGGAACCTGAGGCACTGACCTTACCTTTCCCTCACCAGTTCCTTGTCTCCGCTCTAGTTACGCTTCACAAGATGTTTCCAGAGAAGTGTGAGAACCCTTGGTTTACATGGGTATAAAAGTTAAGCACTCCTGGAAACAGACATTGTAATTGAACATCACTTTGTCATTTGAAAGAAATACCAGAAATCTTCAAATGCCTTGCAGAAGCAAGAACACAGCTTGCTTACACACACCCTTCCTTGTCCTTCAGAGGCAGGCAGGGTGTCCCAATTAGGCACACACTCAAACAAGGTGAAGGGGACTGATAACAGTCGATTTTAATCAGGTTTAAAATCAAAAATCAAGATGCCTGATTACATACATGGTTTACATTAAAGGCTCTGATCTGTTTTTGGTGCTTGTTCGTCATCACTTTCCCATTCCAAAAGGCTGTTCTTTCAATAAAGCCTCCTTCTCCTTTTTGCTTACCAGAAGGATTCCCTGTGTCTCATCCCATTTATCTCAGAGTTTGCATTGCCTAGTGTGTATTACTCATGCATTACTCAGATCTATCAAGCTGCATTTAGATGAGAATTTGAAACTAAATAAAACATGCAGTATTTTACCTAAATACTTCTACTCTAAATACCCATAAGAAAAAAACATAATTTTACTGAGATAGGGCATTGACAGACTTTGCAGATAAAGAAGTATTTTATCTCTATCTATTACACTGAATTGATTGGGGTTTGATCACGACAGATCAGAATTTGAGATTTATCACGTCCCACCTCTCACAGTCTCACTTTATTCGTGGCTGGAAGGGGAAGACAAACTTCCCTGTCTTCCCAGACCCTGAGGAGCTTCTGAAGTGAGAATCGAGTAGTCATGTAGCAGACTAATCAAATACACATAGATGGAAAAGTTTAATAGTGCAACAATCTCTGTTTAAAGAAGCTCACCCAGCAACCAGGTCAAGGTTTTGGCTTTTGTTTGAAAGGTCAGCAGCAGTAATTCACTGTTGCCAGAGAAGCTGACAAAATATCACACTGCTGGTCACTGATTCGAGGGCCTGATTCTGGAGATTCCGAATGATCAGGGCCCATTTATATTATTATTTTTATCAAGGCCCAGGACAAGCCCAAGAATTTTATATCCTTCCCCCTGCCAAGCTGAAACAGAGATTATTTTGTGATGTGGTTTGGAACTTGTCGAGGATCAAGGTGTAGGAAATTCACCTACTGCCAGCACCTCAAAAACCATTTTTTTAAGCATTAAGTTATTGGTTCACTGTTAGAGGTTTCAAAATGCTAGCCAGACACATTTTCTCTGGAACCACTGAAGCCTCTGAGGGCTCCTCTTGCTTTTTGGGGCACGCAGAGAGGTCAGTTTTGAGTTCTCACATCTCTGTTCATGTTCACATCAGTGTGGTCACTCATGCCTGGAACTCAGAGCAGAAGGGATGCTAAAAATATATTAAATTACCAATGATAATCATTCAAGTACAGTAGTGGGGGAAAAAATGACACATTTTGCCACAGTGGTTAGGCCAGGATGGAATGTCTACATGAAATGGGATTTGTTGAGGAATAAACACCTATTTCTTATACAATTCCACATGCCAAAACCCACTAGGTCTTGCAAACAGAAAAAAGTCTCAAATATTTATCTTTTTTTTTCTCCTTTTATTTTCCTCAGTTTTTCCTTGCTGGAAAATTATGAAGTGTGAGGAAGAGGAGCAAAGTGCTTACATTAAAGAGCATAATTTTGGGAAAAACTCAACACAGCTTTACAGCATTCTCAGCACTGCCTTCTAAACAAACCCCCAAAATGGTGAAAGGAAGTTGGGAAGCATGGAAGGAAATTTACTTTCCTCTGCTCCCAGTTTCAGTTTCCTCATTTGCTTTGTAGCAAATCCACTTGGACGGAACAGTGTTTCAAACTTGAAGGTACCAGTTTTGTAAATGGATTTGTCCAACCCATTTAGCCCAAAATATTTGGTTTTAACTTGGTAAATGATGCTTTCCAACTCATAAAATCAAACCAGCTGTGCTAGAGATGTGTGTGCTGATTCTGCTCCCAGCTCTGCTAATGGGTAAATATTTCAGAGGTTCTTCAGTTCAAGTGCTTCATTTAAATTAATTTTCTGAGAACCTCGATGGGTAACAGTATCAACACAGAGGGACAATTAATGAATAATCTTTATTTTCCAGTATTAAAATGCTCATTGTTGTAGTAGGTAACCACACAATTCTTCTCTCTTATAAAGAAATCACCCTCTCACTGTTCCCTTGCTTCCTTTTAAAAACATAATCTCCTTGATTAGCAATAAAGAGATGTCTGGAAATCATAAATAAATATTACTTGCTAGTCCAATGCTTGTTGGCGAAAATACCCCTAAAAATAATGTTTTAAGCAGAAAAGCAAGTGGTAAAGATGACTAAATTAATATTTGACACAGATTTAGTAACCTTCTTGCAAAATGAATATTCATTCCCACAGGTTACGAGTCAGGAGAAAACATTTCAGACTATTGAGGAATGGAATTCAGTGTTGCTCTTGATCCCTTCAATGGGGCACAGGTCTCACTGAATTTGGGTTTTCAGTCTATTGGCAGGAATTTGGCACAGGAGCCCAGCCATCAGTCATGAAGAGTTTCTGCAGTTTAGATATAAATAGCTTAGGTGAAGCTTTAGGGTTGTTTATAAAGAATCCGTGAAATCTTTTTTTAATCTGTTACTGACAGATGGAAATACCACAGTCTGTTTTCAGGCCAAATTCAAACTGAGCCAGTTTGGAATATAAAGTGCCAATTAACTGGCAAAAATACTGGAGAAAAGCACTTTTCCTTGGTCCTGGTGTGGGAGGGAAGGTGGTTGAGGACCTGAGTGCCTGGAACACCAGGTCACTGAGCTGTGTGACTCTACAACATAAGCAGTTTCTGTGCCTCAGCTTCTGAATTACCCCTAAAATTAAATATCTTTCCCTTTTGTCCACTTCATTACCTTCTTTTCCAGGGAAGTTCTTCAGAGCAAGAGGCTGTACTCTGTAGATATGTGGTGGGCTGACTCTGGCCACTGTCCAGCTGCTCACTCAGCCCTCTCCCCTCCTCAGGGACATGGGGAGAGGGGAAAAAATGGGATGGGATAGCTCGTGGGTTGAGATAAGGACAGGGAAATCACTCACCCTTTCCCAGACTCAGCTCCACTCTGGTTCCTCTGCCTCTCCATCCTCATATGTGTCTCCACTGCACTGTGCTCTCTCTGAGGGGAATTGGGAAACCTCTCCTCCTCCTCCTTCTTCCCTGATCTGGGTGCTCCAGGGCTGTACTTTGCCTTTTACCCCTTCTCCTCTGCCTGCCCAGCATTTTTGCCCTTTATTGAACCCCTTTCCCTGAGGTGCCGCCAGCCCGGGTGAGGGGCTCGGCTGTGTGTGGTGGTGGGACTGGTGTGCCTGGGTGGCTGGACCAGCTGTGCCCTGCTCAGGGCAGCCCCAGCCTCTCCTCTCAGAGCCTCCCTGCAGCCAGAGACACCCCAAACAATGGGATTTTCCATTAAATGGGAAAGGGGACCCCCACAGTAGCTGTTACCACACGGGATGGGCAGCAAACAGGGAGCCCTGACCCCCAAGAGCAGCCCAGAGCCTGACCCCATGAAGGGCTGAGGTGACATCCTGGGCCTCAGGAAGTAATTTTACAGTGACATAGTTGATTTTCAGTAGTTTATTGCTGTGCCCAGTTGCTCCTGAGGCAGCTTTAAGGGATCACCTGGTGGGAACACAGAGCGAGGTCTGGGGTTGTTCCAGGACAGCAACTACTCAGAGGTGCCCACGCTGGAGATCACAGCGAGTAAAGAGCCACACAAGCTCCAGTGTTCAGGGAATTTTTGTTGGGATTGCCATCAGTCCCAGGGGCCAGGATGTGCCGTGCTCCTGGGCAGAGTTATTCCCACAGCAGGGAGCCTTCCTGTGGCTCTGGGATGCCATTTTAGAAACCTCATTTTAACTTTTGTTACAGCAGAATGTTGCACTGCGCTGAAAGGATGGCCACAAATAAGAACCCCACACGGTGTTATCTCCCACCGATCTCGTTGGCAAAAGCAGGGGATTTCATGCTCCCACCAACAGAGATGAATATTCTGTCACCACTGGTGGTGCTCTGCTTGTTCTCATGGAAGGCAGCACATATCATTTTGATAAAAATTTGTCTCGATATACCGCTTGGTAGATAAACTCCATGTATGCATTTTGGCCACTGACCTTTCCTGAACCTTCTTCCAAGCCCTTCTCTCCAAACGCGTTATGAGGAAACTCACTTTTCAAAAGCCAGGAGAGCTGCCTTTCTTATGAGACTCTGACCAGAGCCAGAAAACAAACCTCAGTTTATGAAAAATAGTATTACAGCTGTTACGCTGCTCTACTTTTAACACAAAATTGTAGAAAATCAATTACACTGGCACCCCCCTGCCTTGCAGGGTGAGGCTGTGTGAGCTTTCTCAACAGACAGAGCACGTGTTTCTTAAAAACCCATTTCTGAAGCCTGGCTCTTTAGGCAAGGAGATAAGGCCTCCTTTCACAGATATTATGTCTTTATTTCCTCAGCTACAACTCACAAACCGTTCTGCATTTTATCACTGGGACACCTGCTAAATGCTGGGCTAAAATCACTTATTCCTGGTGTCTGGGCCACAAGGAAGTCCACAGATGGGTGACACTCGCCAACAACCTCTTTTTGCATCAAGTCGATGCTGCACAGAGTTTAAAATGTCTGTCCCTTTCCTTTCCCCATGGCCCTCTCCGTTCTTAATTTTCACATCTTGAGAAAAATATAGTGCTGGTATTAGGGCTCACTTCTGTAAAGGATTTAACAGCTCCCATTTTTAGAGATGGAGTCTCCCAGGTCAGGGAAGGCCTTATTTTCTGAATGCCTAATGCGTATTTAAAGGCTGATAATCGCATGGGATAGCTCCAAGAATGTTATATAACTTACAGAGTGCCTATTAAAAAATAGAGAGACCTCGNATTAAAAAAAAAGAAACCCCGCTATTTAAAAAAAAAAAAAAAAAAAAAAAAGGAGCCTGTGAGATTCCCACCATCTGGATGGAGTCTTTTTTCTTCCCAGATGAATTAGTTGTCAGGGGAGGAATTATTTTAGGCATCAAGTAACCCCTGATTGTGAGTGACAGGCTAACACAGGAGCAGATGCAAGGTTAGTGCAGCCCATCCATTATGTGGGAAGCAGAGCCCTGCGTGTCCCACTCACTGTGCACGGGACCTGGGTTATTAAACCAGTCACTGGAGGTGGCTCAGGCCCGGGAGATGCTTCCCAGAGCTCACAGCAGATGTTCCTTCACCAGGGGCACAGCAAACACCGGGTGCTCGCTGGGGGCACTGCAGCAGGAGGCTTTGCTGTGCCTGCAGCAGCTCACGGGTTCTCAACAAGAAGCACAAAGCCAACTTTTTCACTCCAATAGCCACCCTTGTGAGGAGCTTTCCTAAGATCTGAATTCTGCAGAATTCTCTTGTCTGAGAGTATGCTGTGCATGACAGCATCTTGGTGAATCCAGACAAAGAGGAACGTTTTGAGTACGTCTTAGGATAAAATCAGTTGTCACCATCTCCTATTTCAGCTAATGGAAATGTCCTTTTTTTTAAACATAAATACGGATATCAGTAAATCCCCTTGTCTTTGCAGGTAGTACAGCTCTTCTATGGGAACATTTACCTACTCAACAATATCATATTTATAATTTTATGCAATAAAACCATAGCCTGCAATTAAAAAAAAAGCATTATTATAGTAGAAGTGTGTTCAATGCTGCCTAGAAACTTGTGTGCCTGATTTCATTAGGAATTTAAAACTCAGACCCTGACCCTTCAAATCTTGAGAGAGACCTCCAAACTTAGCAGAATATCTGCATTATTCTCAGATCTAAAACATTTTTCTCATTTAGTGGATCCAAAGTAAACCGGAGTTGCCTTGAGAACAAAAACTCAGAAGTGAAGTGGTGGGCTGTGAAACATTTTACAGCCTGAAAGGAAAAGAATTTCTGCAATAAATAAACACCAAAAGCCACAAAACAGTGGGTTTTTTTCCAAATCTAATATAAAGAGAGCAGATGGACAAAATAGACAGGTACACAAAATATTCACGTTGTTGAGATCTGATCGTTTTCCCTTTAGCGAGCATTGTGGAACTCAAGAGGACTGTGGACAGTGCCAGCTGAAAGGAAAGAAATAAAAAACAGTGACATCTTGTGGTAAGTAAAACGCTTTGGTAAGAGAAACCCAATTTTCCATACAAACTCAAAAACCTACATGTTAGACTCCAGCTATTTAGAACTTGAGGTGGTGACTTTTCCCCTCCTCTGGGTTGTTTTTTGGGCGTTTCTTTTTCTGTTTTTGGTGAGCTCCTAAGTGGTGCAGTGGAGAAGGAGCTGTTTCCACCAAGAAACAAGCAGCAGCTACCTCGATTTTAAATGAAGATATTCATGTCTAGCTGCTCCCTGTGTTGTATTTAACAAAAATCACTGGTCTCTGCATCTGGCTTCCTGAGGCAGAAGGTGAATAACCCTTGATCCCGATATTTCCCTGCTGAAGCGCTGTGAAGCTGCAGCTGCAGCTCAGGACAGGGTCTCTTCTGGGGAAGGCCACAACAAAGAAAAAAGGAGCATTTTCTTAGAAAATACTCCTAAAGTGACCCACTCTGCCCAGGAAAGCATCTGCTGATGGGAACGGAGTTGGGAGTACCAGAACAAGAACTTATCAGGTCCTTGCTCTAATTTCTGATACCACAGTTTGACTAAAAATAAACCAGACAGAGTGACTCTGGCAAAATATTTCTTAAGCCCCACCAACACTACTGAAATCAGCAGGAACTTTTGTCTTTGACCCAAATGGAACAAGACTTCAACCTATTGTTATCCAACATTTTCTGTCTTACTCCAGAGTTTCTTCTCAAAGCATGTGGTTTCTTTGCCAGGGCAGGTGGCAGTAATAATATAATAAAAGCTTGATAATTGTTTTAGGTGCCATGGACTGTCTGGTACAGTATCTCCCAGTGAGTAATAAATACTCTGAAGTTACTCCATTAATTCGTTCCTTTTGATTGCTTTTGAGATAACAGAAGAATGGTACAGGTTTGGGGGTTTTGTGATTAAAAATTCATTTTAAAAACCTGTGAAGAAAAACTTCCAGATTTCTTGAGATTTTCCAACTTTATTTCTTGACAATAAAAAAATGATGAAAAGAAGGAGGTATTTTATGGGATATTCCAAAGCTCAAATGAAGAATTCTTGGGAATTGTCAAAATGAACTTTAAGGTTAACACAATTCCTGGTCCTCATTCACAGGTATTAGAATTACAAGAATTGTGTGCCTTTATCTGCAGTGTGTTCTTCATCCTGAGCAATAAACACAACTCTTTGCCATAAATGGTAGGCCTACAGTATTCTGAACGTTGCCAAGAAGAAAGAGGAAAACCTTTTACATCAGGAAAAAGTTACAGGTAACTTCTGGCCAAACCACGACTCACCTGATTTCCATTCAGCTTCAAGTCTTAAATAGACAAATATTTGCTTTATAATACAATTGAAACAAATAGATTTCCTTTTTTATACATAAAAGCACACGTTTAAAACTAGCAGACTATAATTTCTATTTTACTGCTTCTTTGCCACTGAAAATCTTGGCAGAACATACATCCAACACCTGTCAGTCATGTCCATGCTTGAACCTGAAAATTGAAGTTACACAAAACGATGATTTTTTTCTGAAAATGAAGGGCAAAATATTTGCTATTTTCCACTGTTATTCTAAATAGAAAAACAAATGTATTGGTTTTTTTGGTTTTTTTGGGTTTTTTTGGGTTTTTTTGGGTTTTTTTGTTTTTTGGGGGGTTTTTTTGGGGTTTTTTTTGTTTGTTTGTTTGTTTGTTTGTTTGTTTTTTGGTAGGTGACTGGGAAAGAAGCAGTTCAGTGTAACTCAGGATGTTTGTGTTTTCCTGCAGGAGGCTTTTGCAGAGTGTAATTTTTTTCTAATGTAGCGAGTGAAAAGCAACAGGTTGCAGTTCCAGACCTCTGTAGGACAGTGAACAGTCTGTGAGGACGCTGTTGATCCCTACAAGCATCAATATTTTGAATATTAAGGATCAGGCTTTGCATTTGACAAAGTGTCTTAAAGTTTATTGGAACCGGCACTGGCACTCCATCAATTTTGGTGCTCAGATTGTCCCAACAACCATTCCAGTGAGGGAGAGAAGACTCCAAGTCTCCCTCATGTCCCTTTCTACGCGCTCTCTTATCCGACTGACCAAAATCCAGCTGTTTGCTGGATGCAGAGCAGGGGCTGCACTCCCCATCAGCTCCATACCAACCCCCATGGCCAGCAGTGACCTCAGGGTGTAGAAAACTCATCATGCTTGAGAAATGAGGAATGTGTTGAGGTGTGGTTGTGCTCACCAGCTCCTGGTCTTCATTCAGCGAGGGTTTCCCAAGTACATGGGACTGTTTCAGGTAAAGAGCAAATTGGTTTAGTCTGGATTTTTGGGAAAGGTGGTGGTGTACGCTCTGAAGGATGCAATAACTGATACAATAATACACTGAGTAAAATTAAATGTACTTGTGTATGTTTAAAAGCAGACCCTGTTTCTCAGGTGGTGCAAGGCTGGTATAATGCAGTTTGGCCAGAAATTGTTCACACCTTAAGCTGCTCCATCTCTTGGCTCTCTGCTCGATGTTGGATGTGTCTTACACCATTAAAGGGGTGATAGAACAGTTCCATTGCCTCGGCTGCCTCTTCTTTTTCCTCTTAGGAACATGGTGCTGTTTCCCAAACAGCTAAAATGAGCCATATTTTTCTCCTAAGCCCTTCCCCAGTGACTGAAATAAGAAGATGTCGTGCTCTTTGCTGATGGGAATAAAATCACACATGGAGACGCAGAGCTCAGCTGGAAGAGCACCAGGCTGCTAAAAGATCAAAAATGAATCACTATTTTACTATTTCTAACTTTTGTGCTGGGAAAATATTCCCCAGGCCTAAACCACGACAGGAGCTTTTAGACCTTGGTGGGTATTTAGTCACTTCAACACCAGGAAATCTTTGGTCATGACATCACTGGAGGAGCTGATGTCAACCTGTGACCACAGCAGGTAAAAGGGCATTTTACCAGTGTGCACAGGCCACTGCACAGATTGGGAGCATTTCGGTCCCATTTAGGTCATAATTGTCCACAAGGTGGTGGTCTGAGTCACAGGAACTTTCTTAGGAAAGCTGAAGTGACCTGTGTGTTTGCCTTCCAGACTGAGATTCTACCCAAATCCATAGGCAAGGCGTGAAACAGGCCTTGGTCACCTCTGAATTACTTAGGCTTGGTTTCATTTCTAAAAACAGAAAGAAAGCCTCGGTGAAATGTTTAAAGTCAGGCTTGTACAAATCTGGGGATGCGTCCTCATAAAGCCTCCTGTAGGAAATGCTAGGATCTGCAAAGAAAATACAAAATCCCTAGGAACAATTGAGGATCTAGTAAGAGGCGAGAGATGCCTGGGAAGAAAGAGAGCAAATGGGCTCCCACTGCAAGTGCAAACAGATTTATGGCTTCTCTAACCTGCTTTTGGAAGCCAGTGCTCCACAGGGCACTATCCTGCTGGCTGCAGTTGCCAGATCACATCACACTTTGGCCCCAATCCCATTTTATAGCTGTAACAAGCTCTGGGGAGGTGGTCAGTGGCCTCACAGAAGATTTGCATTTCTCAGCTCTGTTAAACACGTGCAAAGAGGCTGAGGGTCAGGGATTGTGGAAGGACCATTCTCACTATGGCAGCTGGGACATTTTCACACAGAAATGAAGGGTTGGCACAATGCCTAAATGGGTGGAAGACCTGGATTAGGGATTTCCCTGTTTGAGGGATGCTCCAAGCCGTGTGGCTTGCTCTGTATTTCTGTATTGCTGTTTTCCACTAACATTGTTCTGTTCTTCAGAGAAAAACCTCAGCAATTGCCAAGCCAAGGAAGCTTCTTTGTGGTTGCTTTCTCCAGTAAGCAGATAGAAAAGGAAAGCCCTGAAAACTCTCCCTTCCTTTGCCTATTTTGCATTAACCTTGTCAAATTCACCCCCTTCCAACCCAAGCCATTCTATGATTCTGTGATTTTATGAAAATACCCTGTCCATTGGTGGAGGGGACACCAGACTCCGAATTTTTCACACCCTCAATGAGTTTCTGAACCATCGCTTGACAGCACAGAAGACAGCAATTCTCACCCTGAGAATTTTGAATTCTTTCCTGAATGCTGGCACAGCTTTACCCTTTGGCCTGGCAGCTGGGGTACCCTGCATGAAAGCCACACACGGGGGCTGATCCCTCCTAGGGCACAAGAAAAAAACTGAAGTTAGGCTTCTTGTGTCCAGGATGCTTGTTCTCCTTCTTCCTTCCAAAGGGCTGAGAAACGCTCTGGGTTTTAAAAAAGAAAAACAAAACAAGCAAACAAAAAACCCAAACCACCCTTGCAGCCAATTATCTGCAATTTCTTGACTTTCATTCTGTTCTGGAAGCCAGAGGGGCCAGGTTCTCCCCACATAAATTTGTAGCTGCCGTTGACAAGCTGAGATCAGCAATGCAGACTCTTCAGGTCCATAAATTGACTTCCAAGTCATGACACAGGAGGGACATGGGCCTCGTGGATGAGCCTCATTCATGGACTGTCAATTAGTCAATTAATTACTGTCAAGTCCATCAATTCATCCATCAATTAGTGGAAGTATTTTATCGATCAAGTTTAAACAACGACTTTTTGGTGAGTTTTTAGGTACTGTCGCTGCACATGTGTAACCACAGACAAGCAGCAGCATATATCCCAGACACGTTTCTTCTCCCTGAATGTTGCAAGACTGGAATCAAGGCAGAACCAACCCTAGGAAAAGCAATCAAAAATATGACCTTCTGTGTAGGAGAGGAGTACAGAGTTGCGTGGGTTTTATTCCTTAATTGCTTTTTTCTGGAACATTACCCAGGCGCCGTGTTTTCCTAGGCATGCTTTTTTTAGCCTGTTAAGAAGTAGCAAAGTCATACTGCTGACTTCCTGCTCACTAAAAGAGGAATTCCAACAGATAAGTCAGTCATAGAAAGAAAAATAATTGTTAAAAACAAAACAATTGATGAAATAATCATCGCTGATAAACTTCTAATTGTGGGGTTTATCTCCTCTCTGCCTTTCACCACCTGTTACAGATTTGATGGCTTATCATCATTTTCTTGTTTATTACTGATATCCCAGGTGAGTAATATGTGGGAGGGCGTATTCCAGGAGTACAATGCAGAGGAATTGTGTGAGCAACCATTTATTGGGATTAATGAGTGCAAGGGCAGTAATAGCTGCATGGGAGGGTAGCAGCAGTGTTGGCAATAGCCACAGAGAGAAGGACATCTGAGACAAATTAAACATAAAAACCTGATCATTTATAAATGTCCATCCCCATTTCTGGCTAAACCTGAGATGCCTCTGAGCCCCTCTCCCCCCTTGGTGTACGTGTCTTACACTCTGTAAAATCAGCATCAGTAGAATTTCCATTCCTCCAAATTTGCTTGAAATGTAGCAATTAATAGCTAGTAAAAGATTCCAAACTCCACAGAGGAACATTTTAACCAATCCAGGTGGTGAAGCTCCTAGAGAACATCAGCGTAGTTTGGTTTTGCAAGCGTTTCTCAGGCAAAAACCCCCAAAACCCGGAAAACCCTGAATGTCTTCAGATTGTGTCTTTAGCACCTGTGAATTTCTGCATAGGTCAGAGGTGGACTGTGGATTTTTGCTGTGGTCAGGGATGGCAGAAACCCATCCAAGACTTTTCTTTTCACCCTGTGTGTATCTTGACTTGCTTGATCTCTAAAAAATCAGGAATCCTGTACTAAATCATAAAATATCTCAATTCATTCTAAATCCCAAAAGATCTCAACTCTTAAATTAGCTGCTGACAGCCATACCAAAGCAACATTGATTTCAATACTCCAGACCATTTCTTAAGGAAAGTAAATCCTCCTAAATGTGGGTCTAATATGTGGGGGGTTTTTTTTATGATTAAAGGCTTTTTTCCTTTTCTTCCTCTGTAAATTCTTGTATCATTCTGTAGAATTAGTCACAGACAGGTACATTATTATTACACATCTACAGTGCTTATATGATAACACTTTAATTTTAAATCACAAGTGACATGTCATGGAAACTGGGTGCCCCTTTCCATGTGGACTTATTCGGAAAACCCAGTTTTTGTCTGTAAAAACGTGATTTCCAGTGCTTTGCAAAAAGATACACATAACATATACAAGTTTTCTTTAAAAAACTAATTAAAGTTATACATAAAAAGGGCCTATGACTCAAAATATTTGGCACGTGATGTTTCAAGAAGACTTTCTGAAAGAGAAAAGGAGCTGGTGGCTGAGACATGGTGTTTGTTCACAGCCCAGATTGCTGTCGCTCTGGGTGTCTGGATGATGGAGGGAAAACCTGTTTCCATTCTCCAGCAGCCAGACTTTCAGGCTGGGAAGTTCTCAGGGAGTTTTGACCCAGCAGATGAAGTGTGGAACTGAAGAACTGATGCCTTGGCGTGACACCAAGGTGGAGCACCAGCACAGCACAATTTGTGGAATGGCCTCAAAAATGTTGGCATTTTCTTACTGCAATTGTTTCATTCTCTCTCGCTCTGGGCACCTTTCCCTGCAATCCAAACAAAACTGCCAGGGATTAGGCTGAATCCACTCACTGCTAATATTTTAATCCTTTTGCAGCTCATTGCCCATAGCTGAACTAAGCGCTGGTCAAGTGCCATGTCAGTAGTTCAATGGAATTCAGACTTTGGCACTCTGAAAAAAGGCAACAGATGTGCTTTAATGATTATCTAATAACTTGTATTTTTTTTTCAGTTTGCTGTGCTAATGAAATCTAATCTCGGTGACCCAACAGACAAAACCGTAACAGTAGGGACATTAATGGCAAGACAAAGGACGTGAACAATGCCACACTTTGGAAAAGGTCCAGGAATCCAAGCGCTGCAAAATGTACTGGGAGCAACAGACAGGTTGACTTCCATTTCCACGAGCAGCTGCAAAAATCACCTCTGCAACCTGTGAATTAACTACGGGAATATGAATTCAACACGCCTTCAAATGAATGCTCTGAAAAGTCACCGCTTTTCCCGGGATGGGGAAAGACCAGAGCAAAATTTCTGTTAGGAATCAGCAAACATTCCAAGTGTCCAGATCACAGGTTTAACCCTGGGCTGCTTCACTGAGGAGGTGTGTAAAAGATTCCTTCAGTTCATGATGCCTGGTTTTACACATGAAATTAAAACACTGTAGCAGCAGTGCATTTTAAGAGTCTTGGTTCGTGGTCTCCAGTTCGTGTCCAATGACTGCCAGGCCATGTACTGGGCCTGAAAAGTAATTAACAAAATGGCATTTAAACAAAACTAGGGCTGCTGTTGGAGGCATAAAAACTAGGGATTTGCAAACCAACTGGACTTAAAATTTGTCATCCTTTCTCAGATGCATCTGGATGCTGTGGCAGCGGGGTTCACTGTTTATCACCAGCCTCTGCTGCTCCGATGCTCTGATTAGGAGCAAGTGCTGAACTCCTGCTGATTTCTTCAGGGATTTTAATGGGAGTGAAGCATCTCAATGCTTTTGTGGACCTGGTGCAATTTTTTAAAACACCAGAACTTGCCAGGAAATATTTGCAGCAGCATATGGAGCTGTAAACAAACATTGTTTCAGAATTGTCCCTCAGCTCCTGCTGTCACAGCTGTGCTGGTCCTTGTCCTATACAGAAAAAGTCTTCTTTATGAGAAGCTTAAAAATGTCTTGAGAAGGGAGAAAAAAAGCAGCTCTCTAAAATACAGATTTTACTTGAGTGCTGGTATTTGTAATATTTTGATATTTGTAATATTTTGATTTTGTAATATTTAAATATTTTAATAAACTATATTTATTATTATTTTACTTCTAATGTTCTTTATTGGTCTCCAAATGTTGTGCTGTGGAGCTGCTCTGTTCCCTCAGTGATTCCTGGCTTTGTTCAGATATGATATTGCAGTTTTATAAATACGTTGCTGATCAAGGTGATGAAATGTTTTCTTCAGCCTTGTGCAGCTGGAGTGACTAAATCATGGTTGACTGCGTGGCATTAAGGAATAACAAAAAGCTGGGAATCAAATCGAAGCACACAGATCTGGGCTAAAGGATCAGAGGCCCTTTTCTGAATAAAAAAAAAACTCTTTTGAGCTAAAGGGCTTGTTCTCTCTGTACATCGGCTTCCATAAGGGCCGTTTTCCTGGTGATCCCTCCTTCCTGGCTGTTTTCCTTTTGCCTTATCCAGGTCGAATTTGATCTGGCTATCTCTGTCTGGAAACCACCCTTCTGTAGGCAGTGCAATATCCTATTTATATCACCGGCGACGTTAATGGCAAACGGGGCACATTCGTAGCATCACAGGAGAGTTGTCAGATGTTGAGGCCATGACTTCTCTTTATCTCTCCAGATGACAGCAAGTAAATATTTTGATGTAAGGGACTTAGATAGAAGTCTTTGATCTTCATGTGTGCCCTGCAGAAGCTTCTGGACTCCAGCAGGCATCAGTCATGCTAACAGGCAGCTGTCAGGGGGAGCCGTGGCTCCTTTAATGGGCAGATTCTTCTTTGATTGCTGAAATTTGGGTTAAGAATTTGAAAATTGTCCTTCTGTCTTCTGCAGGCTTCAAGCCTGGGAAAGGAATAGAGAGGGGGATTCAGCTTCCTGGCACCTCTCAGCCCTTTTATTGACTGTGTGGCTGTCAGAGGGGACTGACCAGAAGATCAGAGATGACCTGATTTACCCGATGCTGGATGTTGTTTTAGTTTGAGCTCCAGTGAAACCTATGTGCTTTTGGGAGCCACCAGAGATAAGAGGAGGAAAACGCTCAAGAGGGAAATGACCTACCTTGCTGGACATAACAATCACTCAGGCAGGAAACTTTGTTGATGTGGAGTTAGAAACCTTTAGCCCCATCCTGCAAGGCTTTGGCCCGCGGAACTGGATGGAAATTCTGTCTTGCTGATCGAAGAGACAAGAAACCTCAGTGATGAGTGCTGCAAACTGAGCTGTGTGTTCCTCTTTCTGCACTTCCCCGTGACAAAGCCAGTTTCCCAAGTACCCCATAATCCATCAGGGAGGGATTGTTCCTGGGAAGAGTCTGAGCCAGGGTGAGTTCACCTCCACAGTCAGCAATCCACAGTACTTCTGCTTGCACATGTTGAACTGAGCGGTGGCATTCAGCTCCAGGGATGCCTCGTTCAGGTCTTGGTGTTATTAGTGGCCTGCTGTGAATGTAAACTTTGGCAAATAATTTCACCTCTGAAGGTATCCATTCAGCAAGCTGTAAGATTGAAGTGCTTCCCACCGCTTTGTAGAGTTCCTTGCCAAACTTTATTTAGGTAAGGACCTGAGTTGTCCGGAATTTAAATCAAAATAGATATGAACAGGCATGTCAGTCTATTTTAACTACCTCCATTCTCCATGACTAAAGCTTCTCTCATCAGCAGGCAGCTCCAGACTCTAGAGCAAACACAAGGCTTTTCGAATTCCATTGCATTTTGCAGAGAAAATTTATTTACCATGCCAAAACTATCATGGTCTCACAGCAATAAAACACCCTTTGCTCTAAATTTGATGCTTGAGGGTATCGCTGGCTCTTGGAGTGTTTGGTTTATTTTAACAAATTCTCTTTATGTTTTTCTGTCAGCTTCTATTTTTCCTATCAACCTCCAGTTTCCCATCTCTCCATCTCCGTGGCTTTGAAGCTTATCCCTGATAAAAGACAGCACTTATGTCAAAATACACTAATGTCACTTTGACACACAAGTGCACAGTCTGGAAGCCATTTGGCTTGGCAGAATTATCTCCTTTGGCAGCCTGGCCACAGCTGGGTTGAGCTGCTGGGCACTCGTGTGTTTGTCCCACACTTTTTGTCAGAGGTAAACCCTCGGGACTTTCATCAGCTCACATGAAATAAACACCAGTGAAAATAGCTCTGAAAAAACACACCAGGCTGAGACTGTTCTCTGGGAAACAGTTTCTTGTTAGTTTTGGGGGTTTAATTCAGGGCACCAGGGTAATTCAGGGAAATGAGTAACAATGTCAGACCCAGCACTTGCTCCTGTCCTTCCTCCTCTTCAGCTAACACAATGTTTTTAGTGAGTGAAGGTGATAAACAGTTCAGAATTACTACAGATCCTTTCACTGGTGTTTCTGAATAACTCTGTTGTGCTCCTGACTGCAGATCATCTTTTTACTGATTACTCTACAGGTGACCTATATTAACACCAGCTTTTATCCATGTAAAGAACGATCTTGTGACTTGGGCACTGGACTTTGGGTCTAGATCCTCCCTTCCCAGTCTGACAGGTGGAGCCAGAAATTCTCATACTGGCAGCTGCGTGGGCTGTAGGTCACAGGCCCTGCAGCTCAGTGTGAGTTCTGGGACTTACACTGCTCTAAATGCAGCTCTCTGGAACACGATGCTGTAAAATGACAGGGTAACATCACTTGTCACCTCACAAAGGAGTTGTGAATACACCAATATTCCTGTTTGCCTTGCGCTCAGCTGCTCTAGTGAGAAGTACCATGAAAATGGGTGAGGAATTTGCACCAGTCTGTGAACAGTGGTGCAGTTCAGGGGGGCCCCAGTGAATGCTGCTGAGTTGGTCTAGAGTGGAGAATATTTTTGCCTACTGAATGAATTAATCGCAGGGGAAATTGAGCTGTGTAACAAAATGAAAAAAGGAGGAAGAATACTTTTGCTTAAATCTTTCAGATCTGAAGCAAACAACCTCGAGCAAATCCCAGCATTTAAAGTACAGGAGTTGCTTTTTACTCCCCTAGAGTTAGAATAAATTCTCTAGTGTCTGTTACAAACACAGAGTATGCATTGTGTGGCGATGTTGCATGTTTTGATGTTCACACTAAACAAAGACAACCTTTACAAGAAGGCAGCATGCCTGAGGAAATAATGAAAATGAAATCAAGGCTTAAAATTATCACTGAACAGCTTTCCATCGAAACATGGAATTACTTTTGTAATTAGGACAAAATCAGTAATCACCAGGATGGAACAGAATGTATTCACTCAGAGCCACTTAAAGAACAGATTTCTGACCACTGCACAGAGTGGTGATGGAGTTTTCCATAAAAAGCCTCTTTTCTGCTTGGATTTAGATCAGTGCTTTGTTCAGTGTCTCTTGATGTTTCGTGCCTCACAATATCTCTAGAAAGAAGAAGATCCTTGTCTCTCTGCGAGCTGAAGGCAAGTGATGGTAGTAACAAAACAGTTGCAACATCTCAATACCTCATTGTTATTAATTTATTTTAAACCATGACTTAGAGAACCACAAAGGCCTCATCATGTTCTCAAACCATGCCCCATGCCTGGCTCTCTGCCTCGCCTTCATCTGCATCAAATGATGTGTGATATTTTACTAGGAAGTAGAGCAATGAATCAACACATTTACAGAACACAAACAAAACCTTTCCCACATATTCTGAGAATATTTTTGCACACTGGAGATCACTCAAGAAGCCTTTCTAGTTTTAATTGCTAACACAAATTTGAAAATTAGTCCTTTCATAGACCCATGAAACTAGGTATGGTCCAGCAATTCAGAAAACAGTGAATGCAGGGAAAGACCATAAAACTGGAAGTGCTGTGAGTTTAACTTATTTTTGAGCCTAGATAAGATTACAGCCAATGGCACTAAATGAACACATGAAGATTTTATTACAGATTAGGCTGAGGTAACCACATAATGGTTTTGATACTTAAAAGACACCAACCTTAAACTTTTAATTAGGAAACACTCTTTCTTGGATGAGCAGTCATCTCACAGGTGTGAATGCTCAACATTGAAATGACTCAAAACAAGGGAGAAAGAATGAGGGGATTTATGTCTTCTCCAGGTTATCTCTGGTAAAACGAGATGCAAAGAGAAGCAGGGAAAAACACTTTTAACCAGAATTCCGGGTTTGGGGGGCACATTTCTGAGGAGTGAGAGGCTCCAGGGGAACTTGCACCAAAAGCACAGCGCCCATTTAGCCAGGCACGGGGAGATCTGTGCTGGTGTCCCGCTGGTTGCCACGACAGCTGGCAAAATTCAGCTGCCACCGGGGTGGGCAGCAGCAGTGGGGGGCCTTGCTTGTTGTCTGGCCACGGGGGACCACTACTATAAGCTGTCATCACTCATCTAATGAGGCTGAAACCAGAGCAAAGGCTCCCTGGCCGCACTTTGCTATCTTTAGGAGGGGTGGCATGAACCCACGAGTGCCGTGTGTGTGGCAGGCCCAGTTGGAGGAGCTCTGGGTACCGATGACAGAGTGTCAGCATCAGTTCACACACTTAATCCCGGGCTCAAGCTGGAGGGCTCTGCTGTCCTCAGCCTACAAGCACACATTTGCTTTTTCTGGTTCCAGCTTTAAAAGTCCTTGTAAGTCTCTGAAGCTGTGCGGTTCAGAGTAAAACATCCAGCATCCTGATTTTGGGAGCCTGTCCTTTGTGTGGCCAGTTATTTATTTATTTATTTATTTATTTTTTTATTTATTGCTCTCTTTTATGGTGGGATAAATCCTGAGACTAAACAAAGTGTGTTTATAAACGCCATGGGTTGACCTCAGCTACGTACAGCTCAACAGGGAATGAACACGGTGCAGGATCAACAACTGCATAATGATTTTAAAAGTCCTGAGCAATAAAATCTCGCTGCAAAACACCAATATCTTCACCTCCAGTCACAGATTTTTAATGTACCAACTAGATTTCTGTTGCTGGATGTTTTCATCCCGCAGTGAGGAGCTGTGCTGTCGGTGGGATCTGACCTCAGGGTTCTGCAAGGAAAGCTCCTTCCTTGGCAGAAGAGAGTCTGTGCTCTTCACAAGTCCTGTGCTCACTTTTCAAACAGGCCAAGGGACATGGCAGTAAAAACAGCAGGGGTAAAACACCTCTGTGTTATTCACATCTCAGCATTTTTAGCCTCAGGCTCTCCCAGAGCTTCAGCGTGAGTTATTACCTGCTGAATCAAGCCTTGGGCTGGTTTGATTATCTGAACATCGGATTGAAAGGGAAGGAAATGAAAAAGAAAATTAGGACAATGTTCCTGGAGAGCCACCTGCGTGAGTATCTGGAGCTCATTGCACATTTCACATCTCACAATTAGCTATCCCAAATGCATCGCCCCCAAGTATCAAGGAATCATTTTCTTTCTGATACACTCTCCACAAGTAGGATCCAAGGCCTGCAAGTGTTGGTTTAGTAGCTCTAAAGTAAAAATGAGCTCAGTTTGAAATTGATTTGGGCATAAATTTCAGGAATTAAAGAAAATAATACACTTGGTTACATAGGGGATGAGAAGTTTTAAACTGGAGATCCTGCAGACATACTCTGGATCTTCATGAACTGAGGGCTTTACTGTTATTTCTCACCTCAGACTCCTGTGCAAGTGGCATTTGCACTGAGCTTCTGCCTTCTCATCAGAGGCATAGGAAGCCTGGGGGAGGGAAATCTCCTTCTGTTAATATCTGATAGACTAAATGAAGCACCAAACTCAGACCATAGTGCCAAAAACCCAACGATTTAAGTATATTCCTGACAAGAGGGTTTGGCCCAGTGTCATGAAACTAGCTACAAAATTTGGATTTAGATTCCTGCTGCTCCTAGAAAGCTCATAGGCATTTGAGTCCCTAATTTCATCTCAAACTTAACCTCCTCCTCTTTTCAGAAGTGCCATGCAACAGCAGCAGAGAATGCTACACCTAGTTTCCTTTGCTTTGTTTATAGACCAGGCTTAAGATCTCCAAAAAGTCTAACCCATGGATTAAATTACTGGAGTTTTAAGCAAATAATTTTTCAATTCTTTTTTCACCAGCTATGAGAAGGATAGTGGATAGCCAGCTCTTTGGAGAAAATAAAAAGCCATTAAGAAAATGCTTATTTTTGGTTTGAAGGTATTGGCATTTTCATGTAAAACCAAGGCAGGAGAGCAGGAGAGCAGAGGCAGGAATTCAGTCTTGCAATCTTTGCATAGCTGAGTATTATTTGTTTATGATACTTGGGTCACCTCACAGTGTAAATAAAAATCAAACTCAATAAAAATCAAAAATCAATCAAAATTTGGGCTCCTGCTTTTGGGCTTCACTTCTGTATGTCTGCCTAGGAAAGCCTTCTTCAGCCCCAAATTCCATTGCAACTGAGAAACAGAGGCGTTGATTCTAAAGCAATGAATTGACTCAGAGCTGACTGGCTTCAGCTAGAAATGACTGCAGACCTCTGAGATGGAGAGGAAGTCAGGACAGAGTGTGGACAGCAAAGGAATCACCTCAAAAGGAAAATGCTGACTAAAGCCAGCTTAAACTTCACACAAGAAACCTGCATTTCACTGAAATATGTCGAGGCTGCCATCTGCTGACAGCAGGAAAAGTCTGGGTACCAACAGTAAAGTTATTTCAAATATTATTTGGAATAATGCCATTTCAAAGTTAATCTCTTTCAGTTCTTAATCTTTAGCTAGAACGGAGAGTTTTCTTGTCTGAAATGCAGAAACAATTCCTTTGAACATTTACCTCTGTTGTTTCAAACCAACACTTCAACATAAACTTTCATTTCCTAAACTGACAAAAATAAAGTGAAGAAGAGGACACAAAAAAGGTGTTTCACTTTGAAACAATAGTTTGGAATCTAAATGTTTGCTTCTTGTTAGCATTTGCCAACTAGTCATATCATATTTGGAAACGAAAGTGGATTGATTTATTGAAAAGTTTTTGAATAAGAAAAGATATTTATTACAAACAGTGGAGCTTCTTACAGTCAGAGGAGACTGATTTCCCTGTTGGGTGGTCACATCTCCCAGTTTTTTAATTTTCTTTTTTTTTAGTAATACAAGTGTAACTTTTATGAGTACACGGTGGACATGTTACAGGTGTGACACGATTTTTAATATGTATGAGAAATATTGAAATATTCCTGCAGCTCATTATATTCTCTATTCCAACATACTGGTGTTTGGGGCCTGGAACCAATTCAGAGCAATGTGCCCCACAAAACCATGTTTAAAAAATTAAAACTGAAGGTGTAGAAAAACAATCCTCTTTCTCATTGTTCGAAATATTTTGCAGATTCGTGGTAAAGTTTGGGTTTGCCCTAAAATGAAACCACAGATGATTATTTTTAAGGAGAAACAAAGAAAGAAACCCAAAATCAAAATATGCCAAGCATCCAAAGCTTCTCCTAATTAGTGGGGAACTGAAATTCAATGCTGTGAGTATAAACATACCTGTAGTATTCTGATCCTGCCTTTTTAATCAGAAATTTCATCTTTGTCCTGAGAAATCTCTCTTGGAGAAAGTTCCTGCTCCACTCAAAAGTATCTTCTAAAAAGTTAACTCGCAAGTTGCTTGTTTGTTTGCTTGTTTTGCTGCATTAATTTCTTTTCTTCAGAATTAATTTATTTGTCATTTCTTTGTACAGCAGAATGCTTTTTCTTTTTCTTCCCAAGCTTCCCTCAAGGGAGAGATTAGAAGGAGGATGACGTAGCTCTGTGAGGGTTTAAAGGACAGCACGGGAGGAAGCAGGGCACTCTAAAGTTTGAAAAAGTACCAAGTTTGCAGTGGGAGGCTGCTATCAAGGGGTTGGTGGAAAGTCAGAGGTGATTAGAGCTGATGCTTTGGAACAGTTTCAGCCAAATGCATTTCCATCAAAGTATGTTTTCTTAACTGGAGTCAAACATTTCGCCGCAGACTAAAAAAAAAAAAAAAAAGAAAATCTAGGGAAACTTCCCAGGCAAAGTTTGGTCAGGAAGTGTGAAGAAGATGGAGAGACAGAATGCATGGACAGATTCTACTCCATCCCAGTTCGTAGGAAAATGAATTTTTCAGTCTCCAAATGTCCACGATGTTGCCTTTTCCTACTGGTATTTCAGCAGAGAACAGGGATAAGCAAGGTGCACTTCTGGGAGGATTTCAAGGTGAACACAACAAGTCTTTTTCGCTGGATGCAGCAGAGATGTGGGATTGTTCAAAGGGAGGAGGGCCGTGGGCAGAGCAGTAGGAAAACAGGAGGGAGCTTTGTGGCAATGCTCAGGAAGGGACGGATGCCAGGGCCAAAGGGAAAACTGCTGGGGTAGTTGCAGAGGAAAGGTTATACATAAAATAACCTTTAAATATATCCAGCAGAACAGTTTGTAGATTTAAAATAGGCAGCACCAACAAGTACAGCAAAATGTAGGGCAGAATGAAATCCTGTCTGTGGTACACCCTGTTATGCCTTACTATATGCGGTAGAGCTGTTAAAATCCTGGTTTTTCAAGGGAGAGAAGGACAGTAGGAATAACCAGAGAACAAATTAAGAAGAATAAAGATTTTTGACTATTTCTGTGTCTTTTTCTCTTATGACCCTGCATTTATTTTAACGAGCTGTCAGGGTACATTAAAAATTTTTTGAAGCCCATGCCCAGGTTGGAGATCCCCTTTGGGAGTGTGAAGACAAAACACTGCAATTCTGTACTTAGAGGGGCGGGAGAGGAGGGGCTTTTCCCCAGTTCTGTGTCATCTCCCACTTCAGAAATAATAAGAAGTTGCCCCCAGCCCTCTGCTTCCTTATCAGATGACTTCAGGCCCAGATTCCCCAAATATTTCTGCCTCTATCTCACACAGATTTCTCTGAAGAAAAATGTCTGCTCATGACAAGTTGGCAAGGCAAAATAAAGAGCATAAAGCTGTTTGGATACTGAAGCACTGCTGCTCCCCATATTTGACTCATGAGCTCTCTTCTTTCCAGAGTTATCAGTGCCTTAGGCTGCTCCAGGAAATACTAAAGGAGAATTTTGCTCTTAGTAAAGACAAATTATGTGATTTGAGATACCAACATTTCCCACTGAGCACCCTGAGAAAAATAACTGGAATACTGTCTCAATGTTGTGAAAGTACCAAAGTATGCTTCTTTTATTAAGTTTATTTCACATTTTGACTATTTAAGGACTTCAGTATTAAACTCTAGAGTCCAGTTGGTTAGTCCCATTTCCTTGAATGAGATTACCTCCATATCCACAGCTGAATAAAAACTTACAGGATGCTTAAGGCAGTCAGAGGCTGCTGCAGGCAAATCCTTTACACATCAGATATTTCCGTGACATTAATGAGGGCAGGTAAGGTGTTGCTCAACAGTGGAACAAGAAAAAAAGTAAAAGGCTGGAGCATAAAATCGACATATAAAGCTACACCTTATTAAGTCACATTTTGTCTTACACACTTTATGGCCTAGGGTAGTTCTGGAGGAGGGCATTTCTGTGGAAATCTCCCCCAAAAGAGTAACAAAGAGTAGCATAAAAATAGAAATGAAAAAAATGAATGGGACAGTCAAGGACATCTCTGTGAGACACAGCTCCACGGCTTGTCTGAGAAAAGTTGTCAGGCTCAGAAAGAAGCACTGGAGGAATTTCAAAGAGTGGTTTTGAACGAGGCTGAAAGAGGAGGAAGAGTGAGGATATGAAGGGAGTGACATGAGCAGGTCCAGGGTCATGACTTTGCCAAAGATTTTGGAACAGATTCAGGGTGACAGGAGAGCATTTGCCAAGCGCAGAGCTGGGCAAAGTAGATTTAATTATTAGTGAGTTTTAGTTGAAATGAGTGTCTAAACCAAAAGAGAAAGAGAAATGTAGCAAAAAAACCAAAAACCAAAAACCAAAAACAAACCAACAACACCAAAAAAAAACCCCACCAAAAAACCCAAACAAAAAACAAACCACAAAACCCAAAAAGCGATAATGTTTTCACAGTATTTTCAGTTGGTGCTTTTATTGATCTTCCTATTGATAGTGTCATAAAATTACATTGCTGTTCTTCCTAAGCTTGAGAAAAAAACCCCAGGGAAGATATTGTCAATGACCCTATGCTTGGGATGGGATTTCCCAGAGAATAAAGCTGGTTGAAAATACCAGATACCTTATTTATGTAGTCACCAGCATGTTTCAGGCGTGATGAAACAGACCCTTTTCTAATGAAAACATCTATTTAAATACACGGAGTGGGGACAGAGGGACCAAGGGCTGATCTTTGTGAGATCCCTCTCAATTCTTACCTCAGGAAGGAGGAAACAATTAACAAGGAGGGAAAGCAGCCAGGAGAGGGCAGAGTCAGAAAAGCTAAGGGAGGAGAAGGTGGGCGCGTGGAGCTGATGGTCAACAGCACAAAGCACGGGGAATTGGGGAAGGGATTTGGATTTCCAGCTCCACGCAGGATGAGCTCTGCAGAGTGCTCCAGGAGGAAGGGAGCAGGGCAGCATCTCGGCCAGATGAGCAGGGGGCAGTCCCAGGGGCAGCTGGAATTTGCACATCTCCTCAGCTGACTGACACTGCACACCAACAGCACTTGCTCGACCTACTTTCCTCATTTTGGTACGTGTGAGGCTTCAGCATAGAGGCTTTTTTGGAAACAGGATGCAATTTCAGGCAAGAATGTTCCCTCAAAAGTAAATAAACATGAAACGGATAGGATGTTATGTTCTATTAACACTAATCACAGACTTTTCTGATCGTTGAATTTTCTGAACACCAGATTCCTGTCAAGGCTGTTCCTGCTCTCTCCTTCTTTTTCTTTTTTTTTTGGCTCAATGAGATTAAAAATCTACGATGTTTATTGTACATCAGTCAGGAAGAAATGCACTTCTTCAAGCCTTTTATATCTTCAATATCTTGAAAGCAATTTGAATTTGCGTGATGTCCTGTTACAGAAGCCTTGCCGTTCTGCATTTGAGTTGACTGGTTTAATTTTATCATGAATACACACTTGAAATGGTGCCCATTTACTCAGCATGACTTTATCATGATGCATTTTTATCTCTAGGTTATCAAAAGTCCCACCTGACATAAAAACTGCAGGTACAAGTGGCAGTTTGCCCTTCTTCAAAACAATCATGGAATTTATTTCCAGTCTCTGAGATTTTATACTTGAGAGCAGGCAGAGTGTATATGAAGAGGCAGAGTGTATATAGAAATTAGGAGTTTGATATAAATACTGATAGAAAAAAATCAATTTTGTCTTGTCAGTGAAAGGATGGGATGTGTCTCTCTTTGCAGCCCACATCTGTTGTTCCCTGCCCACTCACACATGGCAGCTGAAGGGAGATGTCCCCTCCCTTTTTAATCATTTGGAGAACTACTTACAGGTATAAATTGTCCTCCTTGATACCTCTAAGGAGTGTCTGAATTAAGGATGAGCTAGGCAGGTCACAGCCTTGTGGAAATCTGTCTTTGGGACGTGAAAATCACATGAAACAGAGCCCTACAATCTCCTCTGGTTAGCTGTGTGGATATTGTTATTTAAGCACAGCCCAGCACCTCAGGCAGTGAAAGTCTCTTCTCCTATGTTCGCATAACTCAGCAAATGTCACAAGAGTTTGAAAATACAGCTGATCTTTAAATGAGATGGACTAACATACAGTATAATGGAATTGGACTAAAATTCTGCAAAGACAGTGAAATTGCCTGTTTGTTTCTTGCAGATAGACCCAAAAACTCAGCGTGCTGAGTTACAAATTCATTTTAATGCCAGTAGATGGAGCTTGACATTTCTTGGCAAGATCCCCTCACGTTAGTACAGCATGGGAATTCTTACTGAAAACAGAATAGTAATTTTTATTCTTTTCCTTTCAGCTTAATTTGCTGTTGTGGATAAGATTTGTAATGAAAAGTACTGTCCAAACATTACCTGTTGAAAGGCAGATTCAGATACTGTGACTGTGCAGAAATACAGAGGGGAAGCTTACTAATGCTGCTTTAAAAGCATCGTGCCTCTGAATTGTTCTGCACTGTGTATTTTGGCATAACTTTTCACAGAGAGTCAACAGAAGTCTTGTGCTTATGTGAAACTGAGGGCAACAGGACTTAGTGTGGGGCTAAAGAAGACATGTTCTGAAAAGCTTGAGTGCTTAAGGACACAGTAAGCAAAGCTTTACATGGTTTCCTGATCTTGGCCTTGGTTTGCCTAATTTCTTACTAATGAACACTGAATAACTCAGGAATGTTTCTCTCTTGTGAACATAGAAAATTCAGCTCTTAGTCCACATATTTTAGATTAATCCTAATCAGAAGGGTTGCCTGTCCGAGGACTGTCTGTCTTTTTTTTTTGTCCTCGGGAAGACTTCACAAAATTTGTGAAGTGCAAAGTAATAACACACTTGCTCCCCCTCCAGAATGAGTAAGGTAACATATAGGCCTCTCCCACCATGGAGTTATGAGCAAACTGTTCATTTTCAGTATTATGATGTCTTAGGTTTTAGCTTTTATATTTTTCAAATCCTGCATTCCCAGTGTGTAACTCTGCAGTGTCCTGCAGCCTGGGAGCTGCTGCTCTCTCATGCTGAGACAGACAGAACAAAGCCTCTCCAGGCTGCTCTCCAAGGACACCCAGCCCGGCCTAGGCCCAAAATGTGTAACCCAGCATCTTGAGAAGGGGGGCAAGCTGAGGGGAAATTCCATCATTAGCTAAAGTTTAATTGGTGAAATTGGGTTGAGATGCAAATGGCCCAAACCTATAAAAGTGTGAAGAACTCGTGACTCGGGGTCCATCTTGGGTGCAGCCTTTGGCCTGCCCAGGGTGTGCCTCTGAAGGCCTTTCAAATAAATATCCACCTTTATTCCCTTACTCCTGTCCAGTCTCTGTTTCTAGGTTGGCCTCTTTAGGCATCATTACAGGTATTTTTTTTTCCTGTATGGCTACTTCATGCTATTTTCTGGGCACATAATCCTTCAACAAAGGAGTGACCTAGTAGTGGTTGGTCCTCTGGACACCAGGAGACTGATTCCAACTGGCGTGGCCGTCACAGCAGCATGCGTTATCCCTCTTCCATCATGAAACCACAGATATTCATCTTGAGTGATGCGGGGAGAGGACTCATGCCAGGCCTACGAGTCCTCAATAAAACATGCACAAGCAATGATGGGAACTGAAGGGTGCTGTGGGAAGCTGTATTTCATCTGGAGCTGCAGCACATGCCACGGCCATTCCAGGAATGGCAGCGGGAGCAGCAGGGGGAGGGTGGCCACGTCCTGCATGAGTCACGGCGAGCCTGCAGATCAAATGCAGTAAAACAGCTTGGCCAGGACAGTGTGAACAGACACGAGGAGAGATAAAGTCAAGTGATGCTTTGAAGGTGGTCTGATCTTTAAATATGCTGCAGATTAGAGAGGCTGCGAGAGGGCCGCGGCCTTGCTGAGCCGGGCCTGGGTTGTTATTCCCAATTTTTTCTCCGCGTGAGGAAATGGGGAAGCTGTGTTCCTACAGATAATGCAGCAGTGCTGCCCTGGCCCCCCTGCCAAGGCTGTGCAGCCTTGCCTGGTGTCAGTCATCTCCAGAGACAGCCCGGTGTTAGGCAGGGACAGTCCTGACCTCAAACGATCCCATTGCAGCAGGACACCGTGTGGGGAACTGAAAATATTTTTTTCAAAATTCTTTCAAGTAAACTTCTGTGAATAAGGACGAAACAACATGAAGAAATCCCAATCACTGTTAAAGCTCGTCCCAGTGATCTTGCTTAGGGTACTCAGCAAGTGGCACCAGTGGGTGTCCTTGGTACAGTTCTCTGCTTCATTTGCAAGCAACTCCACTTCCCCTTGTGCCTTGTCCTTCTCCCTTGGAAAAAATCACATTGGACTAAGCTCCGTCCTTTACTGCTTTCCAAACTCTTCAGAGGTTATTTCCTTTCTTGGTTAGCACACAAGAAACAATCTTAATGGTACAGGAAAAGATTCAGAAGTACATCTTTTTCAAACAAACCAGTAGGAAATGAATTGCCCGTTCAGACAGTTTTGGTGACACCGGATCATGGCCTTGCTCAGAAAACCCATTATCCCACTGTTGTTTTGGTTATCTGTTTATGTTTTGGTTATCTGTTTATGTTTAACCATTCTCCTCATTTTCTGTCACTCACCTTTCTCTGTGCTATTACCTATCCTTCAATCTGGTGACGGCAGGTTGTGTGCCTGGCAATGGGTTTCCTGCTTCTTTTCTGAAGCAGTTAGGATGTCTTCAGGCTCCGGAGCAAAAATAAATGCTGACTACTCCTTTTGATGCAGAGGAATGTTACAACGTAGTCCATTACCAGATGATTAGAGGAGCAGAAATAAACCTTGAGCACGAAGCTGTAGTTCCCTGCTCAAATGACACTAACCCTATTTATAGACATGGAGTAGGCAGAAAGTAGATGAGGAACCAAAACATTAGGGAAATAATTTTCTCAGGCACCACCAGGCAATGACAGAATTATCTCAGCAGTATTTAGCTTTTGATACTGGAGAGCAGGAAAGTGTGTGAAGGGCTCTGGGACAGCCTCACCAGGCTCCCGAGGAGGAGCACCATGGCTTGGAGGCAGCTGTGGAAAGGCTGAACAGTCTGAGGTGGACAAAGGTCTGAACAGAATGTGCAGTGTCTGCATTTCCAGGGCAGTGACTGAAATTAATGACATCCTTCGTGGTATTTTTAGGCTTTCTCTAATCCCTTACTCTTGAGGGCCGAATGATGAGTAGAGTAGAAATGATCGTGATGGGAGGGTGCCAACATCCAGAGCTGGCAGATGCTAAAATTGGAAGCATTGAAAGGTTGATGGATGGTACAAGATTTTAAAAGATTCCAAATTTTTGGGTGAACGTATCGAAAGTCGGACTCACTAAAGTGGAAGCAAGTGATTTTATTTGCTGACTCCATTCAAATGACACAATCATATGAAACACTATCCTTGGAGGAGACAAGAGCCCCACTTCTACTGCAGTCACAGACTTGCAGAATAGAAGTGATATAAAAATTGATGGATTTTTACCAGAGATGAATTGGACAGAAAATATTTTGCACAAAAAATTATGTTTAGGCATCAGAGTGGCTGGGAATTCTAGTGAATTGCCATCAAATGCTTTATCAGAAGAGCTCATGAGACATACAGCAGGTTATGCTATCACAGGACTCTGAGCCAGTCTTCTGGGTTTTTGCTAAAGAGAAGAATTTTAATTGTTAGCTCAGACAATTTATCAGGCTGAACGTGTTTTCTTACAAAAATGTTACAATAAGAGCAAGACTGCTTTAGAAGTTGGCCTCTTTCCTTCTGAAATTACTTGAAACTCACTGCTTGAAAGGTATAATGTGGAACAGGTAACCTGAAATCTGTTTCCTTTGGTTTCAGTGGTATTATATAGGGTTTATGCAGACATGAGTGACAACAATCTGCAGCCTGGCCACAGCATCTATTCCACACAGCTATAGAGGAATTAGCCTTTCTCAGGTGTTCTTGTTGCTCCAAATCAGCCAAATCCAGGGTCTACTGAGGGAAAACAAAAAAAGTGAAGAGAGAAGGGGGAAAGAATCAGATAATTTATTTGAAGAAGAGAAATTAATTCATTGAAAGAAAGAGGTTTAGTTCTAGAAGTAGTGAAAATGTGTAATGAATCATCACAAAACTGAACAGGAAACCACAGTGAGAATGGCACATGCAGAATGAAGACAGAAAATTAAGGCCAGACTGGGAATTCAAACTCCGAGATTTCACCAAGGTAATAAACACAGGAGTAATTTGCCAAGTGAGGTCGTTAAGGAAGAAAAGCTTGGATAACTTGTGGGGAAGACAGATGTTCTGCACTTGAGAGAGTGGATTTAAGGTTTTACTGGCACTTCAGGAGCACAGAGAAGAGATAAACGTAAAAGGCTTGTTGGACTTGGGACACTTTTCCTTTTCCTGTCCAGCAACGCCTGTTCAGCTCCTGCCTCTGCTGTGCTGTTCCAGAGACAAGCACGGGTCAGGGGAGGACAGCTCACTCAGGTAGGAGAGCACAGCCAAATGCAAACCCACTGAAAGTAGAAGAAAGCAAGTTGTGTCAGAGGGGAATTTGAATTGATTTGTCATTGTGCTGCAATTAGATAACACTATCTCCAAATTAAGGATGGAGCACATAAAAAGTGTCAATAGCTAAAACCTGTCACCTGAAGAGTTTTTTCCAAGACCAGGGACAGGGAAGGTTTTTTTTCCCCTTTCATTTGGCAGTTCCTAAAAATGTTTTTAATGAGGGGTTCAAATGGGTTATGGACAGAGTGAAAGATGCTCAGGCAGGTAATTACATTCTTCATAAACTCGTAAACTGGAAGCAGCAGGGAGGTGGAAGGATGATAACAGCAATGACCAGTTCCCATGACAGGGAGGAGAGGAAGAAGGCAGGGAACACGAAGTGGGATTTGCCAGAATAAACCCTGTGATCCTCTCGTGTGGGAACGTGCTGAATTTAGCACTGAGAACAAAGCATCAGTGTCTGTCCCAGCAGCTCCCTGTGCCATGGGGGAAGAAGGCACAGAGTGTAGGAGGTAGAAATCCTGTGGGGAGGCCAAGAGCAGTGCTGGAGGGAGCTGCTGAACCTGACAGTCGGGATGAGCTGGGATTGTAAAGGTATCACAAGCTTTGAACTCCGCAGATTCCTATAGGTGGGAAACTCGAAGGTGTCATGCAGTGGTGGTCATGGTGAACCATCATGAAAAGAGAGATTTAGGTAAAAGGGAACAGAAAAATAACTTTATTTCTTCTCTTTTTATTTGCTTATTTTTTACTTTTTAAGGAAAATTCTTGTGTGCAGTGGCTCCCCGGTGAAAGGGAAAACTGAAGGGTCTAGAACTCACCTGCACTACCTGGTGAGGCAATCAACATTGTCCCCAAATTACAGATTCAAGCTATTTCAGTTATTATTGGTCACTTCACAGGGATATTTTGTGTCTGAAGCCCTAGAGAGCAATCATCTCTAAACAAGTCCTGAAGAGCTGTTTCCATACAGCCCTGTGAGCCGAAGCTGCTGTTTGACAATAGCTTCTGCTCAATTTTTATTTTCACTTCATAGATTTTTTCCCCCCCACAGAGAAAACAATCACATCCTTTGGTTTCCCTACAGTCTTCTTTCTTCTGCTTTTCTTGCCTGGACTGCAGACCAGTACCGATTTTTCAGTTCCCATTTCATTCTTTTGGGGAATTAACTACAACATTCAGTATTGATCACTTTGAGCCTATGACCTCTTTCACACTTGTCCTGTGAAACTGACATTTCCATCTGGTTTTTTGGTGCAGAAGAAGCTGTTAAAAAGTGCAAACATTCTCTGAGATACCAAATTTCACACTTTTCTTTTAGTTTTACCCTCACAGAAACTCAGGACAGCAGGCTGGGGATCGCATTAGGCTGCTCCTTTTCCAGGTTAAAGCTGCCACTACCAAGACTTAGCAAATAAGACTTGAAGCTCCAGGAGTTTGGTGAAATCTACCCTGCAGAGCTGTTTTTTCCCAGATCTCCTCCTCCCTACCTATTTTCTCATCCATCTCTAATATTATGGGAAGAGCCATTGTAATTTCTTGCTGTTCTCAGTGTCTTATTCAGATTCCTGCTCAGATTTCTCATCCCACAAATCAATTTTAAATCTCTGTCTCAAAGGACCAATAAATCTGCTATTTTGTGCATTCTGGCTCTCATTTCTCCTCATGGGCTTTCTTGCTATTTTCACTCCATTTTATACTTCCCATCAAACCTGTTCCCATCCTGTCCTCCTTTTTGCCTGTCTTCCAGGTTTCCCTCTTTATTCTCTGCTCATTTTAAATAAATTTCTCCTTATAACACACTTCTTTCAGCAAAGCTTTCAATGATGGTCCCACCCACACGCCTTAATCAAAGCCCCATTGAAGACTGTGGAAAGGTTTTAATGGACTTTGGATCATGCACTAGGAGTTGTGGTCCCTGAGGCTGCCTTGTGTTGCAGTCCGTGGAATAAACTTCAGGAATATTTAGTGAATCCAAGTTAGTTTTCTTCCTGAAAACTAAATTTTTGGTGTGTTTAAAGTACACCCACTATTGAACTCAATGTCACTGGATGTATTTGTTAATTTAATCTGAAAAGGAATAAATCTTGGGTAATGTTCAAACCCAGAGATTGTCTAAATAAGGAAAGGATTGAAAAGAAAGGAAAACACCAGGAAAGTAATGGATTGAGAGCTTCCTGGAGACAAGAAGCAGGTATAGCCAAATGCTGGAGCTGAGGATTATTTAAAATTCCTTTGACCAGTGTATTTCTTTGTGAGATGGATCAAATATTGTTTCTATTAGATGACAGGGGTTCATTTCCTTTCCTTAGATAAACACTTTAAGGTGCCAGACTCCTCTGTGAGATGATAAATGACTTCCTAGACGTCATCATAAAGGAAGTTGTTCCTTATAACTGTTCTAAATCTGTTACATATCAAATTTCCTGTGCATGGCTGCCACTCTGCAACGCTTTCCAAACTGTATTTCACAAATGCACAGTGTGTCTTGTAACACCAAGACACTCATTTTCCAGCTCCATCTTTGGCCCTGTTCTCAAAACACAGGAGGTCATGGATTGGATTTAGAAGTTAGCAGAACACATCCTGCCTACCTTGAATTACAAAAAATACACAGTCTGGATGAGTGATTTATGAATTTATAATTACAGATAGGGCTGCTCTGTTTCAGTTCGGCCTGGTGAAGCTGGGAGCAGCTGAAATCTGCTTATTTCAGTGATAGGAAATTCAGGGACAAGGTTATTGCCCTCTTTGTTTTGGAAAATGTGGATTGTGGTTTATACATCCTACTGGAAACAACAATAGAATCTGAGATTCTGCTTGCCCTCATGTACTTTCAGATTGCCTGATAGACCAATAAATATCCTGCCAGGCCTTCTGGGTCTTCACCCATTTCCACTGACAGTAAATTGTTAAAATAAGCCTCTCTTTTTGTGGCACTTGGCATTTGAAACCAAGTGCTCATTGTCAGAGCATGTGTTGTGATCAAATTAATTTCTCCATTGTCATAAAAGCGAGTTGCAGGGTCATAGAAAAGTAGAGAAATTGTGGCAACTGTACAAGCAGAGGTACAAATACCTGATGTTTGTCTCTGTGCTTGTTCATCACCAGATATTCTTTATGTTGAGGTTTGAGGCACGTGTCTGAAAAACGCTTCTTTTTAGTTGAATATTTTTATTAATTCCTAGTCTTGAGACACAAGAGAGACATTTGTTTCCTTTGAGCCCCAGCCAGTTTTTTTGCAGTCACTGGATCTGTGTGCCTGACCATGTCCTTTGGTGCTCCTTGGGCCAAGATTCAGGTGGACTTCAGGCGCCTCAAATTTCCATCACCAAAAAGTCCTGAAGGACCAACAAAATTCATATGACCTTTTCTTCCAACTCCCAAATTATTCCAGTTTTCATAGAGCCCTGTTCTTGCTTTGATTCTGTAATGCCCTCATCAAACAACACACATTTTTAAAACTGCTTTCTGGATTAATGAGTTCACATGCAATTAATTCAAAGCACTAAGACTGAAACATGTAGTGACCTGAGGCACAGAGGCAATCCCACGGAAGGCAGAAACTGGAATTACTTGCTTTACATAAACATTGGGAGAATGTTTCAGAACGGCTGGAACAGCAAGAAATTTGTGTGGGATGGCAAAAGGAATGGTGAAAAAGCACAAGTCCTTGACATGTGTGTTTGTATTGTTGCTTTTGTTTTAGCTTTAGAGCTGTTTGGAACGTGGCCATGCCATTGCTTTGCCTCCCAGTGATACATCTGAAGGTCTTAGAAAATAACAGTTCAAGTTATTCCAGGCTGGTGTTTATTAAGCAACCTTTGAAACACTAAAGATATTAAATCCCAATCTGGTTTGGTCAGGAAAACCTGAGCAAAGCAAACTGTGAATTAGCACAGAAAAAAAATCAGGCAGTACTGGGATCTACCCCTGGCTATTATGAAGTCATTAAACAGAAGGGCTGAGAACCACCACTCTGAAATAAAACAGCACAGTCAAGGCGCTTGTTGTTGCACTGTAGAGATCATATTTTGACATGAGGTATCTAGTTTGGGTATGTGCAACAATCCCTGATTTAGCCGAACACAGATGCAAACAGCTCCAGCACTTTCATGCATCTCCCATCTCAAGGAGATGCATTAATTCTTCTGCACATATTATTTCACTAAAGGCTTCACCAGAGAGGAAAAGACAAATGTATGATTCATATTCTAAAGAGTGTGATCAACCTTTTCATCTACTAGTGAACTTGTTTTGAGAGGTAAATTGCAATTGCATCTTTATAAATGCCAGCTTGTCTATTAGCAGAACAGGATTTTTAGTTGTTTTGGTGACTTCAGTTTCCTTAGCAGAGGAAAGAAAATGATTGCCCAGTTCACATGGAAAACAGGCAGCTTCAGCCTTTCTTCAGTGGGATTCAATTCCCTGGAAAAATTCTTAGGCTCAGTTTGTATGGACTGTTTATGACACTGACTTAGCAAAGCTGTGCCTTCAAATCCATATTTTATTGGAGAGTATAAAATACTCGTGGCTCAGTATCAGATGGTACAGCTGAGGGGGACAGCATTTTCCAGTGAGTTTGCAATTCCTTTGTCCCTGAAGTCTCTCTGAGTCTGCAGAACACTGCCAGGATGTACATTCCCAGGCAGAATAAAGATATTTGAATACAGATATTTGACCTCAGCATAACAGTAGCTGTCAGAGCCCTCAGGGAAAGCCTCAATGCTTCAATCACCTGAAGAGATTGGAAGATGTAAGATCTATTTTCCTGGGGAATCATCACGTGGATGATGAAAGATCAGGAGACAGTTCCAGGGATCTGCAATGTTTGTAATGATGTCACTGTAGCCAGTAATTATTTCCAGCATTTATTTATTTTCCTTAGTCTGTCAGCCTTCAGAGAGGTGATTAGTATTGGTGTAGACATCCTGGCCTCCTTTAGCTTTTACCAGTGAAAAATTCTTTTTTATTCCATCCCTCCTGCTGTACCTCCAATCAATCCTTCAGCATGTCCCTAAGATGCTGCTTTCCTCCTTCCAGCTCAACGGGGCTGCCACTGGCTTTGTTCTTCATACTGGAGACACCCTGAACACCAATTTTCACTTGATCTTGATTTCCACATCACTTAGAGAGCCTAAAAATGTCAAGGTGTCTGAGAGTGGGATCCTGTGACTAAGACTGGCCCTGTATTTCTCCATTTTCACACTGAATGGGCAATATTTTAGCACTGCCTTTCCTTTTCTATTTTGATTTTAAGCCCCCTGTCAGAGGCAATTTTTCTGGGCTGGGGCAGAAGAGTGACTTCTTACCTCTGCATCTCCCAGGATGAGAGAGTATTAGATGAGGACATGTTCTTACAGCATAATAATTCCAAAATATTTACTTTGATTTGCATGTTTTTAAGATCTGGCCGTCCCCATCAAAGATTCCTCTGGTGATGAATTGTAGCCCCAGGCTCAGTGCAGAAAGAGCAGAAAATGCCTTTCCCCAAGAAGCTGTCAAGGAAAACTCTCCCTAATGTGACCTCGCCTGCGAGCCTGGATGTACTCCAGCACAGGGGAGCCCTTTGAATCTAAAATGTATATAAACACGAGTACACAAATCCAGTAGCAATACAGAGCTGAGAAAACGTCAGGACATTGTCTTTGCAATAATAGCTCCAGAGCAGGACAGGCTCTCGTGGCTGCTCTGCCTAAAATGGGAAGCAGTGAGCAAGAGCAGCACTTGGAAGGAGGCACCACGACTGGCTGGAGCCTTGGGCTGTGTGATGGAGCACCACAAGATGCTGACACCCGTGGGGCAAACTGAGAGGCTGCCTCCTGCTGCATCCCATCTGATAGGCCTGGCTCGAAAATATCCTTAATTTTCAGTGTCGGAGATAAGGGCTCTTATTTATGAGAGTGAAAACTCCTCTGGCATGGAGAGGAAGCACCACGGCGTCTGCCCTGAAAGGCATCGAGGTCTCTCTCGGTGCCCTGAGAGGGATTAAATACAAACATCTGCTAAGTCTGCTGCCGTGAGAAATCCATCTGGGCTTGTACCTTCCCTACTTGTGTGCCCACAAAGAAAATATACCCCAGCTTTGAGCAGTGCATTTACTCAGTACCAAACAGGATGTAAAATAATAACACTTAGAACTAAGAGAAAATGTCTCCATTTCCGGCTGGCTTTATTAGCTGACAGATCTCCTGCACTGTGAAATATATCAAATACTTCCCTTTTGAAAAATGATGTAGATAATGGCTGACTATTAGCACTAATTGTACCCTGTGATGTTTGGGAAAACTCAGAAACGACTGGAAGAACAGCCAAGAAAAGCTGAGAAATCGCTACAACAAGTGATTTAATGAAGTGATAAGGTGGATATAATACTCCCTGCTCGCAAGTGAAAAGACACCTCTCCTGGCTTTGATTCGTTGCCAAAAGTAATAAAAGATACAACAACTAAGGAAATACAAAAGCAATCAAGAATGCAACCTATCTTCATGATCATTTTCCTGCAATAAAACACCTTGGGAAATACAGAAGTAGCAGGTTCAAAGCAAAAAAAAAAGAAACGTACATTGGTACGAACATCGCTGCATGCAGAAAAAGGAAATGGGAAATGATTTTTCCATACATGGTTATAAATGACATCATTTAAAATCGTTTGACTAAAATCATATGATGAAAATTAAAGATGGTGACAAAATTTGAGCACCAGACACTAAAACCCAGGAACATTAACAGAAATGGATTTATTTATTTCCCCGTGGCAGAGATTAATGACCCCGGGAATTGTAGCTGTACTTCTTGCCTGTTCTGCTTCACTGTTTCCAAGGCTCACTTTTAGTTGTACCAAAAAAAACCACTTCAAACCCCCACACTTTTTGATTATGCAGGTGTTTTTTCCAGCCTAGTTTTGGAGAGAGTGCCCTTTTCATTGAATATTATTTGTATTCTTTATTATCTTTAGTTTATTTCCCACAAAGAAGAATTCATAGCACTCCTGGAAATCATCTTGCAATATTCAATTTGCAAATCCTGCCACATGAACAATCACTTCTAATATGTTTTTATTCATCTTCCTTTGCTTCTTTTCACACCAGGCCCTAAAATCTCACAGTAGGCCCTGCCACTATGCCAGAAAAAGCAGTTGTAACATTTTTAGCCATTAACTATTTGGCTCATTCAAGTCCTTATGTAAAATTCCCATTTCTAGGAATTGCATCAAATAGTGGATATGTCTGAAAGGTTATTAAATATTAATATTGGGAAAAGGAAGACTGTTCTGTCTTCTTCCTCTTCTAAAGTCCCTCTTTGATTTACTGCTTTCTGCAGACCCGAATGTAAATAGTGTCACAGCAAATAAGTGTTTAGTGTCTGTGAAGTTTATTCTATTGGTCTATTTAGGTTCTTAAGTCTGAGTTATAATGCATATAAATTAGTGGCCAGTGAGTGTTGTTTAATTATCTGGAAGCCTTGTCATTGACAAAGTGACCTATGCTGGCTTTCTTGCCAGCAGGAATTGAAGTTGTTATGCTAAAGTCTGGACAATTGGATGTAAATATTTACCCACTCAATAAAGAGGTGTTAAAGCTAATTCGGCCTCAGGATGTTGACTCCTGGAGATCACACAAGTCCCCACGGGAAGCCAGCTCCAAGTTCTGCAGGGAAAATCCAGATCCTGCTGTAGTAGATGAAGAGTTGCTCGAACAAGGTGATGATAAGGAGAAGTTTGAGCCTCATCATGAGCGTGCTTGGGAAAAATGATCTACACACCAAGAGGGATCCTCCTCTCTGTCTGTGCTTCCCTCACAGTGCAGATTCATCACCGTGTTTTGTCCGGTTTTTTCAGTTCTGAGGGAAGGTCGGTGCAAAGAGATAAATCTTGATGCCCCCACAGCCCATCTGAGATGCTCCAAAGTATCCTGCCTGGCTTCTGCCTGGAGCCCCAGGTGTGTGCTGTAGGTCGTGCAGCACGTGGGTATCTTAGCCAGGCTGGGGTGGCTCACAGGGCATGAGACAGAGGTGTGTGAGCAGCTGAAGCAGGTCCTCACCCTCAGTAAGTCAGAACGGTGAACACCAGCCCAAGGGCTGCAGTTTTGGTCAGTTTGGAGAGTTTCTGTCAAAATCAGGGTAGCACAGAGACGGTGGTTTTTGCTTTAGCTGTTTGTTTCTGTATCTTTCCTCTGAGGGACAATCTGATGCAGCCTTCGATGGGATGAGTGATTTTCAGTACCTTCTTTTTTCTTCTGAGAGTTTGATGGGGTTTGATGCTCAGGGCAGTATCGGATCCACTGGCTTCACACTGCTCAGAGATTTTCTCCGGACATCCATCACTTGTGACCACTGGAGCAACCAAGAGCTGTCCCACACTGTCAGTGCTTAGCCAGCAGACTTTAGGATAGGAAAGGGCTTCGTGGCCTGTGGACAGTAGGACATCCATTCCTGGGCTCCCCGCCCATCCCCTCCTGACCCAGGAGTGATCCAGCTCTGCCCTTTGGACCTGCCTCAGGCAGTTCCTGGGCTCTGCAGCACGGCACAGAGCCCTCCAGCACTCACAGAGCCACGGGGCTGCTGCTGGATGAGGTTCTCTGAACTTACACACCACGAGATTGACTCCCAGGGCCACCCTCTGCATCGTCCTGCTGCCTCAGAGGCAGAAACCCTGTGAAGCCAGGGTCATCCCTGTCCCTCAGGGAAAGGGGACAGCTGCTGCCTTTGGATTCCCTCTGTTATTTGGCCCCTCTGGTCAGCGAACTCCACAGAGATGTGGCTGGTAAGCGTGACCAGAAATGATTTCTTGCAAACATAGTGTAAAGGATTTCTGCTTGCCCCTCTGCCACCCCCATGTGCTGGTTGAACATCACGTGCAGAATAAGAGCACTGCAGGGCTTGGAGGACAGGAGTTCCTGAGGAGACACGACAGGAAAAGCAGCACATCCCACCTGGCATTGCCTTCCAGGGTGCTTCAGGACTCGTTACAGAGTTGGGGTCACCCAGCTGAGGGTGGGGTGCCCTCAGAAAGGCTGCAGAGCCCCACAAGGACGGGACTGACCTTGGCTGACCCCTCTGGGGACTCTCAGGGTGTCCCACAGGCAGGACAGGACAGAGCCAGGGCTTTCATTGCTGTAGCTGCCACTGGGAAAAGCCTAAGAGGACACTGCAAAGGTAACCCTGAAAGTCATTAGACAGTGAGCAGGGATATCTGTGTTGAACTCACACCTTCCTTTAGAAGCACAGGCTTGTCCTCAAAGCTCTCTTTTTTTTTTTTCCAATAAAGAATGTGTGGAACAGAGGAATTCATTTTGCCTCCACTAGATTACAAAATTTATCTGTGTATTTGCTGTCTGATGCAGATCAAGGACCAACCCAGTCAAGGTTATAAAGGAAAGGATGTTTTCTCTTCGCTTTCAGGACAAAATGTAGACAGAATTAAAGCAGATTTGCTGTGCTTAAGTCGTTTTCAACTTCTTTCAAGAGAGGAATACCCCAGTTTCCAATTTCATCTTCCTAAACCAGTGATACTTGCAGAGAATCATAGCGCGCCTTTTCCCAGGATTTTTGCTAGGAGCCCGTAGTAACTTGAAAAAGAAGTGACCTGACAATGCCCATGTATACACATATTTGGAATGCCAGAAACTGCTTTGCCTGGGTGTAAAGCCACTCAGACAACAAGGTGACTGGCTCCATACACACCAGAACTGCCACTTGCTGGTCATACAATGCAGAAATGTCTGCTCAAATTCCAGGTAAACACAGCAGCAAATGCCAATAAAGGAGCAGGGACAGGTTTTTAGGCTGTGTTAAGAAAATTCCCCAGTGCTGTTCTTGATTCGGTTCGTGTTTGTCCTAAAGTGGAAGATGAAGAATGTACTCAGTAGAAATTTGGGTTTAGGGGTTAATTTTGCTCCCGCTCTCTTCGTGACATAAAATGCACGTCTCACTAGACATCAAAATCACAAATTGGTACAACCAGGGACAAGTTAATTTATCTCTCAGAGAATCTGGCTCCACATGTCTCAGACTGTCCATTCTGTGACACTCTCTCTCTCCCTTTCCCCTTGCTGTTATCTCCCTTCTGTCTCTCGCCGGCTGCAGAAGGGAAACCAAAGGCTCCGACCACCCACGGGGCCTCCTCAGCAGCTGTAAAACAAGAGGTGCCAAGAGCCAAAGTGCCTTTTCCCCAGCAGTGCCATCTCCTGTGCCTGGGCCTTGGGTTGGCATCGGGGACCAGCTCTGATGTCAGCCAGGGAGTTTCTTTTAAAATGCAGAAGGAAAACATCCTTGCAGTGCTTCCCTCAGCCTGAGCGTTTCCTCTGGGGAATTTGCTACCCTGTTGGATGTACAAAAAGAGGATCTTTTCTGGAGGGGGGCTGGGGGTTGTGTGTGTGGGTTTGTTCTCTGTTCAAGGCCCAAATGGCTTGGGTTGAGCGTTCTCAGCGCTTTATGGGAAAACAGCCATGGCCCACCTTGGCTTTTATGGGAGAGGAGGAATGTGAATCAAAAATTAAATTCACATAACTTTGTGGGTGGCCTCCCCTGCTATGCAGAATATCTTTGTGTACACTCATGTCTGCCATGACTTTGAGAAAAAGCCCTTTACTTGTATGGCAACAAACTCATAAGTCAGAGTGTTTACGTTCCTGAGCACTATATCATATTTCCCGACAGAGTTAATGAAACAAATTAAGCAAAACTCCACACGGATTCCTGCGTTCACAGAAAACTTTGCAGAATTCTTGCAGCTCCTGGTTGTGGTGGTAGCTGAGCGTGCTGAGCCTTATTTTCCATTTGCTAAAAAATCATAGGCTGACTGGCCTAGTCTTGACTTTTTTTATCTTGAGGAGTGAAGGATTAGGTTAAAATACTCTTTAAAACTACATCCCACTTCTTTCAGCTGCTCCAAAGTCAATTTTCAGATTGGTCAGCTTCATGGGGACCTGACATGTGTTTAAAGTTAAGAAAATGATTGATGACAGGGTACTTTGAACACACATTTTCCTGACTTGGGTCATCGGGCAAACGAATCACTAAATTCATTCAATGAGAAAGCTGCAGAAGCATAAATATACAAGCATTTGCCATGCTGGGTTATTGATATGGTGTCCTCCAAAGAGGTATTGTCAGGTCTTAGGGATGCCAGGGAAAAGTGTACAGCAGAGCTCATTCACAGGAGACAGGGCTGCACTTCTTCGCTTATTTTGTATTTCTGATCCATTCTGAAACGTAAAAACAATGGAGTATCCAGACCTGCACCTAGAGAAAAAGGTTTTTACGAAACACAAGTGGATCTTGGCTTTCAAGCTGGTTTTTCACATCCATTTAATGCAGCTGTAGACTGGTTACTATATTCACTTTTTGAGGCAAGGCACCACGGAAAACATTTCAGCATATAAATGGAAAAATGTTGCTCAGAAGACACTTCCACATTTACCTAATCATCCTTCTGCAGCCAAAACTTTCTTCAGGAAGGGGCCTCAGGAAGTTCCTCACCCATGAAGTCCTGTTGACTGCAGATATGAGTAACCAACCCCAGAGCGCAAAGCCAGTTCAGAAACTGGCCTTTTACTATCAAAATTCTTTGGTTTTTCATTGAAGAGTTTCATATTCTTGCAAATCTCCTACAGTATAAAAATATTCAAGATTAAAACTGTATGTAAATTAAGACTATGCCATAAATTGTGTATAAAGACTATGATTAATATGCTATGCTATTCTTAAATAAATAATGTTTCAGATAAAATGAAAGTTTAATATTTGGAACTTAAAAGACAGATTTTCAATGATGTCTTGCCCCAGCTTTGCGTTGATATTTTTTTATATATATTCATGACAGAATTTTTTAGTAAAAGTTGAATTTTGCCACATAGGCTTTCTCTAAATTCTCCAATCTTTGTCTAACAAAAAAATTGCCATTCGGCTGAAAAGGTGTTGAAAACACTGACCAGTATAAAATGACAGGAATATCATGCCTTTCAAAAATATTCTTCCAAAATCACCCCGCATCTCACAAAAAAAGAAACAATTGGATTCTGAGCTATGCATAGTTCTAAAGGCTTACTCTCAAGCGTCCATTTTTAGAAATTCGGAACAATTCCTCCAGCTTTTTAAATAGCTGAGACTTAATATGCCATAAAAACATACTGTAAATATTTCTGTTGCTGGAATGGTGTCTCTGTTACCACAAGGAGTTGCTAGGATATTATCTGTGTCAGGAAGTTTGTTGTGCCTTCATAAAGGAAAACTAACAGTCATTTTGATGCATTATGCAAATAATATCCTGTTTTCTCAACAGATTCCTTTGCAGCAATCAAAAAAAAAAAGCTCCCAGCCTCTGAACAGATTTCTGTACTCTGCTGTCATCTTCCCTGCAAGGAACAATTCCATTTTTCCTGCGGTGATTACTGTAGGAAATAGTAAATAAACCTGTACCTAATTGAATTCAGTGCTCGAGATCACACTGCAGACACATCTCAGAAAGCCTTTATGAACTCAGAAACAGAAAAAAATGTTTAAAATAAATCATTTTTGTCACCAAAATTAAATTTAGAAACGACTGCTAAACGGACACCTCGGTTTCACTGATGGCTATCAAGTATGATGTATTTAACAGAGGAGTAAAGTGATGGAGTTCATCACTGTGAAAGAGAAATTTGGTTGCAAAACTTTTCTGGCCCCCTTGTTTCTGACACCTTAGAAGAACCTGTGACAGAGTTAAACATTATTATAATAAAAAGAGGAAGTTGTTTTCTCTTTAAGACACATAATTGATGCTTGACTTGTCTTTGAAGTTGCCAAGGTGGCTTGGGATTTGTTGGGGTTTTTTTTCTAATATCTGCAGGAAATCATTCAAGTCTAGCTTAACTCTAGGCAAGCCACAACTTTGCTGTGCTGAGTTTGGACTTTGCCACTTATTTAGGTGTTCTTTTAAAGGGTCCTTTAATTCCTCCCTAATTCCTGTGCATTATTTTGTTCTTTGTTTGAACAAGGACTGAATGGAGGTTAAGGCCTCCAAATTATGGCCACAGTTCCTTGTTAGAGAAAACAGTTATGTTGTCTTTGATTAAAAGTATAGGATATAAACTCTAGGCCCAAAATCCAACCAAATGTACTTCAATTTTTTGGAGGCTCTAAGCTCGTGTTAATTGTTTGCCTTGCTTGGTGGTGGTCAGGAGCAAAGGCTCTGAGCTGCACAAGAGCACTCAGTGCCCTGTTTCTGCCCCAGCAGGGCGAGGAAATGTCAATATGATGAGAAGGGCTCGGGAGATCTGCAGTGTGAATTCCAGGGAAAAGTTATTCAAACAAGCACGAAGTGGATTTTGCGCAATCTATTTCGGTTTGACTCGTTACTGATTCGGGATTTTGATGACCATTGAGAAATTGAAAGGATGAAAGGAAGTGTTTTCCTGAGAAAATCAAAATGGAACCTATGGTAAACCTGGTTTTATCCAGCACTGGGTTTCAGGTTGAGCAATAGCACAGTGGACTCATTATATTTGTTCTTTAAACAAAGGAAACTGTGAAGAGGAATTAGAAATCTTCATAAGACTTTTTTTCTTAATTACGCAACAGCTAGCTAGGAAAAAAATTCCTGTATCCAAATATATGTCCTAAATGGTTTTCAGTTTAATGTCAGGTGTAGAAAATTGTTTCCATGTTTTGGCAATATATGACTAATATTGATGGGTAAATCGGAATTATTTGGGTTTTAAAGCCACTGCACAGGACCTGCTTCAGCAATGAAATGAAGTTAAGGGTTAAAAAGAGAGAAATTAATTATTATTTCGAAGGAAAACCACTCTAGATGTATTTGGCATTTATATCACTGATATATTTACAAAAAAGTTAAGTATGAAGTATTTATTTTAAAATATGCATGGGAATAAGGATGGAACTCTGAAGAACTCACAGGTCTACAAATCTATTTCCCTTCTATTCAACAACAGTCTAAAATTTCAGTGGGGTGGTAGCAGGATTGGACAAAATATACATACAGCTGCCTTTAAACAAAATATTAAATCACAGACAGGGAAATGAAGCAAAAAAATAGATATTTACTACAATTCAGATGGAAAAAGAGTTCACATTTGTAAAGCAGTTTGAACAGTACAATTGACAACACCATTATTGTAGCATAGTTCACACAGCATATAACTAATTTTAGCTGAGAATATCACAGACAACTATGATTTTCTAAGCCTAAAGGTTTTGAATGAAATCATTTAACTTGAAGAGGTTGAGGACAGAATGTATTTTGAAGGATTGAAGTGAAGCAATAACAACATCATGCTGATTGTGTTTTTCAGGGAGCCTAAGCACTTCATCACTGTTAATTCCCACACAGTATCACCCATTATTTTTAAATAAACGGCCTACATTATGTAAGAAATGAAAAAGAGAGGAATAATTCGGGGTTTTCTTCAGCTCTCCTGACAAACAGAGGTGCATTTCAGTTGTTTACCATGTAGCTGCTCTCAGCAATTACTAAATAGCTCCAGCTCTGTTTACCTGATATTCTCCTTCTACCAAGATTGCTCAGCACCTTTATTTTGGTTTAAAATGTGTGAAATCTTCATCTTAATCCTCCCATTTCTCTAAAGGGCTGAAGCAAGTGTCCCAGTTTCTGGTGATACCAATTCCCATTAAAATAAAAAACATAGCTCAGACATGTGCTGAGGGGTAGAAGGACCTGACTGACCTTTTTGTAGTGGAAGCTGTGTTGATCCTTTCTGAAAATGAGAATCCACTTGGAGAGCAAAGAGTGTCAGCAAAAACCTGGTTTGTTTTGGTACAGTGTCTGCAGCACAGTGAGAAGGACTGCAGCTCATCATCAGATTAGAAAATTTCCAAAACACAGTTATGTGCAGTCTTTTTAAATTAAGTAGATACACATTCTCATTTCCTTAGGGAAATGCACTTAAAAGGAGGTCTCTTTGCAGTGGGAAGAGAAGGGCAATTCTTAAGGCACAGAAGAAGGAGAAGAGGGAATAACAACTGCTACCTAAGCTTCAAACTGAATTTTCCTGTGAAGCAGTTTGCTGTTAGATTTGTTGAATCCCAAGTTTCTGCTTTTGAGCAATAGGATTGACTGTGTGGTAAAAAAATCTGTATTTATGGGGGGATTTGAAAACAGACACAAGGCCAGGATCTCCTTCTGCCCCCACTGGCACGTGTACAACAATGTTGGTGTCAATTTTAGGAGTGAGCAGGGACTAAATCCAGGAATCCAGAATATCTAGACAATAGTTCTGCCAACATTTGAACTTCAGCACAAAATCCAGGTCAGTAATTTTATCTGTAATGGATGTAAAGTGAAAATCTGAGCTGTGTAAAGTTCTGACAGCAAAATGCTAAATAAGATTCAGTTTATGTAATTTCCCAATTTCTCAGAGTCTGAAGAGGCAGACTCTCCAAAAAAAAAAAAAAGTTTAGAAGCATTGGTGAACCACGCAAGCTACCTGAATCTGAATTAAGTTTTGAATTCCAAAGCTGGCTTGTCTTCCAGCCCTCGGAAAAATCAATGTGCAAAGCTTCAACACTGGGCAAAACCCAGTCCTACCCAGCAGATGGAACACAGCCTCGTGCCAGAGACTCTGTGCCTGAGGTCCCCCTGTTCTGGGTGCTGCAAGTGGATAAATATACTTTGTTAGATGTCTGTGCACCTCAGAATTTCAAATGCAACTAGGCAAGACACGGAAAATAAGCAAAACTACTTGTTTTGAACTCCATTTTCCCGTGTCCTTGTCCACAGCTCCTACCTAGTGCCCAACTCATTTTTTCAAAATCAAGAATGGTTTGATTGAAAGATGGCAATGTGGATGCCCAAATAGAATTGGTGTTTCTGAGAAGGTTCAATCTAAGCAGACCAAGAATAGAGAAAGATACAGGCTCAGAGAGACAGTAAAGGTCATACATTACGTGAATAACAGGAATTAGGTCCTCTGAGTACTACTATCCTTCTGCCTGTTTTTTTCCTGCAGCTTTTGCTGTACTTTTGGGATTCCTTGGAGAACCAAGACATGGAAACTCCCATGGACCAACACTTTGAGGCAAGCATAAGAATCTTGAGTAGCCTGCGTACAAAAGAGGCCGAGTTTCTTACAGTTTCATTCTGAATACTGACCATATTTTACAACCACTTCCTACAAATTTTATTACTTTAATTCAGCCTATTTATACTGCAAAGCAACGCCTTCTTATGCACTGTTTTCTGGAATCTGGGTGTTTTCAAAGCACAGCTCATCCTATGTGACAGAAGTCATAAAAACTTGTATTTTAATGTCCTTGATTAAAGGCCTTACAATTGGTCAGCCAAGCCTGTAGCTTGACTTGACTTTGGAAATGCTCCTGGACTTTCAAGAGCAACTCCTAATTATCAGCTGCTGTTAATAACATAAGAAACACCTTTGGCCAGGGTGATGCAGGGTCCCCCCCTGGTGCGGTGGAGGTCTCCAGTGAGAGGAAATTCACCTCCTTGCACGTCTCCCCAACTCCTGGTGATTTCCCAAGCAGCTGGGGACCATCCTAAGTGTCACAGCCCTCCAGACAAAGTTCAGGGAGCATGTCTGGGATGTTGATCTCTCTCTAATTTGCATGCAGAGCTCCGGGTGCCTTTATGCACACGTTGGTGGGTGGAGGGCAGTGTTATAAAATGCACTCCACTGTTCCCACTTCTCCCACTGGCAAGGAGATGAGGAAGCAGGAACATGGCAGGTGTCAGCCCTGTTGTTAAACACTGCTGAAGGGCACTCGGATAAAGCAGTAGTAAAAGGGGTGCAGAAATCCATGGAAAAGCTGTATTTCTACCTCAGAGTCCACCCCACGATGACTCCCGCTCTTGCCACTGACTCACACTCCCAGGCAGAGGCTCTCCAGTTGGAAAATGAGAAAGAAGAGACCTCAGAGGGAAATGTCAGGGCAGTCATTTTCTCATAGGACTCTTTCTGGCAGCTGGAGACAGTGGCTCTGTGACAACACGTTGGAGTTTTGAAGGGGGATTCCTCCAGAACGGAAGCGTCCTTAGAAGGACCATTTCCCGGCCTGTGCTCCATCCTGTGGGAAACTCTTACCCTATGACGAGTTCTTCTAAACTAGATGGGATTTATATTTATTCTTAAATTGTCTTTTATTTCTGGCAACTCCCCCACTGCTGGCTCGACATCTCAGAAACGAGACCCTTCAGATTCTCAGAAGCCAGAAATGCTGCTGACAAAACTAATTCAGAACTGTCCTCATCAGCTCTATTTGCTTGATAACGTTTTCTTTCCGTTCAGTTATTCCCTTCTCTGCTAATTCTGGAACAGCTTTGGTGCACATAAAAATAATTAAGACCATCTTGCTGGACATACACAACCCAAATTAAGTGAAGCAAGGAGAAGACCTATCTGCTTAACCTGAATATAGTTCATGAGGTTTGGATTTTGCATGGTAAGACTTAGAGGCAGGTGCTGAATAAACCTTGTAAAACAACCCAGATTTGGGGACATGATTCTGAATGTATGCTGTGAGTTTTGAGGTGCCTTGGATTTGTGTCCAGAAGATTTTACTCATGCCACTAAATTTCAGTCATAATTTATCTCAGCTATGGCTGTAATGTCTCATGTGGCATTGAGCTGCTTGTTATAGAGTATTTTTTTTTCCCGTCCCCTGCAGACGTTGCAATCTCAGTCTGAGACCTAAGAATGAGCCTGGATTCATTTCTAATGGCACAGCTTCACGAGAAGGAACAGACTTGCCAGCTTGCCCAGTGTCTCCAGTGATATTTCTCAGTCTCATTAATCCCTGGAACTCTATTAATATGAAGTGTACTCATGTAATAGACCATTCTGCTGATTATGTGCAGTGTCTGGAGGGATTTTAGATCAATATTTTCATTTTACTGGTTGTTCCCATTTGGCAGGAATGACGAAGGGTAAAATCTGCCTCTCCTAGATGGAGTAATTCCACACACTGACACTTCTCCAGACATTCCAAACAGAAGCACAACCTAATATTTTGCTGTATTTTGTTCTCCACTTGACTCGTAAGTCTTCCAGTTTTCACCCAAGGGTGAGAATTTGGTGACTCCAGGTGTTAAATTCCCCACTGGACTCTTTAGTAGCATTCAGTACCAGCTACTGGAAAAGCTGACAGACAGAAAAATCAGGGGCCTTTTTCAAAATATGAAGTTTAATTCTCTCCAGAGTGATAAAGGGTGGGTTAGGTGCTCAGAGTTCAGATTTCAATTTTATTCCAATTGACAGGTAGTCTGAATGTTTATGTTACAGACACGTTTTCTCATGCCTGTGAGGAGCAAAGAACAATTAAAACAAGTTAAAATCATGAACTCTCCTTTCTACTGTAGTTGAACTTAGAAAAACAATGCTCGATTTTGAATTTTAAAGAAGATAAAGAGGATTTCTGTTTCATTTTTGAAGTCGTTGGGGTTTTTTTGTAACAATCTTGAATTACTCGCCTGGCGGTGTCAGGCATTTACTGAGCCATGCAATGTCTAGTATTAAAAACCTCTTGGCAGATTTGATCCCATACCCCCAAAAACACCCAAGACTGTGAGTTTTAAGGGAAGAGACAGCTTTCACTCGGTCAGAACATGCCAGAATGTCTCTATTTGGGGTGATCCCGGATCATCTGTGAGGGGAACAAAGGGAGTAAATTCTAGTGCCTTTGTGCAGGAATCTGAAGACTGTGAACTTTCTCCTTTTATAGTGAATTCACACAGGTGGACCCCCCCAAACTTATTTTGTGCAATTCTGCTCTCAGCAGAGCACACTCTGCTTTGAATGGAACTTGGATGAGCAGAGTCTAATTGGGCAAATTAGCTCTCCTCAATCTTCCACAACTTTTTTTTTCCTGTGTTCCATTTTTACGTCGAAAACGTTCAGGACACTCTCATCTAAAGACATTCCTACTTTTTGGCAATTTAGCACCTCTTGGAAGCAGGCTTGCCCCCCAACTCATGGGCAAGCAGCGTCACGTGGTGTGTGAGATCAATTCCTGCATCCCGAATAAATGACATTAATGCGTGGGGAAGCGAGGTGGTGATTCATGTCTGAGCTCCATGGGCCAGCACAAAGCTTCTAAATGCTAATTTTAGGCTGAGATTGCAACAGAAAACCAACCTGGAAGATGGGATGCAGAGCAATGTGAGAATTCTGACACGGGCCACCGAATATTGCGTAACCTGAGATAAATAGAAATCTTTGTTGTGAAGCTCAAAAAAACCCCTCAGGATGGAATGCTGCTTGTTGAACAAAATGCTGCCTAATTTCGACTCTGTCAGCCGTAAAATTCATCTCCTCATTAAAAAAAAAAAAAA
>VWZT01014334.1:611102-624795 GCA_013397055.1 Pachycephala philippinensis
AGTTAAATAAACCAAAGTTTATGAAACATATGTTTGCATTTAAGACTGTTTTGCTGTTCACTCTGAGAGGACTTTGGAGACATGGCCTGTGTTATAATACCACTTCCATTAAACATTGGAAGCTCCACTTTTTTACAAAAAAATTCACACAAACATTCTGCTCTTAATCCAAACAGAGGGGTTATGAACTGAACCTTCAAACAGAAACTTTCAATATTTGGCTTCTCAGCTCAGTAGCACCAATCTGGGATGCCAACTAGCATGCACTGTAATTAATAATTGTTGTAAAAAAAGGCCCTAAAGGCAGAATACCCAGTGCATATAGCTTGTCTGCTTTTTTAGCCAAATAAGGGAACAGGGCATTTCACTGTTTATAATAGCGACATGAAATACGATGTTTCAAACTGTTAAAGAAAACACTTTTAAACTTTTCCTGCCCATTTCCAAGTTTCTTCAACTTCTAAAAAGAATTTGAAAAAAAAAAATAACAAAACTGGCTACGACTCTCTGGCAGATTTATAGAAACCTCAGTTTTTCACTTTTCAAAACACTTTAACAAAGCTCCAGAGATGAACAACATATCACCCAAGTTCTGGCAGCTCTGCAAGGATTGTACACACAGTTCCCAAAGAGTAAACACACAAAAATCAATTCCAGGGAACGACAGAAAGCGGAACTAATTAAAGACTCCAAAGCAAAAGAGATCATTTTCTAAGACAAACATGTCAATATTTATCACACAAGTGAGGTTGGTGCTACAGTGAGTCTGGTGATATTTATAAACATACATCTGGCACAATAACATGTTGGTAATTATAAAATGAAAGCTAATAAAATATGTATAAATACTTAAGCCCTACACTAGGCAGCTCTTAAACTGCTGCTCTAGCCTCTTATCAAACTTAAACATTAGACTGTTTGACAGCATCCTAAAGTTTTTTAATGATTTGTTACTATCCCCACTTACCACTAGAACTTTTGACTTAGCCAGAGTTGCTTTTGGTCACCCCAGTGAAAGGAGACAGATTCAAACCACAAAGTCCTCGTCACCCATCTCTCTTTGTTACGTTTTTGTCACCCTGCAAGCCCAGAAGCTGTTGAACAGAGCTCCCTTGGGCTCTCCTGGTGCTGATGCCATTCCCACCCGGTGCTGATTACCCCCTCATCCTGCTGGAGGCTTTCTGGGCACCAGACCCAGGCCAAAGCAGAGGAAATACACCCCCGGGATTTTATTCCCTGCTTCTAGTCTGTGTTATGTTCTCAACCAAAACTTTAGGTCAGTGGGTGCTCACTCCCCAGAAACGAGGGCAACGGAGTGCAGTTATGAGGAAAGGATGTCTTCCTCCACCCTGACAAAAATGTGAGAGCTATTATGATTTTTCCAGCTTTGCAAGGCTCAGGGTGATGCTGGTGCAGCTCTGCCAGATGAGGTTTTTCTCCTCAGCTGAGCATTTGCTGTTCAGCAGCAGCACGGCCACGCACTCCCAGAGTGCTGAAACCTCTGCTGACACCTCCCTCTTTTCACAGCCAGGTTCTCTCAAGGCAAGGAGTGCATGTTTATCTGTGCTTTGTTTTGTTTCTAGCACGGTGTGTCACCTGAGGAGGAGGCAGCTCTTTCCTCTGTCACTGGAAATGGTTTTCAGTGTGCTGGTGCCGAGTGGGAGGCAGTGGGGAGAAGGGATGAATGTACGAATGGGTACAAGTTTCATGAGCTCTGTGCACTCCTCCACTCAGGTTAGTTACACTTTCCTGATGTATTTTATCATCTAGTATGTCCGAGGTTTCTAGCTGCTTCTGGGTTTTGCCTGTATCAAACGCATTCAGGAGACACTAATTCCTTTTAAAGGACAGCTCCAGAGCTGATGGATAAAATTCAGCTTTGCAGATCAAAGTTCCTTTTCCTCCTCAATACAAATTGAGTATTGCAAAATGAAGGGGAAATCTGCAGCACACCTGCACAGCACAGAAAAGAAACATCACCACAGCTCAAAAGCTTTACTTTTGAGCTTGAGTTTTGCAGTTTGGAAAGATTAAGGTACAATTTCTTCCTATTTTTTTTTATTGTCTTGGGTGGAAATTTAAATGTAGCAGCAAGAAAGCCAGGTTGCATTCATCATTTGACTTTATTTCTACTTGGTTGGTTAGGAAGAGAATTTCCTGTCTGCAGGAAAGTTCTGTGCTTCGGAAAGAACACTTTATTTCAGGCTGATTGAAAGACTATATGCCATAGTTGACAGAGTGAATGAAATAAAGTTCAGGAAGTTTTCATTGCTGCCTGAAAGGAAGTTTTATCAGACCTGACATTCATGATGTTAGAAGTTTCAGTATTCACAAAGGGCCATGTTTTAACTTTTCTGTGACTGACTCCAGTTCAGGCTGTAGTGGCACATCCAGCAGCATGGTTATTTAGGGTTTTATAAGTAACTCTCCCCTTTTCTGAGCTGCCTCCTGCTCAGGGCCATCACCAACATGTGTGTGGTCACTGAGAGATTGTTTGAGGAACTGGCTCAACCGAACAAAACCCCAAATCTTCTTTTTCTTTTTTTCCTCATTCAGATAAGTTGCCTGGGTTGTTCCTCACAGGCTTCCAGAACCACAGTTCAGAGGAAGGAGTGAGAGCAGCAATAGAAGTGAGTAAATAAAAGGAGTGAGTGCATGCCCCACATGTACAGGAAGAGGGATGGATTGAGCCAGTGCTGGCACCAAAAGTTGCTCATATGGAGCCATAATCACTGTCTAATTTCATTATCAAGTGTGGACTACCTTGTTTCCTTAAATCAACGATTCCAAATCCCCAGAGAGCTGATTTACATGTCTGAGGGAGATGTACGAAACGTGGCGGGCGGATAAGAAACAGACTTTTGGTGTGAAGGTTAAACATCCCAGGACGGCTTTTGCAATGACTGAGGCTGCTCTGGTGTCCTTGGAGAGCTTCCGTGGGGCTGTGCCTGGTTTGGATACACTGCAGGGAGGGATGCTGCAGCCATGGTTAGTGTAAGGCACCCATCAGAGGCATCCCAGCACTATTGGACAAATAGCTGTAGCTAAAAGAGGGAAAGGTGGCAAATGAAAGGAAGGCAAAAAGAATAAAATGTATTTATGTGAGGGAAAAAGAGGAGCCAAACCCGAACACAGTTGCAGGAATAATGACTCCCAAAGAGAAAGCAAAGCACGCTGAAGATCTGAACAAAAGCACCAGGTTTTGATGCTCAGTTTTAGTGAGGGAGCTGATTGTTGAATGTCCCAGCAGTGTCAGGCAGGAGCAGCTCTGCTTGAAGGGACGTTGTGCAGCTCAGCACAAGCAAAACTCCAGCTCCTTCACCTGCAGGAATTAACACTGCAACCAACACACTCACACAGAAATGCCTGCATCACACACACGCTTGGAGACCTGGGGCACAATGCAAGCAGAACCTCTAGTATTTTTGGAATTAATCGAAAAGAGATAAAAATCTGGATTAGGCAACAGCTGGACACTCCTAAACTAACCTGCTCCTCACCTCTCCTCTGTCCTGACACCTATTTAAGGAATAAAAAGCCCCTCACACACCTACAAACTTCATTAAGGCAGAGAGTCCCCTGATTTCAAGGGCTGGTCAGTGCAGTGGAAGCGCTGCAGTCAAGGCTGGAAAAGCCAGGTTTTGGTCTCAAGTTTGAGAGGTGATGGGGGTTTTTCCTCATACCTGGGTCTGTTGTCAGCAGTGCACAAGGTAAACATTTACACATGAGAATAAAGCACACGCAAGTTTGCTGACTCATATTCACAAGAAAGGTAAATGGTGTGAAAAGCATTCACATCTCATGACTCCCTTCTTCTGTGTTTTATCCACAAAAACATTTTTGAGTCATGGCATCCTTCTGAGTTTGTGATGAATTTAAAAAACACATCACATCTTTTATATAGATATATATATATATCATTTTGTTGTTGTTTGTTTGTTTGTTCTAACAAAACCCAAAGACTTTTCTCATTTTGGAAACCATTTATCAACAGTTTTACCTACATCAAACGTGTAACAAACACGACAGTGAACAGGGAGTTCATAACCTACATGAACACAGGGAATGGGAAAAGCAGCTCTGTGCAGGTCCAAACACAGTCAGTTATCAGGAAAATCTCAACCATGAGATCTGTGTCACTGCAGAACCATTTTCCCAAGCCGAATAACAGAAGCTTGAAACCTTCATACCTAGACCATCGTCTCATGGACGGAATAATCGACCTGTGTATGGTCTGACTACACAGCAAAGACATTTTAACTCCATAATCCCATAACTGGGATTTTAAGTGAGTTAAAACAGTTTAACTCTTGCAAAAAATAAAGTATTTCCTTCTTGTGATTGTTACCTGCTGACTCAAGGAATCCACCTAACCGTGCTCTCAGTTAGGGATGTCTCCCTTGAGACCTCACGTTGACCTGGAAAGTGTTAAATCCTTTGAAAACTTGTCCTACCGATGTTTGTTTAGGCTGGGAAGAGGGAAGGGCTAGATGGAGAACTGCCTTGAGAGGTAGGAGGATATAAAAAAAATCCAGGAAGAACGAGAGTGCACCTAAGAAAGCAGGAAACTCCTTGGGAGGAAACCTTCAATATCTGAAGTCAAAGAGGAGAAAAAAAGGAAAAGTTAGGAATAAGTTAGAAAGGAAAACACTCCGCCAAAGCCATTCACTGAAGTCCCAGAGGAGCCTGGCTTTCATTCACTACCCTAAAACGTGGCATTCCTTTGAATGTGGCTCCCTTTGATGAGCAGCAGTGGGAGGATGGATGGCGGGGATCCGTCACACCCCAACCTCACAGCCTGAGCCCGGACCTTGCACGGGGCTGGGAGAGCTCAGCAGAGACTCAGCAGTGACAGAGGTGACCCAGCAGTGCTCAGATGGCCCTTCCCTCCCACCACAGCTCTGCTCCCGGGATTTACACCCAGCTGGGGCTCCCGCTCAGCCCCTGCACTGGGGAAGTTCCCTTGCTTTGTGGGTGCATGCACCCACCTTTCAATAGATGGGGTCACGCTGCATTACAAACTTTCATACCTTCATTTATGCATCAGAACTTCCTTTCTAGTCAGCTTTGTTATGGAAACACGAATTGTTTGATAAAGGGATAGAAATTGGAGCAACACAAGCATAACTGGGATTTCTACAGCAAAAGAGAATTAAAAAATCTAATGGTCCTGTGTCTCAACTTTGCATTTTGGAGGGTATTTGACATCTTTTAGCTTCAAAGCTGGATTCTTCCATTATAAAACCATGGACACAGGATTCCACCTTCCTCGGGAACCATCTGTGGTGGGAAATAATCCAAATTCTAGCTAGTAAAAGAAATGAGGCATCAAAAGATGCACGTGGCAGGGATCATTTCCCCGGTCCTTTCAGATGAAGGAATGATAAAACATTGCATTGCTTTCTTTTTTCTTCCTTCAAAATCCGTCTCACTTGACAAGGCTATCAAGAGTCGTAATAGGTTTTTTCCTGATTTATTGTATGGGAACTGTTTTTATCTTGCTCCTCCGGCTTTTTGGTGCCCCCTCGTGTTTAAAAGAACGTGATAAAGATCAATCGCATTTGTGTGGCTTTTAAGACGCAAGATTCATGGAGAAGCACTTAAACAACTCTGCCTGAGAAAGGTGTGAAAATTAGGGCACAGGGGGAAAAAGATACTTTAAAAGCCTTTTTTCAGGATTGAAAACAGAATTTTAGCTTGTAATTTTTCAGGATTGTTTTTACATATGTCCACATGTTCCCAAACTCACTGATAAATTAAAGGTACTTGTACGTTCGTAGTAAGTGCATTTTAAAAAGTATTTTTAAAATATTCAGAAAGAACACTGAGATTCCTTCTCCTTATTCTGTTCAGATTTATTGTCCATAATCGATATTTTAAAAATACTCTTTATGATCTGATGGCAAAAGCTATCTGGGGACTTGTTTTCAGGTGCCAGTATTTTAAGGTGTGTGAGTTGCCGGGTGTGCAGGCTGTACATGGGAAGAAGGAGAGAATGAGCCACTGGAATTTCTCCTATTGTGTCACTGGTCCCTCTCAGGCCCCGTGCCAAGTACCTCACCTCATAGCTGCTGATATCCTCATCCTCAGGGTATGTGCTGGCACCTTCCCATGGGAATTCAACCTGCTGTTCAGATAAAAGAGTTCTGTGTGTATATATATATATATACATACTATATGTATAAAATAACTTGGGTTTTATTGGAACAGCTGATAAAATAGGCCAAAGAAACCTTACATTGAAAGCCCTATGTTTTGAAAGGGAGCATTCAAGAGCTGCTTGTGAAAAGAAATGGCCAGAATCACCAGAAATTTGTGTGAATGTGTCTATTTCCCACCTTGACCTACATAAATGATGCACACAGAACTTCCCGAACCCCCCTCAAATTCAGTTTTCATCTGTGGCCAGCAAGAGGCTGCTGTGATTCCAGTTCACCTCTGAAAAAGAAAACTCCTTCTTGGATCTCACTCCTGACAAAAATAGCAGTGGAGCACCCTTTCTTCTTTTCTTGCAGACAGACCTGACAGTCTGGAGGGGAGCTACAAAAAAAAAAATACTCCCATGACAGATTAACTCCTAAGTGGTGCAATTAAAAAGATTTGTTAAGATTGGATGGAGAAGGTGGCATTAGAGCTGAAGGAATGGCCTGGGTGTCACGGCTACCCTGACAGGAGGCAACAGCTCACCAGGGGAGTTTGACTTCAGATCAGTCGTGCTGAATAAGACACGAGGACTTTACAAACTTTGTCACATTTTTTTATCCCATCTGGTTCTCCCCTCTTATCACTAAACCTAGCCCACAGATCCAGGCTTCTGCGGCACCTTGGTTTTGACATCCCCTCTGGCTTTGCCTGCCTTCCCACCTCGGTTTTGTCATCCCCTCTGGCTTCACCTGCCTTCCCACCCTGATTTTCCCTGGAGGGAAGCAGAGACCTGGCCTGTGGGATCACCCAGGACCCAGTGCTGGCTGCTTGCTTTTCAAACCCCGGGGTGTGCTGCGAGTGGTGCACTTTTATGGCACATTTGTGTACAGTAACAAATGGCCCAGCTTTGTTAATCCTAATTACCCATCTGGATATAGACAGGCTACTTATATTTCCAGATACCATGCAGGAAGGTATGCGGTGCTCAGCCTCACCAGGAAACAATCACCGCTGCATTATTTTATTTATATGGATTCAAAGCACAATATAAAAAGGTCTATGTTCTTTCTTGGAGCCATGTGATATTCAAACACATGCACGTGAGGACACAGCTACACTTGATTACCTCGCCAGGACTCAGCTACTGCAGGTGATGCTCTGTCGTGCTAAGATCTGTCTCAGAGGGGTGATTGCATATTGAAACATCCTTCTTCACTTTTGTCTTTCTTTGTTCCTTTCAGTACCTGTCCTGCAGAAACACCGAGGTCTGAGGCTGAAAGAGTGAACAGTGAGAGCTGTTCCTTTAAGCAGCTCACCACTCTCACAGTTTCTCATGCAGGCCATAGGTATCTGTGCTTTGGAAAATACTGGTGAATCTCTCTGAACCTGCCTCTGACTCAGCCCTGGGCTGGATTCTCAGCTCATTGTCCTCTTGTTTCCAGGGAGTCTTCACAGAGATTCCGACTCAATTCATGATTCATGTGTTTAAACCACAAACACCTTGGAGATAAACTGTGGATATTTTAAAAAAAACCAAACAAGCAAACACACAAAAAGCTGTAACTACCATTTCCAACTGAATATAAAAAAGTATAGAATTTAAACCTGCAATTCAGTGACAGTCTTATGAGTAATTTCATCAGTAATGCCTCATGGAAAGGCCTTGTATTATCTGTAGGTAATTGCTGTATGTAGACCACTGAGAGCTGCACTGCAGTAATTCAAACCAGAAAAAGCAGACATATGAGTGCAATATTATCCAGGCTCTTTGCTGTTGTGCCACAATCTGGTGCTGTTGTAGCTTCAGGTCTGCGCTCATTTACAGAAGTACAAATTTGCTACTTTTTGTGAAGTGTTCTCAGGGAAAGGGAGGCCAGTTTGGGCTCCTGGCTGCTTAGGAGGTGGGGTGGACAAGGAGCAAAACCCCAAGGGTTGGGTCTCTGGGTGTGATCCCTGTTATCCTGGTGAGCAGATGGCCTCATGGATGGGCTGGAAGAACCAGCATCTCCTTTGGCAAGTGCTGTCAAAACTCTGAGCTTTACAGAGTCCAATCTCCAGTGGAAAACAAATCTTGAGCTGTTTTATTGGATACCTGCTGATAACGAAGGAGGATATGAAATATTTAGGTCCTGGCATGTGAAAACAGTCACTGCTGATGGCAAAACTCCCACCACAGACAATGAAGTGTTAAAACCTTGTCTCTCAGTGGGTTGCCAGTGCATGCAGGATGCTGAATCTGCTGTAGAATGACTGTAGCACATGGGCTGAAGCCTTCCAGTACCCAAGCCACTTAAAGGGTATTAACCTGACTCACTGTCAGCGCCTCTTTGTATTTTGTAACAAAAGGCTTTGCTGCCTCAATTATAAATGGTGAAACCATTGCAGGTTCAAAATGAAGTTGCAGTAAACACCTGGACTAAATGTGCGTTGAGGGAGATGCTGCCTCCTGTAAATGCAAAGGGTGGCAAGTGGAGTCACAAGTAAAAGCTTCACCTTTCTTCCTCTTTGTGATTCAAGTGACTAAAGCTCTACGGGTAATTTTATATAATTTTTTTTTACTTTCATTGCTTAAGACTAAAGACACAGATGCAGGTTGTAACATGCTGGAAGACGGAAAAACTGTGGGATGATTCTTGTTTTGGACTGTACAACCCAAAAAAAAAAAAAAAGAGAGAAAAACGAAGAAAACCATTGAGAACCATTCTGATTTTTCCTCTCCTGGTTACCTGAAGATTCATTTCAAGAAGGTAATCAACAGGTGCTGCTGTTAGTCACACAGCTCAAAGAGCAGGGAACACACACTGCTGTGTCTGATGGAAATGGCTGTGGACCAATTGCCTTGCCCTACAGCAAGAAGTGCTTGGGATTAGGGAAAACTTTTCTAAACGCATGGATAATTTTAAGCGCAGCACCGGAATCCCACAGGAGCTGGAGATGGATGATGGCAATCTCACCAAAAGGAAACTCAGATCAGCAGCAGTTTGGCTCCGGTTCAATCAGCTTTGCGATGGAGAGGGGGACTGCATCCAACAGCAGAGGGTTGAAAAAAATTGGGAGTGGGCTCTGTTTCCGTCTCCAGCCCTCCGGCCGGTGCAGCTGTGCCACGGCTGTCAGACTTTCCTTCCATCAGAAGGAAAAAGGGGAGAAGCGGGGACCAGCTGTGAGTCACACGGGCTGAGTCAAACCTTCTCCCGCCGCTCCTGCGAGCTTACAGCATCTCCCAAATCCACTCCAAAGGCCTGGCGGGGCTTTTGGGTGGTGTTCCTTCCAACTGCAAACCGCTCAGGGAAGAGGTGGGAGGTGCCTCTAACTCCTTCTGTAAAATGACACTCGGAAACTTCAGCAGCATTGATGGGAAAACCCGGGGTGTTCCCCGGATTCGTGGCTAACAGCGAGCGGAGAAAGTATTTTGTGGGGACCTGAGAAAGGGAACAGTCCTGCTCCTCCTGGACATTACCGTTTACAAGCAGTAACATTTTTCTCGCCGAGCTTTGCAAAGTGTTAAATCACAAAAAAACCCCGTTTTTTTAAAAAAGGAAGCAGAGACTGTTTATGATGCCTTGGGTTTTAACTTTTATATTTCTCAAATCCTGCATTCCCAGTGTGTAACTCTGCAGTGTCCTGCAGCCTGGGAGCTGCTGCTCTCTCATGCTGAGACAGACAGAACAAAGCCTCTCCAGGCTGCTCTCCAAGGACACCCAGCCCGTCCTAGGCCCAAAATGTGTAACCCAGCATCTTGAGAGGGGTTGATCTTGGGGAAATTACATCATTAACTGGAGTTTTAATTGGAGAATTAATCCTGGTATGCAAATGGACCAAAGCTATAAAAGTGTGAAGAACTCGTGACTCGGGGTCCATCTTGGGTGTAGCCTTTGGCCTGCCCAGGGTGTGCCTCTGAAGGCCTTTCAAATAAATATCCCCATTTATTCCCTTCCTCCTGTCTAGTCTCTGTTTTTAGGTGGCCACTTCAGGCGTCACTCACAGGAGTAATATTTCATAAAAGCATGCACAAAAGTGACTGTGCTTGACCTAAATGAGTTCAGAACAAATGAAATCGTCTGTGCTTTAGGTACATGAGCTCTACATAAATACTAAGTGCTATAGAGCCAGAAGAACTTGCCATACTCTGAGGTCCCCCTGTCAGGGGTAGGCAGAAAGAAATGGGATTAGAAACAGAACATCCCTCCCCACAAATGCCTCTCCAGCCATTAGAGCTTTGACAGCTTGCTAAGCTGAAAATTACACCAGACTGCTTTGTACAGTAGACACCACTGGAGCTATTTTTCATAAATATTTCTCATCCATTTTCAAAAAACCAAAAAGCTTCTGGCTTGACTTGTATCTCCTGACAATGTAACAATGCTCTGTATTCTATACATAGTTTTGTTCTATTTACTATTATATAGTAATTTACTTAATAATCTTATGGTTTCTGTGCATTACATGGAAAAAACACTCTTCCTGTTTGTTTATTTAATCTTGCCACCTGCTAATTCCTCTGGGCACGCCTTAGCTTTTATATTGTGACTTATCACTCCCTGTTTATCTTTCCCGCATTGCCTGTGGTTTTAGGGCTTTCTGGAACCTGATTCTATACAATATATCCTTTTTTTTTTGCCTGTGAGTCCATGACAGGCAGGGAGTGTGCTGTGTGTGGCGGTGAAGGTGAGGAGCAGGGGCTGTGCTGCTGTCACAGCCAGGGCCAGGGCTTGTTTCACCATCATGTGATTGTGTTCACGCTGCTCCGGGTGCCTGCCAGGGATATGGGCTCTTATCTCTGGGTGCCCCAGCTGAGAGCAGAGCTGCAGTGGATCCCTGCCTTCACTGAGCGCCCCTCAAAAGTGTAAAACACTTCAGAAAAATCCTCCAGAGGCAACTCCAAGGCAGAGGGGTGTCTGGTTGGTTGGTTTGCCATTTGGGGTGGTGGGGCTGGTGTCGCACGCAGGCATTTCCTCAGAGCACGGGCACCCTGAGCACACAGAGCCTTCACTCAGCTCCAAAACACAGGAGCCCAGCGCTGCATTATTATTGTTAGAAAGGCACACAATTCATTTCCCAGACTGTAAATATTTCCAGCAGGAGCACTCACTGTAGGTGTGGATGCCAAGTCCCGCTGTCGCCTTCCTAACTGCTGGGAGAGCGTTTTTGTTTTATTGCACAGACAGTGGATTCTCCATCCCCTCGCTATTCTTCTCACAAGTATGTGTTGAGATGGCACGCTGGGTTTATCACAGGCTGAGGAAGAAAACTGGAGCTGGAGTCTCTGCTTCCTGTCATCCCAGCAGCCTATTTTAGCTCGTGGGGCTCTCGAAAAGACAAATCGCGTTTCCTCTGCGCCTCTTGGAGCCTGAGCAGTCCCACAGCACAGCTCTGTCACCTCAGGTGAGTGCTCCAGCCCTTGTTAGCCTCATCACAAAGTCCATGTGCCCTCACAAAGCAGGGAATATTAACAGATAAAAGGAATAGAGTGGGGAAGCAGCGCAGGGGGATGGAGGTCAGGCAGGCTCTGCCCAGACTCATGGTTTCCCTGTTATCTTTACAGCAGTTTCCAACAATGGGCTTCTCCAAAGAAGCTGAAGGATCTGCCAGAACTCATCTAGAGGTGTGGGATGGGAATGTGTTGTCCTGCCTCTCAGTACTACTGGCTGGAGCACAGGTTCCACAGTGCACTGAGACTTCTCCATTTCCACTCAAATCTGTGCCGTGGTGGCCCAGGACCTTCTAAAATAAACACCAGGCAATTAATGTATTTTAATTTTCAGGACACTGAGATAAATTATTGCTCATTAAGACTTAAACACCTGGAACAAGGCAGTAATGTCAGCTTGGTTTTTTGTTGGGTTGTTTTTTTTTTTCAGGTGTGAAGATGGAACACAAGCCTAATTCTCAAAATCGGGCTTGTCAGACTAAAACTTCCTAAAACCTGCTACAAAATGATGCTGTCAATCAGCTGATCTACCTCTGGCTGGGCTCTCAGCAGGGAGTTACCCCCAGGAAAGGTGGCACTTCAATGATGAAGGCCCTGTGCATACATCCAGGCTGAATTCCCACCCCAGCTCTATCCAGCAGATGCTCACGGAGCTTGTGGTCACCATGAGATGGGACACTGGAATCCGGCAATATTTCCAGATCTCTGTGTCTCACATTTGTAAAACAAATATATATGTTGGTCCCGTGCCCACATTTGGGTCTGTCGCAGATCTCCGTCCAAAATAAATTAATTACAGGCGAAGGGAAAAGAGCACGTTCCCAAGTGCCTTTGATCTGGGGGTTAAGGGAGCTGGTGAGTGAGGCTTCGGTGCAACACAATCTGCTCGCCCCTTCCCCTGCTAACAATAACCCCAAAGATGTGCACTTTAAAAATAGTCCCATCCATACTGTCCCCAAAAACAGCCCAAAAGTTAAAATGGAGTAAAAAAGATAGGAAATGCAGTCTGAAACCATCGTGGCTCAGGGCCTCTGGGGGTTACATTTCATGAAGGAAAAGTCCATGTGCATGAATTCCCTTGTTTATATACTCACCACACCGTGTTTTCTGCCTCTCCTGTCAAACCCCCGACCAACCCAGGAAAGATGCTTTTACAATTGTCCAAAAAACAGCCCCACAGAGATACCTAAGCCGTAACCCACTGCATTTTCAGTAGCAAAGGGGAATTCAGAGCAGAATTAGGACCACAATCTGTAGCCTGTGGGTGAGTGCCACCAGCAAGATGCCACTCAGCAATGTCCCTGCAATTTCCCTGGATGCAAGGGGACCGGGAAGGGCCTGGGTACAGCAGGAGCACGGCAATGAAAGGAGCTTGCAAGTGTGGGACACTTGGGGGCTGTCTGCCAGAAGCTGGGAAGCCTGCTGAGCCTCTTTCCTTCTGGCAGAGCCCTTGTACACTCCCGGCTTTGCATTTTTGAGGGTTAAGTGCTCGTCTGAGATTACAATAAAAAAAAGAGAGAAAACAGTAAGAGAATGGTGCAGATAAATCTGTGTCGGGTTCGCCTGAGTGGGTTTCTGCAGCGCAGCACGGGCTCAGGCTGTAACTTCGGAGAGGACCAGGGAATCCCTGTGGGGCACTGAAAAGGGGGATAGCCTGGAATCCTATTCAAACCCCTGTACAAACACTGTAGCCACGCAGCGGGAGGTGTAAAAAGCGAGTGCCAGCTATTTTACACCTCACATTTCTAAAAAAAAAAAGTTCAAAAAAATTATTTTTGAGGGCCAAAGTTGGTTGGTGGCATTCGGAGCATCCTTCCTGGACCAGACCTGGGACAAGCAGCTTTCCTGGGAGACGTGCTGCCCCGGCTGCCCCTGTGCCAGCGGTGTGGAGAAGAACCTTATCCCTGCTTCCCCAGCTGAGAATCCCGTCACCTTTCCCACCGGGGCTGTGAGAAACACGGGGAGTGGCCAGCGCGCACTTCGGGCGAAGGGGCATCAAAAGCAAACCCAGCCTCGCTTTTCCCTTTCACCCCGGGGAAAAACGGGGAGGTGCGGGAGCTCCTGGGAGGAAAACCAAGCAGGAGCAGGCAGCGGCGCGGGGCGCAGCGGCTCGGACGCGGG
>VWZT01014334.1:625032-725625 GCA_013397055.1 Pachycephala philippinensis
ATCCTGGCAAGTTGACTTTGGTACCAAGTGGCAGGCGGGCTGGGCTGCCTGCGGGGCTCGGACGGGCGATGGAGAAGGATGAGATCCACCTGCGCAGGCTGCCGGCCGCCGCGCCCTGGGGACCGCGTAAGTCTCGGCCGCCGCCGCGCTGGGGAAGGTGCGGGATGGGCGCGCTCCTGCCCGGCCGGGGACGGGCTCGGCGGCTGCCCGCCCCGGGTGCCCCGATAAGGGATTTATTATTAGCGTTTCATCGACTATTTTTAAAAATCCCGAAATAATCGCCGCGGAGTACCGGTGAAATGAAATCGCTCGTCTCCCATCTCCCGCTTTCCGCCTTCTCCCTACCGCCCTCCTCCCCGCCGCGAAGCGTAAAACAGTGTAAAGTCCTTTTAACCTATATTAATATCATAATTAGAAGCTGGTCTAACCGCGGGAAGCCAATCTAATTATGAAAAATTGCCGGAGTACGAAGTATATGTGACAAATCTTTGAGTTGATGATTGCTGTTAATTCACACTGTGCTGCGGAAGAGGAGCTAAAAAAAAAAACTTAACTAAATGAAATGGATCTGTCTGAGATTGTCAGTAATGTTTTTACAGAGCTGACTAAATCGTGTATCTCGGTATCATTAACTAATGTGTGCAGCAAAATAAATTATATATATTGGAAGGGGAAAATACATTCCTTGGCTGAGAAGTTGCAGAATGTTTGGAGCCAAAGAGCAGATCGTTTAAATGGTAGGGGGTGGGAATTTCCTTGGCTTCCCTCTGGAAATAAATCACGGCTCAGTGTCTGTGTGCATGCATGTGCACCCACATGTGCGTTTATATAAAATCTGTGTATAGAAAGCCTCCGTGCGCACGCCTTGGGACACAAATTTTGCAAGTGCTATTTACTGAACACATTTTTTCTACCAGTTTGGAGACAATAAAACCAGAACCGAGATGCTAACCAGGAACATACTGAAACACTTCTGATTATCCGGCTGAATTGTATACAAATGAAGTAAATTTAGCATGGCACCATTTATAAATTCCATGCTTTACAATCAAAATTCCAAATCTAGCTGTTTGCAGCTAAGAATAGCGCGGGGAGCCCTTTCCTTTACTCCCTCTTTTTGGATTCCCACGAAAACCGTTATCCTAGAGCCTACCCTATTAAATGGCCAAATATTTCTCTGGAGTTCAGCCCATTTCTAGAAGAAATGCTGTTTGCTCATCAAACCTAGGCTGGTCAGAGCGCTCAGAATTTAAACTTTTTCTTTAATGTCTGACACAAAGCAGGTGGGCTTTGTATCTAAGGAGCAGGGGACAGGGTTTCTGCATGACACTGGTTGTCCCACCTCAACTCCTTTGCGGAAATAAGGAGCTCAAACTTTGCACAAGTGCAGTGGAAGGCAAATAGAGAGAGCATGGGAAGCTGAAGTGTTGTGGCAGTACATTAACAGAGATATCAGTAAGAGGACTAAATGATAAAATGGCACTGGGAACTACCATTACTCATGGCGCAGGTGGCGATTTATCACGAGGTAATCGCAGCGACAGGGTGGTGAGAGTCCTGAGAAATCGTTTGAGTGGCTTCTTATCTTTGAGAAGCACAGTCTTTTACAGTGACTTTATTTAATTTACTGAATCACCCCTTAGCAGCATGAACAGCTTCATTGATGAGTTCAAGGAGCAGTTTTGTTCTCGGCAGCGTGTGTTTGTATTCCTGTTGATAACCTATCCAAAAGAGCTTGTTTGTAAGACAAAACTCCTGCCTGATGATATAGCAGCATTTGTGGTACAAATTGCTGGAGAGATGTGTGGAGACCCATCCTTGACGTTTTTACACTCAAAAAAAGTCCTCCTGCAAACAGCAAAGGAAACCTGCTTGTTACAAGGAGTTAGGAGAAAGTTGGGGGCAGTGAGAGGATGAGAGAAGCAAAAGGGAAGCTGTGCTCCCCTAAGCTCTGGGTAAATACTATCTGTTGCCTACATCCAAAGTACTGTTTCACTTATCACTACCAAGGAAAAAAGTGACCTCAGCACAGTATTTTTGGCCCTGTCGGTGGCATGAAAGGACAGGTGTCCTGAGCTACATCTGTGCCCCGAGGAGCCAGGCACCACAGCTGATGCCTGCCAGCTTATTATGTGCCCACTCCTTCTTTGTGCTCTGGGGTAATGAGGATGGGGTGAGGGTCAGAACTCTGTGGGTGGGCTCTGGGGCAAGGGAGGGGCACGTTGGCTTCTGAAAGGACCGTGGTGATATCCTGTCACTGCAGAGAAAAGCTTGGAGGCACTGGGACAAGTGCCCAGGGCTAAGCCCAGCTTTTGGGGTCAAGTCTTTACCCCTTGACCTTTCGGCAGTCAAAAATCCCCTGAGCGAACATCTGCCCCCTTTGAAAACAAACTTCAGTGTTGTCAGACCAGCAGCCCAGAAAATGAAATGTTCCTTCCCCTCTTCTCTGGAAGACCTTGTTCAATCCAGAGCTGGGAGTTCCAGCACGTCTCCACGGGTTTCTGGTGTGTACTGCCCAGCTTCCCCTGCTAGCGCTGCAGCTCTTTCCATTAACGGTGAAAATGATGGAGCATATTAAGCTAATAATTAATCAGAGATGACAAGGGACTAATAACTGTATTGATTTAATTAGGACTTCTTTTCCAGCTCTGTAACTCGCAGTCATGCACATCATTGACTTAATATTTTAATTTCTCGTAATAACTTATTAATTCCTGGGGGTGAGAGTGCGCGCGGCCGGGGCAGCGGCTCCGACTCTGTGCCGGACTGCACAGAGTGTGCCACAGGAAGCATTCCTGGTCCTGCCCCAGGCTGGCAGCAGGCAGGGCAGCTTGGCAGCCACTGGGAGCTCTGACAGGGCGTCCAGGCGGTGGGAAACGGGGCATTGTGGAGTCAGGTGTGCTGGGAAGACGGCGTGGAGCTCCGGGGCCACATGCTGAGGTTGCACGGGTGTGTGACATGAAATATGGGGGGGACGCGACGTGCCAAAACAGAAGGCAGGCAGCAGAGTAGCCCTGGGAAGTAGCAGTGTTTGTTGGCATCGGGAAGGGAAAAATGTCCCTTTTGACTCGGATTGCACCCTTTGGGTTCTGGCAGTTTTGAGAAAAGGAAATGCTTGGGGACGTGCTGTGGTTGGAAAATAAGGCTCACTTTTAATTAGGATCACTTTGGGGAGAGGAAGAAAGGAAGGGGCTGTGACAGGCATGAAAAGCTTGAGGACTTCACTGTGTGAAAGGCTGATGAATGCCAAGTTTGGCCCCACCTCCTGTTTTACTGGGGATGCTTGGCACTGACTGGGGCACGTTTGGCATCTTACACAGCTGGGTCCTGAGCGAGATCCCCTGGGATACACTCCTGACCAGAAACCTCTCCAGCAGGAAGGAGATGTTCCCACTGAGGTCACAGTGCTAAAGAGGTGCTTGTATCACCCTGTACAGCAAGCTCTGTGCCTCCTGGGGAAAGACATCCTGTCAGCCTCCGCACAGAGCTCAGCATCCTGCTCCCCGTTGCCCAGGTACTCGCAAATCCTTGCCCTGTGCCCTCGGAAGGCTGATCCCTCTGCTATATCCTCATTTGCCACAGAGGGCAGTCAGCGCAGGGATGAGATCTGGGAAAGCCAAAGGCATCGAGCAGGCTCCAGAGGAAAGCCTGCCCCAAGTCCTTGGCAGTGTCCTCCGGCGAGATGATGGGGAATTTGAACTATCTACACTATCCAAACATGCATTTCGTATGGAATTGTTGGGTCACTGTGTAGGCACACCACTGCTCCGGTGAGCTCCAGGAGCAGAAGTCACCACTCTCCTTATTTCTTGTGAGTGTTTTCAGGCATTCTGAGAAAGCCCTTCTGCTCACAGCCTCATGTTCTATTACCCAAGCCAAGTTAGCAGCAGCGGGCTGAAGGAGCTCTGTATGATTTCAGAGACTGCAGAAGGTGTTCAGCTGGCGTGGGGTTATTCATCATCCCCACCTCACCCGTGTTTGCAGCCAAACTGGAGATTAGGGCAAGACTTGCAGTCCTGTTGCAGGTACAAATCCCAAGGGGAGGGGGTTTCACAAATGGCAGATTTTCAGGTGTTGGCAGCTTTGCTGGGGCCCTGTCACGGGGTTATTTTCAGTGGTGCTAAGTCATCTTGTGCCAGCTGTGAGATCTGAGCAATGCCACCGACACTGCGCGACTTTGCTCTGGGGCTCTGAAGAGCACAGAGATAGTGGTGTCTCCATTGTTGCTGCCAGGTAATTTATGGTAAATGTGGGCCTTTTAGCAGCAACCACAATGTCTGCCTGGCTCGGGAGCCTTGGAATGCACAGGAAGCAGAGCTCCTGGTGCTGGCCTGCATTAGTCACCACGGCTGCGTCCTAGGTGAGCCCACATGCCCTCCAGGGAAATAGGCTCTTATTTATTTGGCTTAGCCTTTGATTTGTGCCCCTCATCCCTCTGTTTCTGAAAGTAGTACTACATCCTGGTGGGAGGGCCAGCCCTTCTCCCTGCCCCCTAACCTCCCTGCATCCTTTAGCCTTTCTCTGCAGCAGCTGACCCGTGTCCCCGCTCCGTCCTCGCCTCGCCTTTGTTCCGTGCCTTTGTGCTGCTCCATGTGTTCTCTGTTCCAGCTTCCTTTGCTCTTTCCAGTGGCTTGTCCCTGCCTCTCCTCTGTGGCTGGCCCACATGCCAGTGTTTGCTGTCTTCTTCAGACTCCCACAGTTCACATTTTTTGAACCTTCTGCTGGCAGTCTGTCCTTCCAGCCATTACGGAAACTATTTCCAGATTTGAACTGATGGAAAGATAGCGGTAACACCAGACCCTGTGCCATTCCTCTTTAATATCTTTGCCTGCTTACCTTATCTACATATCTGATTTATTCTTGGCAGCCCTCTATCTGTGCAAGGACCTGGATGTACATTCTTATTCCTATCAGTGGTATATTAATAATGTATACAATTACTGAGATGGCCTTTCAGGCTGCAGCTCTGAAAGGCAGAACCTTTTCTTGTTTTTGAAACTGACACAAACACCTATGACTTTTTCCACACAACTCTAAGTGCTCCGAGGGAGTTTTAAAACCTGAAATCTGTTATTAAAGAGCCTAAGTGGTTTGCAGGCATTAACTGCTCTTTTCATATGCTGTAAATTTTTGAGCTTCTATCATGACATCAGTGATACATAACAAGCTGAGTTATGTATTCCTGGCTCCCAGTCGTGCTGGTTTACCTCTCCCTCTATTTGTGTCCCGATGAGTACATACTAAAACGAGAAAAATCTCTGTTTTCTAAACACATTGCAAAATATTTGGTGCCCCTTGTACATCTTCATTGACGTCAGCTGATATCCTGCTTGCAGAACAAGCTTGCAACGTGCAATAGGGATCCGTGTGTTGATAAGTAAGGTTTACCGAGAGAAAATGTGTCCAGGGAGAGAGAAATACTTTTCACAGCATTCAATTAGCTAAAAAAGGGAAAAGTCTAGCAACTAAATTACATTTTCAGAGCAGATTCAGGACACATAGTTAAAAATTGAATAGGAGAAGTGAGCAGATAGTGACTTCAGTGACATCATGGAGGTGAAAGTAATGAACTCTGAATACATTTTAAAACTCTGATTTTCAACATGATACTGCAAGAGTTTTATAATTTTTCTTCAGAAGTGGAACAAGAGCCAAGGTGGAAGTTTCAGGGCTAAGCATCGTTCAAAGTTTTAAGTCTGGTACTACTTTGAAGTAAGGATGGTGACAGACACTTGTCCAGAGCAGCACTGACAGCCAGAGAAAAACCTCTTGTGTATTTTTGTCTGACCATTTGCACTGTGGCATCTTGGCTGCCCACGCACCACAAGACATGTCAATGAGTGCGCCTCGCCATTCTTCCCGGATTTTGGAAGGCAAAGATTCAAAATATGGTGTGACTTTATGCTTGTGGTATGACTGCCCAGAAAAAAAATATCTTCTGCGGGCTGCAGGAGATGGAAGCTTTTATGCAAATCCTGTTAAATTCATCACGAGTGCGGCGTGGCGCTGTTGGCCTGGAGAGGTTTTCCACTGTTGGGTTGGTGCTGTTTTGGCAAACCAGCAAGAGGAGGGGGAGCAAGGGCTGTGTGGGTGTACCGAGTTCACTGCTGCGTGTTTGGGAGTTGAGCATCCAGCTCCAGATTTAATCACCTCTTTGGTTTTGATTGGCATTGGCACGGTCACAGAATCCCAGGGTTGTTTGAGTTGGAAAGGGCCTTAAAGGTCATCTTGTTCTACCCCCTGCCATGAGCAGGGACATCTTCCACTATCCCAGGTTGCTCCAAGCCCTATCCACTCTGGCCTTGGACACTTCCAGGGATCCAGGGGCAGCCACAGCTTCTCTGGGAAACCTGTGCCAGGGCCTCACCATCCTCACAGGGAAGAATTCCTTCCCAATATCCCGTATGAACCTGCCCTCCCTGTTTGAAGCCATTCCCCCTCATCCTGGCTCTCCAGACCCTTGTCCAAAAGGCCTCTCCAGCTCTCCTGGAGCCCCTTTAGGCAGTGGAAGGGGCTCTAAGGCCTTCCCAAAGCCTTCTCTTCTCCAGGGTGAACACCCTCAGCTCTCCCAGCCTGGCTCCACAGGTGGCTCCAGCCCTTGGAGCATCTCCATGGCCTCCTCTGGACTTGCTCCAGCATGTCCACATCCTTTCCATGTTGGGGCCCCAGAGCTGGATGAGGTTCTCCAGAGCAGAGGGGCAGAATCCCCTCCCTCACCCTGCTGCTGGGCACGCTGTTTTTGTGGCACTGCAGGACGCGTTTGGCTTTTTGGGCTGCCAGCACACCTTGACAGCTCATGTTGAGCTTCTTGTCAGCCAGCAACCCCGAGTCCTCCTCCTCAGGGCTGCTCTCAGTCCATCCTCTGCCCAGCCTGTATGTTGGGATTGCCCCAGCTGAGGTGCAGGACCTTGGTGTGTCCATCTGGAGAAGGCAATCCAGACCTGGGATGTTTTCCCTAGTGTTTAACCTGGTGAGGGCACTGCTGATGGAAGGTGTGTGGGCAGCAGCTTGGTGCCACGGTGCATCTGGAGGGAGGAACCTGCTGTAGGACCACTGGAAGGGGGAGACCAAGCAGCTGTAGGATGTGTGGTGAAAGCACCCTTTCCCGCCAGTGGAAACTGCTCCATTCCTGTCTGTGTCCTGTGCTCCTGGCACGGCGTCTGGGGCTGCTCTAAAGAAGGCACATGCTTCTCTGTGTGTAGTCTGAATGTTGGTATGTGGTCAGCAAACCCCATCCAGATGCTTGCATCTCGCTGCAAACTTTTGAATGTTCTTCTCCTGATGAATGGCAAGAACAGGTTTCTAAAAATAAATTAATGGTTTTCCCTTTTTGCTTCCTGTGACTTAATATACTTTATTTATCTATATAGCTACTAGTCATCATCATCCTTCAGCTCACAAGAGTATAAACAGAAATGAGCCTGAGTCACAGAGTAAGGATGTGGAGCCAGGCTTTTTCCAGGATTTTCGCCAGGTGTAGGAGTTGCAGCTCCGGGGTCAGTGAGGGAAAGGGCTGGCTCTGGGGTTGTGCTGCAGGGGTCTCACACATGACACAGGCAGCACGGAGGGGAAAGCTGCTTGCTGCATCTGCCTGCAACGGGGTAAGGCCTTGCAGCTCTGTGCAAAGAGTTAAAAAAAATCATTAGAAGTGGAATTCTTAAGGTTGGTTTATCACTAAAGTGATAAAAGTGAGATTCCAGTTAATTATTCCTCTCACACTATCCCTAATTTTAGTACTGTTATCAGACCAACATCCAAAGCAATGCTTACTTTCTTTTGATCAGCTCAAGCAATGTGTGTTCACAAATTTGGTCTCCTACGGCATACAGTGAGTTCATCGTGCTGCTGCCCCAAACCAACCATGAGTTTGAATCAAACAGATCTGAAAATAAATTATTGTTATCAGGAATTTTAGGTAGAGGTCTCCTTTGGGGTGATTCCCTACTGAAATTTAAGGCTGTCTCTGTACAACGGCAGCAGAAGACGCTGTAGTTCTGTTCACTCCTTAAAAATGGCAAGTAATCTGAGCTAAAACATGCTGAGCACCATTTTCTTTGCCAGGATATATCTTGGGAGTGCCTCTCTTGTGGCAAAGAATAATGAAGAGCGAGTGTCCACATACTCCATTTTTTTTTCCCCCAGCATGACTGATTGTACAGAGGGTGTAAATTGAGTAATCTTTAACTTTGACTTCAAGGTTTCTGGGATTGTGGGTATCAGCACTGAACTAGGAGAGCTGTGTTTGCAGGCTCCCTCAATTTGTCTTCTAGGGTATAGCATTGACATCGACAGGGACACAGATTTGAAATGTAATTTCATCTTTACATCTTTATTGCTGTCAATAATCCATTTGCCAGAAAGCTGAGACCAGCTAAAGGCATGAGAGAGCAGCTTGAGGTATGCTGCCAGGACACACTTCAGCTAACAGAGACAGCTCTTCCTGTGCCACGGATCTAAAATTCAGTCATTTTGGAGAAATATTTGACTTCATGTGCCCTGGGGTTTTAGCTGATGTTTGGGCTCTCAGAGTAGGAACAGATCCTGTTTCTGAACAATTGTACTCAAGGATACACAGGTGATCCTCCTTTAACTCCCAGGTTGAGGGGCAAAGTCTGAACACCAAAATCACGTCCCAGCCCTTTTTTACATGCTGCAGAAGGTATTTCTGTATCCACAGATCTTGGAGGACTTCTCACGTTTTAGGGAGACATCGTGAGAGCCCATCGCTCCATTTGCATTGCATTCAAGGTGCAGAACTTCTGGCATATGACAAGAATGAATATGTTGAATTTAGGGGTTTGACAGGCAACAGAAAAGAAGAGCTGTCATTTTAGTTCACTTGCAATGGATTCAGCTGAGAGAAGAGAGCACTTGTCCAGGGTAAGACCCTGTGCATTGTGTAGGTGAGGAAGAAGCAGAGTGCTGTGTGCCTGCCCCAGATTACACAGGGTAAAATTGTTCCAGGTGCTCCTTAGTTCAGAACTGGAGTTTGAACTATGGGGCCGTGCTTATTCACTCTGCTGCTTACTTTGTAGGGGACTGATGAGTGCCATCACACCATAAAAATTAAATAACTTATTTTTTAAATTTGCAGCTGATCATTTTCATTTGAGAGTGGATCTTTTCTCTCAAACACACTGAGAATAATGACAAGTCATTGGCTGCAAGAGAAATTGTGCTCACCGGTACCGTTCTTACAGTGCCATTAATGACTTGTCTTTTGTGTGTTCTGATAAAGGATTTTTTATTAATCTTAACCATTTAAGCCCATCTAACAATACAAATGAAAAGTTGGATAATGAAAACCAGAGGCCATCTACTAATTATCAGAGGAAGAGCAGAAACAGGTTTTGGTTTAGATTTTAAACATCATTACATACCAGAGGCATAGAAATCAAATCTAAGCCTTTTAAGCTAATAGTTTCTAAATGGCAGAGGAATTAATTTAACTTTTAAAGCTTCTCTTTGTAGCATCTTGCTAAGAAGCTCTCAGTCAAAAGAACCAGATTATCGTTTCCAAAACAAGATCTTTGTTGTCTTGATAATATAAATTAATGAAAGCTTTCCTTTTTCTCTCTCTTCAGGGCATTTTCTCAGAATAGCTCCTGGGGGCTGTGTCCTGCAATTCCCTGTGCCCTCTGGCCCTCGTCCAGAGAAGCACTTAAGTGTACAAATAGCCCTGGTTTCGGTGGCGAGTGGGCAGCTGAGCAGGAGACCCTCCCGTGTGTCCCAACAGCTTCCATGCCTCTGTGTCCAGGGGAACCCTGCAGCAGCTTCCCACCCTCCCCAGCACAAGCAGCATTTCCCAGCACAGCCCTGCCCCTTCATTTGTGCATCTCTCTAAGGGGTTTTAAGGATTATTTAGTTGAAGTGGAAGATCTCTGCCTTTCGGGGAGCTTCTCACGAGCTCTGCTCCACTGGAGGCTTTGCCATCCAGTTTGGAAGCAATGTCTGTTGGTAGTTGAGGATTTCAGCACCTCACCAGTCACAGCACTAAATCTTTAAAGCAAAACCCAGTTGAAGCAGTTCCTGGAAGCTTGTGATTGATTTCAGAGCAGTGATTACTCGGTATTGACTGACTTGAGCGCGCTTTCTGTCAGGAGCGGAGTTGTTTGCGGGAAGTTCCGTGTTTTTCCTGTGGCAAATAGACTCAGGGACCCTATAAACATATCTCAGCCTCAATGTGAACAACTTGATGTTAAAAAAAAAAAAAGCTTTTAAATCCCACGCATTATATGTGCGCAGTCATTTAATAATGTAAGTAGGAAAATAAATATTTTTCATTATTGCAGGGGAGTGTCTTTCCTCTGGAGTATGGTATTGCTGTCAGACCAAAACAGGGAGCTAATTCCAGCTTTCACCCTTTTTTGAGTGCTCTTTCTGTTTCTTTGCACCACGTTTTTCTTGCCACTGCTTTCTTTGTTACTTTTTTTAAAAATTCATTTTTAAGATTCAAAAGAAGGAGAAAAGAGGATATTACAGAAACAAAGACCGAACTGGGTAGGCAAAATGATTCAGCTATCCACAGAAAATCTGAGCTCCTCTGGAACCTGAATGAGTCCTGGAGCAGCCCCATTATTTTTATACATTTATTTCACTGTTTGACTGTTCTGCCTGTTTTTCCCACGTTATCATCAAAGTGGCCCCAGAAGGGACAGTTGTGAAACAGAAACTATCTGTGAGCAGAGGAACAAAAACAGAGCTTTTGTTAAGCTTGGTTTTAGCAAAACCAAACAGCTTTAATTGCCACAAGTGTTTGCAAATGTTGCTGTTCCTCTTCTAAGTGTGTTTTAATATGGGAGGGAAGATGGGGAAAGGCAAGAAGAGATGCTGGTGGCTGCTCCATCTCATTGAAACTTGCGTGGAGCCAGTGATGGTGGTTTCTCCCTCTTCCTACTGTGTGCCCTGGCCGGACTGCAGATAGGTTTGCAGCACTGAAGGAAAAAATAGTTCCTTCCCCTGGTTCACATGAACTGCTTTGAACTGGAACAGATGTGGATGTACAGAACTGTCTGCTCACAGCGACTGTTCCATTTATAACCACGGGTTTTCTATTCAGGTCTCTTTATCATTTTAACTTATTTTCTGTTTCCACGTCCTTTTCCACAATAAAATATTCTTAACTAAATGGGTTTTCAGCTCACATCCAAAGCCTTTGCCAGTACTATTCCTTGCATGAACTTACAGTGCCAGCATTATTGATCAGTGACTTTTTGCTGATAGCGGTGCCCAGTGGAGGCAAGGTTGGGTTTGGGTTTGTGGGATTTGTAAGATGGGGTTCAGAATATCAGTTTATTCCCAAATCAGGGCAGAATATGGAGTCTGATGGTGTTAAAATCTCACAAGAGGTGTTCTAATATCCAACTTCCAAATGGTGTTTCTGTTGATTTTCTGCTTTGTTGAACTGTGTTTGACTCTGGAGTTCAAAATGAGTTTGTGTGCAGCCCAGACCAGAATGGTTCCAGCGAGCACAGATAAGAGATTTGTATTCAACCACAAAAATGCAGTCGATGATGTTGGGTTGGCTTTGTGTTTTCCATGAACTCGTACTTCGGAGTATGTTCATTCACTGTTTGATTTGATTAAATGCTCAATAATTAATTCTGCCAGTGCTCTGCTGAGTAAGAGGTGAGTCCTGAAGTTTCCACAGGAATATGTCCTAGGACAAAGAGGAGATGAAGTAAGAGATGAAATCGGTAGTGGTGTTTGGGTAAAACCGATCAGCTTTGCCTCTCCAGTTCTGTGCTCACTTGAGCAGACCATGTGGCCTTTATTACAAAATCAGGAATTCATTTTTTTAGAGTTATTTCAGTTTGTTCTCTGATTTTTCTATGGAAACAGCCAGTTGTTTGTACGTTGGAGACGTGTACACATGTCAAGTTCTTTGTTTCAGTTCATTGCTTTCGGTTGACACAGAAAACAAGAGTTTCATCAAACTTGTGGAGGCAGATAGGATTTTAATCTAAACCATATTGAAAGACAAAACCCTCTGTGACCAGGGGTTTTCTTAGGGCTCAGCCTTGAGCTGCCCCCTGCACTTCCTTTTGGGAAGGCCAGAGATTTCTCTTCACTTCATGTCTGAAGGCACTTTTTTTTTCTGGTTGACTCAATACCACTGGGTGACAGAATCCCATGAAGCAACACTGTGTTGGTGTGGGATGCTCTGAGGAACAGTCCAGGAAGGCAGGGAATTCCAGTGCCCTGGGCTATGGATTCCTCACAGCACAGGGAAAGAAACATTTTGCTGTTGTTGGGCCGCCTTCACATCACTCAGGCTGCGTTGAGACAAATGGAAATAAATGTAGGTACTCAGAGTGTGGAAAAGAGAGTTTCAATTGCTCCCCAACAAGAGATAATGAAGAAACAAAATGAATTTTTGGGCTGAATCTGATCTTAGCAGTGTTAACAGGTAAGGTCTCTCTGTCCATCTGTCCAGCTGACGAGGTGTAGACTGGTTTCTGACACACAGTTTGCTCTTGCTCAGACTCAAACTCGTGTGCTTGCCCTCCTGGGTGCACCTTCCAGTGTGAAGCGTTTCTTTTGCTCTTTTCTCCTTCCCATGATCCGTACACTTTCTATTTCAATAGCTGTAGCTTTCTTTATTTGCTCAGTTTAATTTTCATTTAAAGTTTCTTCTCATAAAAAAAGTACAGATATTCATCTGCAAACAGTTTTTAAATCTCTCTGAATGTTTTTGGTCACACTGCAGAGGAAACCCTTTCCACGTTGTCCCCACGGCAGCACTTTTCTCCTGAGCCCTCCTGGTGTCCTTGCACCACCCTCCCGCAGTTCTAACAAGAATTAAAACTTCATGGGAACATCCCCAGTGCACAACCACGTCAAAGCTGTGGTGGAAGCCCAGTTTTCAAAGGGAGCTGGCCGAGCCTGGTGTCTCAGCTCTGATGTGGTGTGTTCTGTGCGGGCCCTACGTGCAACATTCGGTGAAGGCTGGACACCAGACACCGAGCTCCCAAGAGCTAATTGCTGTCTGGGCTGAGGCACCACCTCGTTTATCCATTCCTGTAACTTGTCCACATGAGTTGTTTCAGCCCCTCTTTCACCAAAGCACCACATCGTTTGTCTGGTTTTAATACTGAGCAGTAGTGATTCCTCAATGTGAAGAATGTGCACTGGAGGAAAATCTGTTTACAGTTCTTTGATAGATCAGTTCCAGTTTTGTTCACATTTGCCAGTTTTATTGACTTTATTTTTAAGGAAAAATAATTACATGGAGTCTGGTTTTAGTCGAGGACTTTTCTGGTTTATGTGAGGAACAGACAAAGACCTGTCACATCAGAAGGGTGAATTCAGGTGGGGGAAAGAAGTGTTCTTTGCCTGCAACAAATAAATCAAGAGCTTCCACCCTCCAAGAATATACAGTAATGTAACACGTGTGGGCACTAAGGATAAGCAGACACATCAACAGAGGGAAGTCTTTGACAAGTTTTAGGTGTGTCACTTGGTCATGGGATGTATCTTAGTAGACAGTCTGTCACTTTTATTCCCTAATAACTTTTTGACAAGAGACAGATAATACCGCAGAGTTTATTTTAAGGTAGATTGTTTAATTTTGTGTCTGTTTTCTTTCTCTCTTTCTCTCTCTTTCTCTCTCTTTCTTTCTTTTTCTTTCTTTCTCTCTTTCTTTCTCTCTTCCTCTCTTTCTTTCTCTCTCTTTTTTTTAATTTGATAAGTTTGGGGGTATGGGGTAAGTAGCTGGTTGTATTTGGGAAGGAAGCAATGGCTGCAGAGAACAGCTGGATGCTGTTGGAATGTCAGTTCCTTGGATGTAGGAGATGTGCCCCCCTCTCCCATCCCTCTGCCACGTGCTGTGCCCAGGAATGCATGAGTCCTCTTGGGACCCATGTGGGAGCACCAGGGCAGTCCAGAGAGGCTGCACCTGGGGGGAAAAGGAGCTTTTTTTAAAGCTGTTGAAAGAGGGTAAATCTGGGTGATCTCTCTTTTCCAGCTTCTCGTCTTACACAGCCTGATTTGTTTCACATCTGTGGCACGAGCGATAGATAATTTTTATTTAGGGAATATTCACTCCCCCAGTTTGGAGGGCGCAGAAATTCGCTGTGGGAAGCTGGCGCATTCCTAAGGCTGGATCTCTAGGCGTGTCTGAGGAGGGGGCAAGGAGTCTGAGCCCAAACAGAGGGAGGATAACCGACCCCTGAAGAGTTTTCTTTCATATTCATCACTTCGGCGTTCCACACGGGTTGGTAAAGTGTGGTTTGAGAGGCTGTTGTTGTAAAACGTGAGTCAAAGTCCCTTCTGAATCCAGCATGCTCTGCTCCAGCTGGTGTCTTGTAGTGAGGGTTTGTCAAAATTTGTGTGAGCAAGGGTTTCACTTTGCATTTTCTGTGTTTTGGTCGTGGTGTACAGCAGTGTGAGATAGGATCAAGGAACTCTGTCAAAAAAAAGAGGAAAAGACCCGTCTTGCCTGTGTCAATTTATCCAGTAAAATGATGAACTTGGCCCATGAGGGTCATAACTGCAGCATTTCTGAGCCCTTGCATCAACAAAGTGCCTTGCTTTCCGTTGTGTGTGGTTTTAGGAGCAGGGACCTTACAGCAATACCAGCTTTAGCTCATTAGGAGATCTTGCCCCATCCTCAGCATTCTCCTGCTTAAACACCTGATCAATCATTTATTGATTGAGTCTGCTGCACACAGCTTCCACCTTTCCTTGGACTTGGTAGTGCTACTTTATTCCACCCTAATTTACTCCACAGTCTTAAAACTTCAATCCTGTCGTTCCTTCCTCTATCCATGTAAAACTTTAACCCATCAAAAAGTCCAGGTAAAAGTGAACAGATGGGTGTGTACCTGGATGTCTAAAACCTGCTAAACCTTTCTGAGAGCACTTATCCTTTAAGTGCTTTATTCTTCATGAGGGAGTAACTCGTAGCCCCACCAGGAAAAAGAAATGCTACCATCAAGTGAAAACCAGTGTGGAGTAAGTGAAACTGATAGTTCACCAAAGTGTGTGTTGTAGTTTGGAAATGCCTGTGAGAGGCTGTCACTGAGAACAGGCCAAAAATGGAACCTGGAAGAAAAATCAGAAAGGAGGTGGAATGTTATTAAAGCTATAATTATAAACATAGGGGGCACTCTGATATTGTTTCTTTTCCTTAACATTTCCATGTGAACAGGGCTTGCTGCCTGGGAGTTTGCTGCATGGGCTCCAGGAGCCCTTTTTTAGGATAGAGGAGAAGGTGCGTGTTGTCTCAGCAGATTTATGCGTTCAGATAATGAACTTGGACCTTAAGAGCTATGAACAGTAGGATTTCTAACATTTCTGTAAGCAGCAGGCAGGTAACTGGTTGAAAGAAATACAGGCTGGAAAATATTTGACTCCCGACTGCTGCAGAAATGTGAAATCTGCTCCCAGAATCACACAGTGTGTGGACACGGTCCGTCCTCCAGCATGCAGATGGCAAATGTTTTTGGAAAGGGCTTTAGAAAATTATTTCCACCTCTGTTTTCCTTGGTGCCAGCTGCTGTTGCACCCTGAAAATAAAATGAGAGCTGTTTCCTTTGCCTCTTAAGGGAAGGACACGTTAAACCAATGTTAGTGGTGGTGCGTGTTCAGATTTCACGTGCTGCATGCTCGCTTGGCTCCAGAAGCACTAAAACATCTCCAGGGGCAGGGGATGGCCTCCAGCAGGAAATAAATAGTGTGGGCACCGGGAAGGAGCCACCCTGCAGGTGACAGCCGTGCTGTGTCCTGCCACCTGGGACGAGAGGTCCCTGGTGTGGTGGCCCTGCTGGTGGCCCAGCGCGGGAGCTGGAGCAGCACTGGGCTCCCAGTGCTTATTCCATGTAATTAAACACTCCAACAGTGCCAGTGGGCAGCAGCTGTTTTGAAAATAACATGATGGACACGTGTCAGGACATTCTGGTGGCAGCAAGGCCGTGCATGCTTGCAACTGAGAGCGCCCCGTCTCCCTTTTGATGCCCCACTCCGTGCCCTCGGGTCAGATGTCCTTAAGGTTGGCTGGGTTAATTTGCTTAAATTTGAAAAGCTGCAGTTCCTGGAGCATGGATATAACTCAGGGCAGCCTCGTCCAAGGCTGTTCCCATGTGCTGTGCTGTCACACACTCTCTGAGCCCCCCTTCAGCAAAGTCATTAAAACCACTCGGCGATGGGCGAGCCACAGGCTCTTCTCCATCCCCCAAAGTGTTTCAATTTCATGGCCAATTTCATCAACAGCCCAATAGGTGCTGGCACATATTGTTCCTGAAGGGTAATCCTGGCAGCACGTGCTGTCTCGTAGTTTATATATAGAGGGTGTTCTAAAAATTTATCTTTATGTTAATTTTTCTGTGGAGCTCATGGACCTGTTCCAGTTGTGCTCTCCATGCTCCCAGACGGGGCTCTCATAGGAATTTTGAATTTAAGAACACAGGAGAGGTAAATAGGAAATGTGGAGGGGGGCGGGGAACCCTTTTTGTTGTTAATAGCATTTCTGAATTTTCATGGTATTTTGAAGATTATCTTGTGTTTTTTGATGCCCGTCAAAAGTCACATCATGGTACTGAGAAAATCCACTTTCCATGGCTTGGCTGCAGAGAGTGAAAGTGAAGTGTATCACATGGACATTATTTCTTGTGTAAATGGAGGGATTGGTGGTGCTGTTGGAATGGTTCTTTCCCTCCCTGTGGTAGCTTTGGTCTTCACCTATTTAATTCAGCTGCAGTCTTAGAAAAACTTTAGCTGTCTTTTTAGTTCTTTGTTTTGTTTTGGGCGACTTTCTGGTGAAGGGTGTTGCAGGAAAATATTTTACTGCTAAACAGGAGTATAAGAAAGTATGTTTAGAGAAGCTTGAAAGTCTCCAAATTTCTGTCCTTTTGCTTTGTGTTATTCCTCATCCTGTCGCTGCTGGAACACTGACGCTTTTGGGAACACCTTTTCAGCTTGGTCCCACAGTTTAGTCAGTAATGAACCAGACCTACCCATCCTGAGAAATCTTCATCAGCATCAGCAAGACAAATGGCCTGCTGAAATATCCGTGGGTTTGTGTTCTCCTCCATCAGGACTGACACGTTTTTCCCTTGGTGCTGTGCTCGCTGGTGGGAGCGGGAGCTGGCAGTGTGATCTGGGCTGTGCCTGTGACTCAAATTGCACTGAGTCAACAGGCACCTCGGCCAGTCCAGGCTGCAAACCCAATCATCAACAATGATTTCAGTAAAATTCGGCATTTGGCTTTAGCTTGTGTGAAGGAGAAGTGGTTTTAAAGCCTTTTCAACAGGGGAGATTTAACTGAAGAGCAGGGGGTTGGGGTTTTTTTTTTTAATTTTAATCCATGTTTGTGTTCTGCTCCACCGTGTGTTTATTTTAAAATCTACGTGTGCATCAACACGTTCTCAATCTGAAATGTAGATCTCAGACTGACATGTTTTAAATGTTTGAACTGCCTCCAGTTTTAAAGTACCACAGTTATCTAAGAAGTACATCAAAGTTTCCTTCAGTGTTCATTTCTCATTATTATCTGTTCTGGAGCACTGATTGTTTTTCGGTATAATTACTGTAAGTTCTCCTTTTGATCTCCCCATCAGATGTGCTCTCATGTTTACAGAGAAGAATCTCCTCCAGTTTTACTCCTCCTAAGTTTTACTGTGTAAAAACCAAACTTTTGCCCCGATTCCACAGTTTTAGGTATTGGATCTGTGTAGTATCAGGCCACTCAAAAGTACTGCTTTCATTTTCTTTGAGTGTGGTCACATATGGTTTGTATTTCCATCAGATTCCTCCAGAAAAGCACCCAGATGGGTTAATGGCAGCTCTGTTCCTCTATGCCAACTTACATGGCAGGACAGTTGATAATAGATCTAAAATAAAGCCTGCTGATGACAGATTGCCCCACCAAAAATTTCCTGAAACTTGAACCAGTGAAGCTGGTGCGCTCCCCCTCCAGCTTTTTGTGTCTGTGCCCGTGGAGGTTTGGATCTGGTACCAGCAGCCTTAAATCTTGCATTGTTACAGCAGACTTGTTGTTCCTTATCTTCCTGGAAAAGGATGTGCTCCCAGGACTGGAGATGAGAACCAGACAAGTGCAAAATCCTCCATCTGGGCAGGGATAATTAGCCAGTTCAATGGCAGCTCCTCAGAGAAGGGTCTAGGACTCATAAACTAAACATAAATCCGCAGTATCTCTGTGTGGGGAACATGGAGTAACGCTGCTCAGGGCTGGAAAAGCCTGACCTGGAGTAGTTCATCCTGTTTCAAGCATCTTTTCTCAAGAAAAATGTGTAGCATACAGCCTAAAGCAACAAAAATGGAAAGAAATCCAGGGAAATATGTCTTGGAAGAAAGTAGTGGAAGAGAGGATTTGGCCAGTGGGGTTTGGAAAGCTCCCTTTGGGTTTCTGGGCAGAGTTGTTGTTTGTGGGGCAATATTTATCATCCTTGTCCTAGTGTGAGGTGCCTTATGCTGAATTTTGTTGGTAACTCAGAGGGAAAAGCCCATCCTGAGAGGGGAGGAGAGGGAACGGTGGGAAACCCTCTGTGCACTTGTGGCCTCTGTGCCAGCTGCTCTCGGGAACTCCTGGGGTCACCATGTCCAAATCTTTGCTATTTCGGGCAACCACATCACAGAATCCCATTCATAAATTTCTCAAGTACCATTACAAAAATAGTTTTGTTTTACTTTATTTATATATTTATTTATTTAAATTTTTTTTTTGGGCCTCCATTGCCCTGGCATGAACCTCTGCGTTGGAGCCTCATCTCTAGCGACTGCCTTTGACTGTTTTAAATGTTAATTAATCACTTGCGCAATTTATTTGTTCTACAGTGCCCTTTGGCTTCTTGACCATCCAGTGTAGGACGGGGAAAGTGGGTAATGAGAAGGTAGATTTTTAGTTCTTTTCTTGTGTTCTAGAAAGACAAGCTGCTCCCTCCATCACTGCCACAACGCCCTCTGTCATTTTGCATCTGTTTAAATTTGAGTTCCTGTGTCTGACACAGCGGGTGATGAGTGCTGCAGGCAATATCCCAGAGAAAAAGCTGCTGTTGCTTGTTCATCTTCACTGGACATACCCTAAATCGTAATTTTCCTTTTTCTGAGCTGTGTCTCACAGAGGGGCAGTTGTGCTGGCACAGAAAGAAGGAATCCTGAGGCACCTGCAATGCCAGACGGGTGCCAGCTCTGGAGGAGATGAGGAGCAGCCTGTGTTTGAGCAGAACACGTTACACTGTGCTGGGAGCTCTGACGGGCTCGTTAAAGATCTACAGTCAGGAGAAAGGTATTTTTGTGGGTGTTCCTTGAAACGGAGGAGTCGTGCTCTGTTTGGGCAGAGGGTGGACAGGCAGCAGGTGTGCAGTTTGACCTTAAGGTGTTGGCTTCCAGTTGTGGTCTGATGCTGTTTTCTGCAGCTCTGCTCTGAGAGCTCCTCTGCTACCAGTGCTGACTGGAAGTTCTCGACAGAAAGTGTCTCCCAAAACCAAGGCATTGGGACACGAGCAGAAACAGACTCGGTTTTGGCATCTACAAATCAAGGAGAAGGCAGAACTGTCAGGAAATGGTGCAACCAAAAATCTCCTTACCCAAACCAAAGAGTGTCCAGCTCGAGGGCAGAATGGGCCCCGTGTCAGTGGTGGGGATGTCGATGTATTTCAGGAGCACAGGATCTTGGCATCCCAGCTGGAGCTGCCAGCCATTGCCCCATGAGGACTGTGACCCGTGGGGATGCCACTTGGGCTCCTGGCAGTGAGGCAACGAGTTCTCACAGGTCATTGCAGGTGGGAATTTTTATCTCTCCAAGCGCATCAGTCTTTGGCAATCTGTAAATCTTCCACCTGTGTGCCGTGCCCCGGTGGTGTTGGTGGATCGATGAAAGAGAAATGGTTGTCTTCACCAAAAGACCCCTTTTTCCCCATCTCTTTTATTCCCTCAGGCACAGCAGTGCCTTTGGTTGTGCTGCTTACAGAGTGTTTCCATATTTAAACAGTGCTCCAGATTGTTTATTGACGTGGGTAAGTGATACAGCATCCGAACCTCTGGGAATTGCACCATAAATTTCCCAAATAAATAGGCATAAAGGAGAGAAACCAAACAGGATATAAGTGCTCAAAAGACTCACGATGAGCAAGAAGTGTACCTTTCTGTCAAACCAGCAAGTAATTGTTTTACCGTGCAAAGTAACATTTCAGACAAAGATTTTTTCTGCAAATGGCTGATTTTTGCTGCCTGGCTTCTTAAATCTTCTTTAAAAGGTCGGAGGCTGAGTCCTTTCTAAGAGCCTGATGGCTGATTAGCGAGTGTAAAGATTAGCAGAGCAAGCACTTGATGTTTTCAAGCCCAGGGAGATCCCAATGGGGGCTGTGGGAATTGTTACATGGGCTGGAGTAGGTGTGATGATGGGTTTTTTCCACTGGAACATCATGTTCAGCAGTGACAACGTGGGGCTGGAGGTATTTTCTCCTGCAGGAGCTGGCACTCCAAAAGCTTTGGGTGGAGTCAGGCCATGCCTACATTTACACTTGCTCCAGGTTTTCAGTACCATTGGAGCATCCAGCCTTTCACAAAACACAGTTTTGTGCTGTACCACGGTGGGATGTTAATCCAGAAGATTTGGCTTTGTGCTCTGGACTTCCCTGGAGGCTCCTGTGGGACTGCCTGGGGCTATGCTGTGGTGGCATTCGCTGTCCTGCCTGTCTGTGGTGCCAAGGACAGGCAAAAACCAGCCCGCAGGGAGAAAAGGCATAAAGAATTCAAACTGTTGGTCTGAGCTATAAACACTTCCTGAAGGAACAAAGTTAAGAGATGAGAGTTTTCAGGAAAGAAGGGTTAGTTTCACCTAAACAAAAAATTGTGTTAAAATTAGGGGAAGGAAATAAGTAGATATGGGAACATCCCAGGTGTGTGTTGGCTCAGGGAGATGCCGTGGTGAGGTGCCCACCCCTCTGCCCATCATTCCCCTCATGGAGAGGTGCCCTAATCCTGAACTGGGCTGGAGTCTGACAGCGTGAAAACAAAGACTTACGCCACCAGACATTTTTATCCACCCTCTGCAACCAGTTCAAATATTTTAAATATTGCCTGTCCCTCAAACACAAAAAATGTATTGTGCAATATCGTCATAAAACCCAGCAGCTGCTTCAGGCCCCAGATATCCAAAAGGTTAATAGAGCAAATGGCCCAAGGATGTTGCTAGCAAGTTATCTCAGTCAGATTTGAAATCACTCAGAATTGTAATACCTCTGTTTTTATTTATCTGGTTGTCCTCTCTTTCTTAAGAATACCAGTATTGACATCATTACTGCAGTCGGAGCTTTCCTTTCCCTCCATCAGCAATACATTTATTGCAGGTTTAAAAGCCACCCCTTCAAGATAATTTCCAAAGAGCTTGAATATTAAAAAAACCCCGAAATTAAAATTGTAGAGACTCTTCATGAGACTAGAAACCTAGCTGACAAAAATGTGTTTTGTAAACTGGTTTAACAAACCCACCAGCGTGGAGTATGTGCTATTAAAAAGCAATCAAGTTTGCAAATAGCCATTCTCAACGTATTTTGAAAAAGTTTATGGAATAACAGATACTGTCCTTTAATGTATCCAAAAAAATTACTTTTCTAAACATTTTGGTAAAACAAGGGGCTTTTTTTTCACGCAGAGTATTGTTTTTCTAAGTGTTTCAGTGCTTGAAGATAAGCAATATATTAAAGTTTAATTCCATTTTATTCTATTGTTTAGGGGTTTTTAACACAGAATGGATAAACATTTACCAGATAAATGAACAGCACATTTGCCTTTTTCAAAAAAAGAGAAGACAGAAAGTGAAATATTATTCTGCTAACCAAAACAGAAAAAACCCACAATCAAAACTTGTCTTAGGTTTATAAACTTAATCACACTTTAGGGGAAAATAAATTCCTTTCCTAAATTCTAGGATGAAACCTTGACCCTGTATAAATAACAAGGTTACATCCTCAATGTCTTTCTCAGGAAATATGAAAACAAATAATGTTTTCTCTCTTTCTCTCTGCGTTGATGTCAAATGCTTGCTCTTGGCAGGAGCTGTTGTTTCCTTTCTTACCCAGAATATCTTTGGGCAGCCCATCACTGACCACGTGCCTGTGATGAATTTTGGGTTCTTCCGTGGTGGAACAGCTGCAGTTTGGGAATTTAAAGAAGATTTGGCTACAGAAAAGACATTTGAAAATCTGTAATTTCTAGTTTTGCTTGTTTGGCCATACATTTGTGGTGCTCAGAGGTGTTCCCTCAGTGGATGAGGATTCAATTCTAGTTTCTAGCTAAAGAGAGAGTGTTGAGGGTTTGTCGTGGGAAGGATGATGCCCCTCTGGTGATGCTCTTTCTGGGGGTGATTTCTCAAAGAATAATGAACAGGAAGATGGCAAAAGGGAGAATCCTATCTCACACTTTCTGAAATAAAATACTGGACTAGAGTTGCCCTTTATTATTTCTGTTTTCATTAGTGTTTTGCATGATCATCGTAATTACAAAAAGAAGTGGGTTTTTTATTTTTTTTTTCTGTAGGGCATCTCTTTGAGTTTGCCAAAATGTCCTTATCTATACACAGCTTGAGTACAATGATCTTTCAAAACAGGTCTGTTGTGATAGATCCTTGTGATAGGAACTCCTTGGGTTTGTTGTTTGTTTTTTGGGGGAAGCAGTGTTAAGCACCTGCATGCTGATGCAGAAATCTGCCTCTTTAAGGTCAACGCCTTTGGGGTGGATCCTGAGCTCCTTTTGGAAAAGTGCTGCTGCAGGACAAACAGGAGCAGGTTAGGAATGGAACTTAGATATTTGGATAGAGATTTTGGCCCAGCTGCCTTTGAGCACCTGCAGCAACCACAGAGCCCTCCACGCTCTGCTTCTTTCCATTGTACAGGTGACAGCAATTTCATGGCAATTTCCTTTCCTTTGTTTTTGGGCAGGAAACGTGGATTGACCAGTGTACCTTTGGATAATCCAGGTTTATCAGTAAGCCCGTCCCCTGTTACAAAACTACAGGGTAGCTGTTTACATTTAGACTGGATCTTGACTGCTCCTTTGATATGAAGATATATTAGATAATAAATATTGTCAAAAGCTCCTTAAGGAGGAGATTTGGTGAGCCTGGGCTCAGCCCTGCTGTCGATCTCAGCTTCCCTGCTGAGAGCCAAACTGCAAAGAATGTCTATCCTCAACCATTCCAAGTGTGCCTTTCATCTGGGGGGGTCTAAGGAAGCCTTCCCAAGGCTCTGGCCCAATCCTTCCTCTTGCTGGCCCCTGAGGGAAGCTGTCTTTGCTGATGGATCAGCTTTCTGCTCCAAGAATTCTGCCACTCGGGATGGGACCTCTGGGAATCCTGAGCAGGAATACCCTGTGTTCCTGCAGCATGCGTTCCTGCATCCCCTGGGACAGGGAGAGCTGCCTGCCTGGGACGTGGCACCCTCCCAGATCTCAGCTCTTTCTGAAAAACAGGGAGCAGAGTGCCTGGCTGAATTGACATTTCCTAGGTCTTGTGCCTCTGGTGTGCCTCAGCTTGGTTCCTTAGGGCTGGGGAACGCAGGGAATGGCATTCCCATGGAGAGGCAGGAGTTCATAGAGCTTTTCCCACTCACTGATTTGCATTCCCTTGCTCAGGGGGAGAGATTCTCCCAGCTGCTGGTGGAACTTGTCCCTTCATTGTCAAATATCAGCGTTGTTCCAAGTTAAAACTGCAAGGCTGTGACGAAAACTCGGGAGAGCCAAGCTTTGGCTCAGGGCAGGATTTGGTTGGATTTCCTCAGGGAGCACAGAGCTGGGACCTTGGCTGGAGATCACCCACCCCCATCTCCCCCCCACGTCAGCTCCACCTGCCTGGGCACACCCAAAAACCATATATAAATAGGGTGGAGCTGTGCCCTGCCAAACCCAGCCCCAGTGACTGCCTCTCTGGGCTCCCATGGAAAAGCAGCTCCTGAATGCGGTGCTGTGGCCCAAACCCTCTTTATCAGGTGAGCAAAGCCTCCCGAGACATCCGTGGCTGGGTTTGTGCAGCCCAAATGCCCTCGTGGCTCTGCATGGAAATGTAAACACGAGTGCAAATGTCTCCAGATTAGGGCTTTAAATGGGAAACCTCAGGGCTAAAGAGCAGCTCTGCCAGGCAGCACGTGTGCCGTGGCCTCAGCCCCAGGCTGCAGTCCCTGACTGAGATTTTGCAGTGGAACTGGTCATTTTTGGATCCTCATTTTCACATGTTTGGTGTAAAGAGCCTTTTGTTACAGCCTGGTAAAGGAAAATATACTTCATATTTTAAATGTATCTGGGTATCTTTTATATCTAGACTCTGGTGAGAGTTTAGGCGTCCACTGTCCCAATAAATACCAATTTTCGCACCATAATCTCTTTTTTAATATTTCTTTCCTTTCATCTTTTCATCCCACTGATAAAAACTGCCTTCTCTTGGACCACACAAACAAAAATAATGGGCATCATAAACCTTCAAAACATAAGTAACAGGATTCACGAAGCATGGATTCAGTGGCTCTCCCAAATCTAGTTTTGTTTTCACCATAGCCTTGAGCACGGTGTTAGTGCTGATTTTTGTGCAATAGCAACAGAAACAAATAGTATTTTTCTGGTGTCTGGCAGAAGAAGAGTGCTTAATTTAGATGTATTCGAAAGATGTCTGAAAACAGATTTACTTAATAGGGCATTAAATGGTTGTTGGTAGTTGTGGGGAAAAAAATGAAATTTGTCTTGGGATGGGGAGAGGCTTTATGTGTTTTTATAAAATGTGAGATTTGACGGGGTCTAAATAAACAGGCAGCAGTGCTATGGTAGAATTTTTATTTTCTGGTCCTTTACATGCTGTTGAAAATGCCATTTCAATCAAAATGTTCATTATCTTTACAGGTTTTAGGTGGTTTTGCTCTTTATTTTTACATTTCACAAGGCTTATGTCAGATCAGATGTGTTTAAGCCTGCGAAGAGGTTAAATTAATCTTTAAAAACAAAAATAGACAGGCAGAAATTAAAAAATGATGTCATAGCTGTGTGTCCTTCTAACCTGCTTTGAGTATGCTGATGATAATAATAGATCAATAACTTCAAAGCTGTAGACAGCCTTCCAGGAAAGCTGCAGCCCCACTGCAGAGGCCCACCATTCTCAGTAGCGAGGAACAGAGCTAAGCCAGCTGATCAGCCACATAATCCTGCCAGGAGCTGAAGTTTTTCCACCCGTGTGACTCCCAAGCACCAGACACGGAGTGTCTGAATGGGCTCTGCCATTCCGTGGGAGTTTCCAGCACCAGGTACTCCAAGGTCATCCTGCTTTGAAAGTGTTTCTCCTCTGCAAAGGAAACTGCCTGAGGAATCCAAGATTTATTTCACTGTTGGAGCTTTTTGGTTTTTTTTAATGTATTGAGTCATAACATCATGTTTGATTCATTAAGGTAATAACCAGCACAGATCTAGGCTACAAGTTTTAAAATAAATGGAAAAGCAAAGGAGGTGGGCGAGTTCCAAAGTGTCCTACTCAGCGCGGTGTTGGAGAAGATGAAAGAGGCAGGGAGTCACCTTCCTGCAGATGGATGGACAGGAGCTATCAACATCCCTGCATCCCTGAAAAGATGGACAGGATGTATCAACACCCCCAGAGGGGTTAAATTTGTCCCAGGGGAGGTGGCCTGCCTTTTCCAGCAGCCCTTCTCCTGCCAGGCCAGTCGGTGGTACGAGTGAAACCTGCTGCCTCTCCAGCAGCAGCGCAGCTCGAGGCAACATCTGGCTGCTCACAGCTGGAGAGGCGAGGGAAATTTACATCAAATGGTCGCAGATGTGGAGCTAATCAGCACCCGATGTCAGGACTTTGGGCAGAACAAAAGTTGAGGACGTGTGCGGGCGTTCCTTGGAGAGCACCGCTGCTCCTGTCCCGGCTGCTGGTCCGGGGCCAGTGCCTCGTAAACAGGTGTCAGCATCCCAAAAAAAGAACTGCCCTCCTTGCCAGCAGCGGGTATCCTCGCTGGCATTGCAGCATCCTCGCTGGCATTCCCGGGCACGGCTCCTCGGGCCAGCAGGAATGACCCGGGTCGGGAACAGACCTGCTGCTGCTGGGGTGGCACTCGGAGCCTGCCCCGCACTTGCCTTGCCCTGTTTGTCCAGGGGTTTTGGCCTCCAAATCTGACAGCCTTGGGGTATATTGGGAGGTGGGGGAAGAAAAAGGGGAAGAGATAGGCGAGTCACTGGTGAGAATGAGCTTTTCTTCTTCTTAGGATTAACCTCTGAGTTGGAATTTGGGAGATAGGGGAGGTGGAGGACTGGGTGAGAACGTGCTGAAGGAGGATCCTGCTGCTAGGGGGCAATATGCAGCAAGCAAAACCCCGCTAAAGGCGTTTTTCTTTAAGAAAAGAACTTAAATCCAAAAATGATCCAACATATTGCACACACTTAGAGTTTTTTTCTGCAGAAAGAGCATATTATAAACAAATCATCAACCTTTACTTATAGGTTGTGTGTGTTTCTTTTAGCATATATAGAAATACATGTGTGTGTGCATGACTTTCTTAATATGCTTCCTCGTTACCTGCATGATTCTTAATTTTTAATCCTGGATTCTATCATCGTTTATATAAAGCAAAAAGATAAGTATTTGGACATTTAAAAGCCTTGAATCACACGGTCTTGTAACTCTCCTGCTTCTTCCCTTTTGGGAACAGCTGGGACAGCTCACTCAGAGGTCTTTGTGACTTTTTTTTGTTCTCCCACTTTCTTAAACATACTCCCTAAAAAAGAAAACAAGAGGAAACAAGAAAAATTTAAAAAGAAAAAGAAAACAAGGGAAGGCAGTTTCAGTGACATTATTGGTTTCAGGTTGAGCAGGGAAATAGTTGTTAATTTGTTTAGATATACTTGTGCTGACTTGATGATGCTCATTTTAGAACTAGTGTGGGGTGTTTCTTTAAGAGTTGCATTGTGTGAATGCGATTTTAAAATTCATTTTAATGATAAAAATACTTTTTGCTGGGGAATATTCAGTGGCTGTGCATGATTATGACTGTAATGTTAATGGCTGATTGAGCCATGGAGAAAATACATCGCTTTCTACAGCAGGTTTTTGGTTCTGGTTCACCTGGTCTTCAACATCCAATGAAGAAGCATTGTCTAAATGAGGAAAGGTTACAGCACAGTGTGCCAAATTTCAGTGGTGGAAAAGCTGTCATTAATTAATTAGTGTTAATTTTGCAAGATGAGGTTGGGAATTTCAACAGCTGCGACTGAAATTTGAACAGAGGAGGAAGTAGTTTCAAGCCTGAGGGATTTTTTTTTATTAGTTCAGTCTTGTTTCCCATATTGTTCAGAGTGAGACACCCAGGCATGGGTTTGACTCTGTGTCCCAGGAATATTACATATCCCAGGACTTCTGCTGACTCAAAATCCATGGGTTTTTGAACATCAGCTGTGGATGCAGAGGAGAAAGGGAGGATTGGTTTTATGGCTGTGTTGAAATACATTGAGTGCTTCTTCAAATCTTTGTTGTAGTGTTTTCTGCTTAATAAATAGAAGAGAGTGGGTTGGTCAGCATTAGAAGGCAGCAAAGCCAGCAGTTTTCATAATGCTCTCCTCTTTCAGCTCCCAACAGAGACTAGGATGTCAGTCTAGCTGAATTAGGACATTAATGTTCCTTGCACTCCTCCCCTTACTTCTACTACCTTGCCATAAATAATTCTGAACATGAATTTATTTTGTGATTAAATTATTGCCCTTGTTTAATACGATTAACATAAAATATTCATGGTTTTAAGTCTTCGAAATGCTCTACTCCATGTAAAAAAAGAGGTTTTGTGTTCTGCAGCAGAAGGCTTTGACCTCTGCCAAACCAACACAAGTGAACTGGTTGTAATCCCTGGGTGTTTGTAATTACCAGAGTGGTTTGGATGGCTTTACTTAGTATTAAATCCTGACATCATCCTTAAGTGCAGAAATCAAACTTGCTGTAATTAAGATCATATCAAGAAAGCTCTCACAATTCACATATTTTCCAGTAGTCTTAATAAACCAAACTTGTATGATTCGCTGCCCACCTGAAGCACTTGTTCTTTCCAATATTGCCAGGCTGCTGGTGTGTAAACAGGAATGTAAACATCTGCTTGTGTTGGGGGGATTGTTTGGGCTTGCACAATGGTGCTGAATCATCGGAGCAGGTCTCCTTGCTCCGTGCTGGGACTTAACAAACACGGCGTGGGAGTGCAGCTCCAGAGCCCAGGGAGGTCGTTTGGGCTCAATGAAGCTTGTGATTTTCTCCTCTGAGCCTATTCCATCCCAGTGGTGCTTCCTAAACTGGCACTTTTCAGTTCACAGGTCCATTATTCAGATTCACAGTCAGGAAAGGTGCTTCTCTTCTAATACCCTCTGCAGAACGCTGAAGTAACTGGGTTTTACGTAGTACACGTGTGAAAAAGAGGGAAAAAAAGAGAGGACTTTTACAGCACTGAATCCAGTGTTTCTACAAAGTAGTTTCAGGCATCCTTCCAAATAAAAATGCAGGTTGTTCCGCTTATGAAGTTCCAGAAGTTGTATTATTTTATGAGTGTTTTTCAGCCACAGAATAAAGGCTTGAGTACGTAGGATTCAGCAGCTGACCACACTTGTTTCAATTCCCATTGTTCAGGGAGCCTGCCCGTGTTGGGAAAAAGAGACCGTACATATGCAGGGAATTGGTACAAACATTCCAGCTGCTCCCATGAGCCAGCAGATTTTTGGCTGCATCTCTAAATTACCCCCCAAAAAAGCTTCTTGACTTGTTCCAAATTGCTGTTCAAGTGGCTCGCTGAGTTTGGTGGTGCTGCCCTGAGTTCTCACGAGTGGTGTCTGCTCCGGGAGAATTATTGGAGAGTTTTAAAGAAAAGCTGAGAACAGCAGCCCAGACCTGCAAAAGTGTGGGTGTTACATGCTGTGCTCATGGATATGTAAAGGGGGATGGCTGCCCAGGTTTTACAGTGAGGTGATGATGTTAATGAGCACTGGAGTTCCTGTGAAAGCAGCTTGGGCAGCAGATTGCCCAGAACGAAATGAGCACCCACAAACTCGTGGTGTCGCAAGTTCCAGAGAAGCACAACTGCTAATTCCACAGAAGCGTGGAATTTCATAACAATAATGTTTACCTTGCTGTGACAAGCTCAGGAGATGTGCCAAGGCTCCGGCTGCATCCTCCTCCTCTGCCTGCTGCAGGTTGTTGTCCGTGCTGGCTCCTGCAGGTCCCCACAAAGAGCCTGAGCAGAAGGTCCTTGCAGTAAGATCCCAACACTCACATTGGGGCAGGTTGCTTGGGGCCAGGTGTGGTCAAGCTCTGACCCTCTCCAGGGATGGATGGAGATTTGTAGCTTCTCTGGTTCCTTCCCCATTGTGTGATCGCTCTTGTAGTTAGAGAATTGAGATTTTTTTTTTAATGTTTGGCCGTCATTTCCCTTGTTGCAAGGTGTGTCTGTAGCCCCCCACCCTTTCCTCATGCACCTCTGAGGAGGATCTGGCACTCCTGTGTCTCTACCTGCTCAAAAGGCAGGAATGGGACCCCATCATTTGCCTTCCCTTCTTTGGCCTGCATAAGTGGGGGACTTTTTTGGGTTTCCATTCTTCCACTCTGTCAAGACCCCTTGAAGTGGCAGCTTTGCCCTCCAGCTTATCAATCCTGCTCCTCAGTTTCACATCATCTGCAAATTTGCTGGGGAGTGGGATTTTCCTTGTCTTTTTCCTCGATGTTATCCCTGCAGTTCAACCAGACCCAGACAAGGTAATTTGCTTTCATGTTTTTTTGTTGTTTGGGAAAGCTAATTTAGTATCCATAACAATTCTTGCTTTATCTTCACTCTCTAGACGAGCAAGCCCTGCTCCTGTGTGGTTTAAAAAAATAAGAATACAATGCTGCAGTATTTTATTTCAACGTCAAAATTAATAAAATCCTGGAACACTTTGCTTCCTGTTGCTTGCATAAGTGCCCATATGCAAACAACAGTTTGCATCCTGTCACTTACCTGGTTGCTCAGTTTGTAGTGAAACTTTTATATTAAATCCTTTAGCCTATCTGTATACTTAAACAGTAAGTGGAAACAGTTCTGGTGTCTTCATCAGAAGCAGGCTGAGAGGGAGAAACCCCCAGATTTTCAAGGCTGCTTAAATAAGAATGGCTCAGCAAATCAGATGCAGTATGTAGGTACTTGAGGGGAAACCCTTGACTTAGTTCTTCAGCATGAACAAGTTAAAGGAGAAAATGCCTTCTGAAAAGGGGAAGGAACCATGGCACCTATTCTCACCAGCAGTTTTCCTCTTTTCCCCCCACTTTTTTCCTTCTCTTGCCAAGAAATACAGTCATTCCATGAGCTCACAGGGTAAAACCATCCTGAGACACCAGTGCAGGATAAAAGTTAACTGAGCACTCTTCCTCTGGAGGAGGAGGAGACCCAGGTAGGGCTGAAGAGGGCTGAGGAAAGCTGAGAAGGGAGGCAGGGATAAGGGGTGGGAGCCCTGCCCAAGGGCTCGTTGGCAGGAGAAGGCAGGCACAGGATACGTTTCAGGTTTTGGGTGGCTCTGGGAGGAGCGAGCGCTGGGATTAAAGTGTCTTGATAAAACTGTTCCCTTTCTTCTCAGACGCAGACAGTGAGTTTCATGGGGTGGATTTTCTGCCAGAAGATCTCAGTGAGGCTCCGGAGGAGGCAGGAATGAGGGTGAACAAGAAATACTCCTGTCTTCCTGCTGAGGAGAAGGGCATCCACATCATCAACATCCGGGCGATCGAGGACATCGGCTACGACCAGCACGAGAGCACAGTGAGTAGCCACGGCCCTGCTGGGGCAGAGCAGGCACGCTGCACTTCACCCCTCAGCTTATTTCTCATCCTTTCCACTCCCAGGATGCTCTGAAATCCTCTCCCTCCATTCTCCCAAGGTGCTGGGAAGGATTGCCACCAGGCACAGTCCATGCTGATGTGCTGGGGGTTGTTCTTGAATGTGTGAGAACTTGGTTTAACCTGCAGCATAAAAAGGGGCTGACTCTTCTCAGAGTAAGGAATTTGGCAATTAGGCTGTGCCAACCTTTACATCGTCTTGCCAGTGCAGAGAAGAACAGAAGAAAATGCCTAAAATTTCATGCAAAAGCCATTGTTACCACAGGTAACATTAAACTGATCTTCTCCAGCACACAACAGAGATTGGGTTTCCAGTGTCATTAGTTGCTCCTCAGCTAAATTCCTCAACACAGATTTTAAAGGAAGTTAGTAATATGAATACCCGGCATGATTATGAGTTGGTTATGTAATTTAAACATAAAAACGAGTTTATTAAGGTGGTGTGGTTTATACAACAGATTCATTGGGGAAGGAGGGACCAGAAAAAAGCAACATGGGATTTATTGTGCTTGTGCTTAAAATTAGGATGGAGCATGGAGGAATGGTTCTGCCAGGGTGTTAAAATCCTCCCGCTGTGGTGGAATTGCAATGTCTTTTCTCTGCCTCATTCACAGCTGAAGGGACATGGTCTAAGTCAATGCAACTCCATTTGAGCACAGCAGCACTGCAGGAGAACACGTGGCCCATGAGTACCTTTCAGCGTTTATACCCCACCCTTAAAATAATCTGACCATCAATTTCTTTAAAACAGAAACAAATTTTTTGGCTGCTTCCTGTTTGCAGTGGGACATAGCTGTTCTCACATATTAATGGATTTACTGAGGCTTTAGTAGCCACAGTGGTGGTTCAGCCCGGTTTTTCAGAAACTGCTGTTTAATTAATTAGCAAGATCAACACATCTTAAAGAAAAATTAGACACAATCCAGTTAGTTGCCGTTTGTTAATATTTTGTTTCTGTAGAAATTTGCATAAGTGAGTTGCCTGCCACAAGCAGACTGCCAGCTTGCTTTAAAAAAAATGTTCTGAATTCACAGGTATGTGTCATTAATCATAAAGCAATTGGAAAGTAATAGTTATTGATGGTCTTTTATATCAAAGTTAGGCTTGAGAACTAAATGAAAATATCCAGATAGGGCACAAACATGAACAGCCTGTGCCCTGAAGAGTTTGGCATGGCTAAATAACCTTCCCCGTTTTCATGGAACGGGGAATAGAGGCAAGAGAACAAAGAGTGAACTCCATGGTGGCACCAAATGCTGTATTACTTTATTATATACTTATTATCTTGGTGTAAATGGTTTAGGTTAAATGAGAAAGAGAGATGAGATCCTAAAGGAGAGAGAAGCAGATAGCAAAGGCTATCTAAAATAACTTACATTTACTGTTTTATGTATGAAATAAGCAGGTGTGCACATCCCAAATAGATTTTGCAACTGATTGCAAATTGCTCTCTTTTGGAGCACAAGTCCTTTTCCCTCCATGGAGGATGGACATTCTTTTGTAAACTTAAAAGCCAGAAAAGTTCCTGGTTGCTGAAAAGCCACTCCTGTGATGGGTATTTTTTGTAAAAACAAAGGCCAGTTACTAGTGAATTTTCTTTCTTTTTTCTTTTCTTTTTTTTTGACTAGTATGTGGATCTCCAAGTGTGGAATTGTGAATTATGCATGAGAAGTGTTACAAAAGTAGAACTAAATTAATTGTTAATACCTGTTTGTTTGTTTGTTTGAATCTACAGTTGCCCTGTGCAGTTTTCAGATAAATGCTTGGAAATGAAATTGTTTTTGGAGTCTTGCCTTTCATGTAGCTTGCAACACTTAGCCAGCATTAACTCGGGCTGGGAATAAAGCCATTGCCACCATCAGATTGCATAGTGACATAGGTTTTAGAAGTGGGAAAAAGAAGTGGTGAACTCAATAAGCAGTGACCCCGCTTCCCTGGCCACTTTCCATCCGCGTTTTTGGCCGCGCCGCAGGAGCAGCTGGCTCCCTTCAGTCTGTATCTAAGATGATCTCTTTCTCAGATGATACAGACTTGCAATGATAGATAAGAGAAGTGAGAAATGCTTCCCCACGATATCAATCTGTTTGTCAGAATTGCAACATTGCAGATGTCATGGGTGGAAAAGGACAGACGATCTTAGTGGCGATTAACCCCCGAAGGAGAAAACCAAACCCACCAAGTAGCTGACTTATGAACCAGTGTGCTGCTGATTAGATTAAATCCCAGTCATTTAATCTATTTATTCCTGGCCAATAAAATCCCAGCTGGCTATCAGTAAAATTAAAGGTGTTAACTTGCAAAATTTTTTGGAGTAAGTAGCGTGCTGGCTGTCTGGAGAGAGGGCATCGTGTGCTCTAGGCAAAAGGAGCCTTGAGAGGAAAGAATGGTCTGTCTGGTGCTTGTGCTGGGGTGTGCATTCATTATTCTTCTCTCTTCTTCTCTCCACGCCCCCATTGCCCGCTTCCAGTTATTAAATTCCCTATCCAAAAATCCGGATGCTGACTGCAAATACGGGCTGTACTTCAGAGATGGCAAGAGGAAAGTGGACTACATCCTGGTGTACCACTACAAGAAGTCCTCAGCCGGGAAGACTCTGGCCAGGAGAGCTCAGCAGAACGATGCCAGTGTCCGAAGCACCAAGCAGGACCAGCCCCTTCCTGGGAAGGGGGTGCAGCTGGAGATGGGGGAGAGCGAGCCCCACATGGATTACCACGAGGACGACAAGAGGTTCCGCAGGGAGGAGTATGAAGGGAACCTCGTGGAGGCTGGGCTGGAGCTGGAGCGTGATGAAGATGTGAGGATCCACTTGAAAGGGTTAAAGATGGAGAGGGTGACTGGTGGCCAGGTCCTGGGGGGTGCTGAGCTGTCCCTGTGAACCTGGCTCTGACCAAGGTTGCACGAGCTCAGCTCTTGCAGGATTTGATTGCAGCGCTGGCAGTCAGTGCCATCCTCACCCACTGATTTAGTTGGCTGCACAGGAGGAGTGTGCCATGGTGTTGTAAATGCCCCAGTGAGGTGAAGTTCCTGGCTTTTCTTGGCCAGGATTTGTGGCACATCCACCATTGCAACACAGCTGTGTTGTGCTATCTGGTAGTGAGGCTTAAATTGCTCTGAACACTGATCCCAGCTTGGTGGGTTTACAGTAGGCAGTGATTTGGATCCCCTGGTAATTCCAGTTCTGAGAAAGAAAAAAACCTGATACAGGCAGTGTCATCTTTATTCCTCAATATAGGCTCAAGGAGAATTAAATTTGTTCAGGAGGCTCTGGTCCACACTCCTGCTGGAGCACATGGGTCGGTGTTACAGTTTGCTCTTTCCATTCTTAGATGTGAACAGTACAGCTTGTAACGTCTTCCACCTGCACTCTGAAAACAGGATATTCTATTAAAAGCCCATTAGACTGTGTAAAAAATGATGTATGTGAAGTGCTGCCAGTGTGTGATTAGTAGAAATAGACACAGCAGTATTAATTTCAAAGAAAGCTGCTACAATTATCTGACCCAACCAGTGTGCCTCAGACTCCTGAGAGAAAGGGTAAACTTTTATGCTGGTTTTATTTACGGGATCTGAAAGCTGAGGTAAACATTTCAACCTGGGAACAGACTGCTAAAAAATAAATCTGTCACCTATTACTCACAAATCACAGACATTTATATCTTTTATATTATGTATATGTAATACGTATATTTTAACATGGCACAGTGCAAGAAAACCCCAAAACCTTCCCCTGCTCTGTCTCCCAGTGAAAATCACACTTGCTTTCTATCCAACTTGCAGGTTCCTGTAGCAAACTGGGAGCTGGCCTGTGCCAAGTCATGGATATTTAAATCCATGATGGGATGGGAGCCAGATGGGAGGTTCCACCCATGACATGTAATATGATTTCAGATGATGCAGAAGGGCTCAGGGGTCAAGCCAGGACACTGTAAAAGAGAGGGAACCCTGTCCTCTCAGTGCAGGACACCAAACCACATGAGGAAAGTCTAGAGATGAAAGCAAGACTCTGGGATTTACATCAGCTTCCACATCCAGCATGTCCATGTAGGGGGAAAGATCTGCAGTCACTTGGGCCTGAAAAGCCACAAAGCTGCAATGGAGACCTCACTGATTCCAAAAGAGCAAAGGTTTCTTCAACAGATGGTGTTTAATAAATCACTTCAGCTCTCTCCAATGAAATGGCTGGATGGTCACACACAAAGAGCTGCAATCAGCGGCTCCATGTCCACAAATAATTGATTAAAACAAGGCCAGGTTGGACAGGGCTTGGGGCAGCCTGGCCTGTCCATGGCAGGAGTGGTGGAACTGGATGATCCCTAAGCTCCCTTCCAACCCAAACCATTCCATGGTCCTCTGAGTCACCAGTGAGGATATAGCCATGTGAAAGCTAGTTATATTAATACTGAGTTGGTGCAGCAGCAAGAATAGAAAGATTCATTAAAGTTCATTTCTCTTCTGTTTGCTGAGTGCCTCCTGGTCGGGTATGGTTTGTCCAGTGCCTTTGGAATGATTGCTGCAGGGGGAGCAAACATGGGTGGATGTGGGAGTGTCAGGAGCAAACATCCATGCCCGGCCCTCTGGAACGCAGCTCAGGGAATCACTGGGCTGCAGGCAAACCACTGACATTGCCATTAACTTCTATCCTCCTTTTCCTTTGTTTTGTGCAGTTCTTCCTGCCAGTTTTCCTGATTACAGTGCTTTAATGGAGATACTCACATCTGATTCTGAGGCTGCTCCTCTGAGGTATGAGCAGCTCTCAGGAGGCAGAAGGGGCTCTCTCAGCCCCAGCAATTACAACACACTCACCAAATCACACCATTTTGGCTGGATGCCGCTGCTTCAAATTTAACTGGCTCAGCCTGTATTTGTGTCCACAGTCATTAGCTTTTATTTCCCAAACAGTTTTTATCTGTTTAACCTCGTGGTAATTGCTCTGGGAGACAATAGTGGTTTTTGAGTCATGTTCTATAGCAGCTCAGCACAGTGAGGTGTTCAGTGATTGTCCTGTTGTTAGAAACCAACTCTCTCAAACAAATGAGATTTATCATGCGGGCCCTAATGGACTGTTTGTTCCTTAAATATGTATGAATCACAAGGGGTAATATATTTAATTTCCTCTCATCAGTAACATTTTCCCCTATTGTTTTTTTTTTGTTGTTGTTGTTGGTTTTTTTTAAGACTAAAATCCATGGGATTGGTTTTGTAAAAATCCACGCACCCTGGAATGTATTGTGTCGAGAGGCAGAATTCCTTAAGCTCAAGATGCCCACAAAAAAGGTGAGTCCTGGTTTTCTTGTTTTCCTCATGAAGGCGTAGTTTAACCATTTGTTCCTCTCAGAGCAGCTTACAAATGCAGACTTCTCTTTCCATGAGCACTTTAAAAACAATTAACTAATGTGCACCAAAAAGGAAAGTCACAGACTTACTTCCTTGGGGCAGCAGAGAGAAAAAGTGGAAGGAGGAATGGAAATCAAGAATTTCTGGCTGCTGCCACTGTCTGTATGTGATGAGAGTGATTTCATCATCAGTGTGTTTTAAAAGAAGAGGTTGCAATTGATGGTAAAATTTCTGTGTGCGTTTTGGACACTTTTTTGTCACCTGAAGACTGCTAAAAATGAGCACAAGGATGAGAATTTGTCTCGCTGGGTTTAGTGACTATTCCTATACACGGTCAATCACGTTTGCAGAGGCTGGGGCCACTCTGCCACAAAATAAATTACCTTTCAGAATATTTGAAATGTCATTAAAGGAATGACAGTGTATTTTCATCAATTCTAAATCACCCATGATAGATAGATAGATAGCTACCTGCTCAGTGGGCACAGCTGAGAGATGGATTAATATTTAAACACAGACTAAGTGCGGGTCCCAGACTGCACAGGGAAGTCCATAATGGAGCAAGAGACAGCCTCCAAGCCCAGCATCATTTATTACAACACTAAAACCACACTTTGGGTTTGGATTTCATATTAATCCCCATTATTGCCTCACTTACTAGGGGTTTTAATCAGAAGCACAACTAGATAAAAAAGTCTGTTGCGATCCTGTGGTTCCCTAACCCTTGGTTTGGCTTTCCCATCCCTGTCTTTCTGGCTGATTTCAAGAATGTAAACCCCACTCCTTGATAGTTTATAGTGATATATTTATCTCATTGCTGGTTTACTCCTTGCAGTTCACTCTGACCTATGGATAACCAAAAAGCAGTAAAGTTTTACTGGTTTGGTTTTTTTTTCTCTTTGCCCCCTCAGATGTATCAGATCAACCAGACCCACGGTCTCCTGAAAAAGATTAACTCTGTAATTCAAAAAATAACGGAGCCCATCCAGCCAAAAGTAGCAGAACACAAACCTCAGACGGTGAAGCGCCTCTCCTACCCCTTCTCCAGAGAGAAGCAGCACTTGTAAGTGAATTTCGCTAAATATCCACAGGTTCCAGCCTCTCTGACAGCAGCTCAGGCATGAGAGGGTGAAAGGGAACACCAACACTTTGGTGGGCACTGCTGCAAAGAATATTTCCATTTTGCAGTAAATGTACTTTTTGGGGGGATTTGTTTGGCTCGCTGTTGAGGGATGAGTATTTTTACAGGAATCCCTGTGTGTTTTAGCTGCTGTTGTGGCACATAGTGCACATCTGTATAACTGTACACTTCACCTGTTGGGCTGCCAAAAGGGGATTTACAATGTGGTTTATAATAGTCTCTTCTCCACATGAGATAAAACGCTTGGTAAAACTTGTAGCCAGAGATGTGGGTAGATAAATTTCAGAATAATTTCATTTGTCTGGTGTGGGCAGCTGACACAGGTAGTGCCAACCAGGCCTTGCCTTTGAAGTGTTGTGAAGTCAGAGGTGGCTTTGCCATCGACCCCAGATCAGCAAGAACAGCTGTAAACGTGGGTGTAGGGAAAAAGTCACGAGGCAGAGCGCAGCCAAAGCTTCTCCTGCCCTGGATTGCTGTGCTGCTGCTCCTCCCTGGCCAGCATCCCAGAGGAGTCGCTTTGAAGGCCGTGTTTATGGATGTGCCAGCTGGAACAAAGAGCAGTCCTAGGGCAGGATCTCCTCCCTGCTCACACGGGGGTTTTGGTGTTTCATCCAGAGGTGCAGAGCACTGCTGGGGTTGGGCCAGTCGATGTGTGTGACATCTTGGGCTGTCCTAGGAGATGTATTTTGTGTGTTTGCTGAGTGTGGGGAGTTCCTGGAGGCTCAGAGAAGGTCCAAAAGATGCTCCTGAGCGTAGCCATGGATGGGCCTCACGCTGTTTGCAGGTGGCTTTTCCAGTGACTCCTCCTGTGTCTCTGCTGGCTAAGGGAGGAAACGGCAGCCTCACAGGGAAAATTAAAGATTATTAGGTGAAATTCAAGGCCAGCAGTGGTCAGGGATTCAACTTAAATGAGCACCAACACTCTCTTCTGTGCTGAAAAACCTATAAAGGTATAAAACGAGTGAAATGTATAAGCAGCCTCTTTAAACTGTGGGAGTTGGGTTGGACTTGCTTTTTAACAGGGTTTCTACGAGCTGTTCTTTAATGTGAGCTCTGAGAGATCCCCAGGAGAAATGAGAATTATTGAAGGGGTCAACAAGAACAGGAAATTACTGACTTTTATTTTCTTTCTGACCTAATGGGCTTCCTTCTAATCTTTTAACAGATTTGATTTGTCTGACAAAGATTCCTTCTTCGACAGTAAAACGAGAAGCACTATAGTAAGTTCTGCCTGTAAATAATTTATGGTGGATATTGCCTCAGTTGTGGTGTTAACAGCTTTAGTACAATGCCTGTTCAAGTTTATCTGTCTTAACTAAATGCCAAGGATCTCCTGTGCCATCAGGTACTGAAATTATAAGGAAAGCACTTCCAGAGGTAGTGCTGAATAGTGTTTGATGCTAACAGGTTGCTGCCTTTTGGAAAATAATTTGGATCTTCTTTCTGGTTCACAGTTAATTTTCTTAGTAGAGATATCACCAGCTGGGAATATTTTGATTTTGCCACTGGTTCTGCCCACCAGCTGCCTGCACCCATGACTTGTTTAACTTCTTGTAACTCTGCATTGTTCTTTTTGCAAAATGCTGGGAAATATCCGGAGACAAATTCCAACGAAACAGCTGTGTATTTAGAGGGAATATTATTTACAGTTTGGGGGAGGGAAATTCTCTGTAATGGTATTGAAAGTGTTGAGGTTGATGGCTTTTATCTGACTTACAGAACATAAAATAGAGCTGGGGAAGAAGGTGTAGCCTCATTTACAGCCATCGAAGGAGGAATTGAAAGGCCAGCTCGTGTGACATCCAGGGCAGCTGGAAGGGGCCGTGCCAAGCAGCCCTGGCTGCAACACATTTCAGAGGATAACAGGGACTCTTTGCCCCGTTCCCCAGCTCCTAACTGGTGCCTTGGAATGTGACTGCCAACGTGCTTTTATCTTATATTTAACATCAGCCTTTTGGGATGCCAAGTGGTTTCCAAAAGAGCTTATATCCCAGTCATAGCTGCCTTTCATTGCTGTGGTGATAAAAAGGGGTGTTAAGATATCCGACTTCCCTTTCCTGCTCTGAAATCCCAGCGTGTTCCACAGTGCAGTTTCCCTCCAGCTTGAAGTGCAGGGCTTTGATGTGAGCACAGGTTGTGGGGGTGAGGTGAGCTGGACCAGGGGAGGCAGATGCAGGAGCACAGAAGTGGGGAAGAAAAAGGCAAACATTGTTTCGGTTTATTTGCAAATAAAACATTTAACTTGAGATTGGGGGGTAACAAAAAAAAAAAGCCTGGGTTTTGTTTGTAGGGTTTTTTTTATATGTCCAGATGTGTAGTAAAAAAACCTTGTAAGCACAAGGAACTTAACAAATGAAGAGTTAAATTTCGTGGCAGGCTGAGCGAGGCAGCGAGACAAAATGGCTCCATGGGACAAGAGGGTGAGCAAGACTGACTGAAAAATGGCCTGAAACAGGAGCTCAGAGCAGAGGCTGAGAGGAAAAGGAGGGACAAGGGTTTTTTAAACAACTGAAGGAACACTGGGCGTATAACAATAATGCTGGTGCTGTGCTGCTTTGTGTGAAATCCCTGTAAATCACCCAGTAATGAAGAACATATTGAATGTTTCCCAACATCATTTTACTCTGTGTGCATTGCTGTTTGTATTCTTCTTTCTTAAAGTTCTCCCCTGCCTTTCTCATATGTATTTTTGAACCACAGTGCAAATATTGACCCTTCCGCCTACTGCAAAATGAACAGGAATCTAGTCACTACCCGTGAGTCTTTGATGAATAGAAACTAAGCCAAAGACCTTTTAGTTATTAAAAAAGAAAATACAAAAAAAAATATTATATAACTGGAAATCTCTCTGTGACAGCCCTTTAACTCGCTGGGGTTACAAGACGACAGACGGATGAGCCGTGGGACTTGCCCCGGATGCCCTCGCCTGCTTCCTCCAGGGAATTGGGCAAGAGTCAAGTTAGCACACAGATTAGGGAGCTGGGAAACAGTCCCCAGCTCCCCAGGCAGGCCAGGCAGTGGGCAGGAGGTGCCTTTGCTCCAGGTTTCCCTGTGCTGCCTGCTTGCCTGGCCCCGGAGCATCGCTGCACCGAGAGCCGAACCTCGCGGGCAGCCTGCTGAGCTGTGCAAAGGTTACTCGACAATAAATGCAATAAATCCCAAAATAAATACATCTGTTTTGCCGCCGAGGTCAGGCAGGCTCAGAGATGTTAAGGTCAGCCTGTGTTAGTCCAGTTTGATAAAGGGCTGCGTGCTGTGTGCACGCTGTGAGCCCGGAGCTCCGCTCGGGTCCTTGGGATGGAGCCAGCCTGCGCCCTCGGAGGCGAGGGAAGAGCTGCTCCAGGTGCAAGAACACCCCTGAGCTTTGATCAATGGCTAACATGAGCAAAAATAGCATTTCTGTCACGCCGGGGGTAGATGTAACCCTGTTTGCCCCCATCAGTTCTCTCGGTGGCTGACTATTTAGTTAAGCTTTTCTCTCCTGTACAGAAAGCACAGCACGGAGAGCTCCAAGCCCCGCTCTGCTGAATACCATGACTTTTATTAAAGAGTGATGACTTCATCGACGTCTTGGTTTGGCCAATATTTGAGCTGTACACAAAAAGATCGTGCTTTTCACTGGCGCTGCCTGAAGTAACCCTTTCCTTTCTTTGCTTTTGCTTCTGTAGGTTTATGAAATATTGAAAAGAACGACATGTACCAAAGCAAAATATAGCATGGGTAAGGAACTTCATTTAGCTTCAAGATCAATATCTTTTTCAGGTATTGAAAATAATTGCAGGTTGTAAATGGCTGTGGAGGTTAGGTTTTCCCCCATGCTCTCTAATTTCATGTATGTGGATGTAATTGTTTTATTTGGAAATTTAATTTCATTTATGTAGCTGTTTGACATTTTTTCAAATGTGAATTTATAGATTCGACTCTAAATTAAATGGTAAGTGAGCATGTAGCCCCCGCAGATGGGACTTAGGCCTTTTGCAGCAGGGCTGGATGCTGACATAAACCAGCAGATGAGATGTGCTCTACACTCCCTGAAATGCATGAGGGTATTGCCATGAATTCCAACAACTGCAGCGAAAGTCTGTGGCTTGGCCCATTCCTTTCATGCAGGAGCCCCACATTTTATGGTGGGATGGTTTTCCAGTGACTTGAGTGAAATGCTCTTGACCGATGCCCGCCCTGAGTGGAACTGAAATGAACCCCATGGAACAGCCAGGGGCCAAGGCTTGCACTGGAACTGGGCACCTCAGCCCTCAGAACAGCTGCTGCAAGTCAGGGGACGTGAAGTTTGCACTGCCACGACCAAGAGTTTTAGTATTTCAGCCTTAGGGTTTGTGCTGTAAGAACTAAACTCATAAGAAAGATGAACTGCAAACCAGGCCCCCTTAAAGATTTGTTGGCAGCTGATCCTGCTCAGCTGTTATATACTTTATTTTATGCATCTCATGATACACAGATATACACTTGACTGTGGGACCAAAGTTAACAAATAGTTAATGGTAAATCCAAATAAATAAGGTGGAAGGGTGAATTCCCAAACAAAGCGAGAAAAGTGCATGAACATGGAAGAAAATGTTTGGTGACTGTTGAAATCTGTTACAGCCTTTATTTGCCTACAAGCAGTTAAATAAAACAATGGGAACTTGAATTACAGGTAGTTCTGTTCAATATTGACCCATCAGCTGCTTAGAAAGACATCAAATAATAGAAGAACAATTACGCCACAAATTATTTCCATGCTTTGACTTTTGTGTCGAAGTAACAACACACAATGCACAATTGTTGACTCCTTATATACACTAAAATTTGGTGTCCAGCCAGTATTAACAGAAGTGCTGTTCTCTGTAGCATGGGAAATCCAAATTATTCTGTGACTCTCAGGACCCTTTTTGAATCTGCTGCTGGATCATTTTCCTTGGAAATTACATCTTTGGACTCTTGAAAGGGGAAGGTCACACAGCTCAGTTTGAATTCTTGCCTTGGTTTCTCAGTTGAATTTTTTTTTTTTCCCAGAAAATGGGAAACGCAGTAGGGATTAGTTGAATAGGGAAGACACGAATGGACGGTAGAGTGTTGGGATTCCTGGATGGTTCTTCTACCTGAGACTGGCAAGGCCACACAATATTGCTGATAAAAATGCCAGCAGGCCAGCCCAGCATAACCCAATCAGCTCCTTTGTGTTCCAGGGCTGGAATGCTGGGTTACAACCCAGCAGAGGTGGCAAACATTTAAACAAACACAGATAATGCTGCAGCACTGCTGCCCAGCAGGAAAAAGGCAGCTGCCCAGGGGAACACTGCAGCCTTTGTTGTTTATTAGGAAAATTTGTGAAAATGTGGATCTGTCTTCACCGTTAAATCCAGATCTGTAGAAGGGGACTATGTAGCTCTTCTCACAGCCCTAGAAAAATAATTTATCTGCTCACCAGTTGTTTCTGCCAGGAGTGTGGAAACATTTGCAGACAATTCATAGACCTGTATAATCTTAAGTGGGGCTTTGAAAATTAATGATACCGCAAGATACTGAGCACTCCTGGAGCTGCTCCTGCAGCAGGTGATTAGTATCTTGAAAATGTTAATGAACCTGAACAATCCTCATTTCAAGAGCAATCAAAAATGACTCTACAGTGAGCTGGTTCCTGGTTCATAGTCGCTGTTCCTTCAAATCCAGTCCCACACTCTTTTCTTAGCCATGAACTGACAGGCAGCATGGAGCACACTGTACACCTCATTTTTCTTTTCTTTTTTTAAGTCCTTTCAAATCCTCCCCAGTGCCAGTGGCCAGATTTGTAGATTTTTTTTTTTCAATTGGCATTAATCACCGTTGCCCTGCACAAAGACAAGTGCCTGACCTAGCTCTGACTCAGCACCCAAAACTGGTTCATTCCATCCCCAAATGTATGTTCATGGGCAACACAACACCTCCAGACGTGGTGAGCAGAATTGGAAGTAGCTCTATTAAAGCCAGCAGCTGCTGGAGGAAAGAACATTAGGAAATTAATGAGCTACAGCCCTCCAAAGGTCCAGGTTCAGCCACCTCTGGGAATGGTGCAGTGCTCCTCCAAACTTGCACAGCAACTCCTCCCTCCGGCCCCCCGTTAAGGAGCGACAGCACCCCTGGGAAAGGCAGGACTCCTCCCAGTCCCTTGTGCCCCAGACATTTAATAGATGAAGCACTAATTGCTTTGGGCCTCATGCATGTCACTAATGAACGGCTGTGTAAACAGGGAAAGGAGAGGGAAGAAAGAAGGAAACTGCCCTTTTAAATAAAAGACGAAAATGTGGTAAATATGGTAAGTATTACGCCAAGGTCTTCGCAAAGGCTTTCCCTACAATTTCTCTGATCAATCTGAAACCTGAATTCAAAACTTTGCGTGGGTGATGCGTGTGGGTGTGTGTTCCCTATGCCATCAATTCCAGCCGTATTCTCCTTGTGATCCAGCCTTCTGCTACACTTTCAAACCTTCAGGCTTGCCCTTAAATCAAACTGACTTTTCAGAAAATGTAATTTATTTTAATTACTAATTTCAAGTCATTGGCTTCTAATTCTTGATTCTCAAATATATATGACTTCCTCTTGCTCTCTGCAGTTCTCCATTTCATAAAATGAGTCATGTATAATAACCTATATGATTAAAAATGAAACTACATGGAAAGGAATGAGATGGCAGGAAAATCATTATCTGATCAAATGGCTGTTATTTTGAGGGAAATCTCCAGGAAGGATGATGAAGTGAGGCTGTCTAACCTTGAAATTATAAATAACCATTATGTCTTTATTTTTCAAGGGATCACCAGCCTGCTTGCCAATGGAGTTTACAGTGCTGCATATCCTCTGCATGACGTAAGTGATCTCACAATGTGTTTTACACGGCTGCTGTCTGTCACCAAGAAATCCCTCATGTGTGACGTGTTGGTGGCATCATCCCAAACATGACTGACTTTCTCCTCACTCGTGTCAGGCCTGCAGTAACTTCTGCAGGTTGTTTCCATCCCTCTGCCCGCTTTTGAGGAATTCCCCACCTCGGTTCTACGCCTGATGATCGTGAATTTGAACATAACATTGGAAGAGTTGTTTCAGCGCTTTAGCAAATGAAATTCTTCTGTTGTTTCCTGACCTTCTGCCCCCAAGATCCCTGGCACCAGTGCCAGGAACCACGTTCATTCCCAGGGCACCAAGGAGCTGGCTCCCTTGGCCACATCTTCCTGCAGATGCAACCAGGAAAAAACCACAAGCGAGGATCTGAAGTCACATATTCCATGGGGCTGAATGTGACTGCAGACCTTCCTACTCATGAAATCTGCTTCTGAGCAGCTCAGTGAGATGTCAAGAGTGTGCTCAGCTGCGGTGCTCCTCGAGAGGGTCAGTGAGAGCTCAGGAATTCTGGTGGCACTCACAGCCGAGCTGGGACCCCAATCCTGTCAGGGGTGCACACAGCTGGGTGCTGGTGTCCTGATTTAAAGGTTCAAAATTTAGAACTGACAAACACATGTCCTTAGCCCACAGAAAAGCTTGGCAGATGTCAGGGGGACGTGGCAGTCACGCTGCTCCCTCCTGATGTACTGCCTGTGCGAGTGTCCAAGGGCTGTGCTGCTTTTCCAGCCTGGGATGTGAGGATGAAGCGTGTCTTCCTGGTTTTCTGCTCCCCACACTCACGCTGGTTTTACTCGGGACTGTGAGAGCTTTATCTTGGAGCACCCAAGAGCAGAGCAGCCTCTTTGTCTGCCTGATGTTTGTCATACGTGTCAGGGCTCTCAAACTGCAGCAGTGCCGTGTAGAAATCAAGAAAGGAGGGTTAAATAAACTTCTCGTCGTGTTCTTGCCTCACATCTTTAGACAGCTACTGATAGTCTTGTATAGAAGTTATTTATTGTCTTAGTTTACTCCTTTATCATATCAAAAAATAGCTGCAAATTAAAACCTCAAATCTAATCAGCCCCGAGTGTTTGGAGAGTCTGGAGAGGGAGCAGCTCTCTCAGCTGGTTTCTTCTCTTTCCAGCGGACTGAGCTGAACCCCAAATACCACGGCAATGCCGCATCCTTTCCCCTGACATTTTTAGGCCACCTTTATCACTTATTCATTCCTTTATCCCCCCTGACAGACACTATTGCTCTTTCCTAATGTGCCCGACGACAGAAAAGACAAAGTGTGCCGTGACAAATGGGCTCCTAAAATACAGGGTTATTTTACAGATTGCTTTTTCTGGTTTTGATGCATTAAGTGAGCGGGAGCCGTGGGTATGCAGGATGCGGAGCGGCTCTTGGCACGGCCCGCTGGATGATGCAGCTTTTCTCTCTTTTTCAAGGGTGACTACGAAGGTGAAAACGTGGAGCCCAATGACAGAAAAGTAAGTTGGTGCGCAGGGGGGTTTAACATATTCACAAGGGTCCCAGCCTCAAGAGTCACCTGTTGGAATCTGGATGTTTTCGCCGAGATCCCGCAGAAAATGCTGCAAAAAGGCACTCTAAATGCCAAGTATAAGGGAAAAAAGTGCTTTCCAGCATTTAAATTTGCCCAAATGAGGAATGTAGTGTGGATAGGTGTAAAGTACCCGGCTCGGTGATGATACATTTCATGCCACATTGGCAAGAAAATTGACATATAACTCCTCCTAAAGTTCAGATGGTGTCATTTCAGGCCAGCTCTGCTGAGAATATGCTCAGTCATATTCTGGTATCTGTAGTGGGCATAAATCCTGCTTCAGGATCAGAATTGGAGGAGCGGGAGGGAGCAGCAATTGAAAACATAAGCATAAAAGTGATGGGGAAAGATAAATATTGAATATTTATCAGGAATAAGAGGTCCTCAGCAATGTTTAATGTGTGCTCTGCAGCCAGAAGCTGCTCTGTGGATGCACACTGAGGCACTGCATCACTTTTTGCTGAAGTTAATGCTTTAAATTGCAGCTTTATTGTCTGTATAATGAAAGACATGCATTCGCTGTGGTAAAACAAGTTATTAAAACAAGGAATTCTCCTAAGGAAGTACTTTTCCTAAGGAAGTAGGAAATAGTACTTTATACTAAGGAAGTAGGAAATAGTACTTTATACTAAGGAAGTATGAGAAAAAAACCAAATTTTTCACCCTTTGTGGAAACGCTGATTTCTTAAATTCAAAGCTCAGTTACTGCATCCTGCCCATCACACTTCCCCTAAGAAGGGTGGCTTTTATCTGTGCATCAGACAAAAAACTGAAGTGGAGAGGTGACAACCAGTTCTCTCAGGAGGAGCTACTAAATTTGGGTGTTGTAAATGCTGGGCTTTCAGACCTGAAACTTTGCCTTCCCTGTTTGTTTCATGGTTTGGTTTTTTTTCCTCCAAAGAAATGCTCTGGACATTCAGGTCGTAGGAAAAGCAGATTTAAAGACCTTTATATATAAAAATAGGTTCCCAAAATTGACAGTCTGCTGGTCCTTCAGGTGCAAATGGCTCATCAAAAGGCAGTGGATGCTATTTCCCTCCCTCTATTGATTTGTGTTAAAAATACCACACATCTGTCTCTTCAGTATTAAGCAACACTTCGCTCAACTAAAAATAGGATGAAACTCCATGTTCTCTGAAAGAGTCCAGATTATCTTCTTCATTACTAACATTTCAAACATCACAAATTCACTAATTTCACGAGTTCATTGGGTGTTTGGAAGTGTTAACCTTGGCTTTTGACTTTCAGTTCCATCAAGTAATCTTTTGGTGTGTTTTGGCACGTCTCTTCTGGGTTCTTGAAGCTTTCTATAATCTTATCCAGTGCTAGGCTAGGCCTGTGCCTTTTTTAACAAGAAAATTAAAGATTTGAGGCCTAGAAATGGAGTAAATATTTAGGTCTAGTGTGCTGATCTCCTCTAATCATGTCTTTGAAGCTGTGCTTTGAATATTAGGCTGATAAATGTCAGGATAAATGAGATAATTCATTTGTACTTTAGGCACAAATCTGGTTTCAAGTTGCACAAAACTAAAACATGGCACTGATGCAAAATCTCCTCAGCTTAGTGTTTTCCTGATATGCCTGGCCAGCTTTGATCACAGAAAAGGATCTAATTTCCAGCATAAACTTAGTTTTAAAACGAAATTTAAAAAAAAAAAAATGTATGTTTAAAGGGAAGGGGCTTAGCTAGTGCTGCACGTGGATGTTGAGGTGTCCCAAATCACTAGGCAGTTTGCCTTAAACTTTTGGAAAATGTGGTTGAAAGAAACCTAAAGCAGAATAAAAATAAAATTTGCAAGAATGTTGCTGTTTAATAAAGGCCTGCTCTTAAGTTTCAGTTCCTGCTCTTACTGTTGTAAGGAAATTAATAATGATTAATGACTTTGGGTTGCAGAGGGGAAAACCCACAGCCCACTTGTATTTTTGACGTCATATTTCCGTAAAAGCTGAGAAGTTGCTTGTTTTTTGTTTGCTTTTTTTTTTTTTTTTTTTTTTTTTTAAATGAGTCAAGCCATTTGTATAGGTACAGCTTGGAAATTCTCTGTTAATGGTTTGGCAGGAGAATTCCAGAATTGCCCCAGGAACATTGTTTGCTGTGGGACTTCTCTGTGATCAAGTGTGAGCAGGAGGAACGGGTGTGGGCAGTGGCCAGGCTCTGCTCTGCCCTTCTTTTCTCTGCTGCATTTCACTGGAGACATGTAGGAGTCTGACATCTGTCAAGTTTCCCATGATAAAATAGCCTGGAGTTTAGGGAATAACATCCTGTTTGGTCTAGGAACAAGATTAATCCTCTTGCCCTCCCTGTACCGATACTGGTTTCGGTCTTGCTTCCCCGTTGAGTTCGGTTTCTTGTTCATTCTGTTGGCTGAATTGAATGAGGGAAAAAATCAGGTTTGAGAAGCACTATTTATATATTTTACAAAATAAAGGATAAGTTGAAGGTCTCAGAGGAACCTATTTTTGTGAGGGATTCAGTTTTACAAATCAGTAATGGGGATCATTGTTTCCCTTGGCCCATATCCTGACAAAAAGGAAGAGTGGAAATCATTGGCTTCGTGTGGTTTAAAGCTGAAAAAAATCCTAAATGCAGCCTTTGAGGCACCTCAGCCCAGCACCTCTTGCTGGATGCTGAATTCCATATTTTGTGTAGCAAAATGGCCTGAAGTTGTGTCAGGGGAGGTTGAGGTTGGATGTCAGGGAAAGGTTCTTCCCCCAGAGGGTGGTTGGACCTACAGATCACAAACCCAGCACTGCTCCCCCTGTCTCTGCTGGGGGTATCCATCAGTCCAGCTGCTGAGGAGCCTTTTAACGTGCTGGAATCCATCACTCTGTTGGAGCATGCCAAACCATCGCATTTATTTTTAATTTTTAATGCAGGCTGTGTGTGTTGGCATGATTTGGGCTGAAACCCCGGTGTGGTGAGCCCAGAGCTGTGGGCCCTGCAGCGGCCAAAGGAGAGCCCACTGCTGCTTTAGCTCTCACCTTTCTCTTGCCTTTCTCTTTTCCAGCTGCTGTGTGAGGAGTGGGCGAGCTACGGGGTGTTTTATAAATACCAGCCCATCGACCTGGTGAGGTGAGAGTTCAGCCCTCGGGGTCGAGTTTCCACGGGGCAGAGCTGAAGCTCTGCAGGGATGCTCCTGCCCGTGCCCCTGGGGGGATGCTGCCCTCAGTGCCACCCCCAGGAGATTCCAGAGAATGGGAAATTCACTGGGAGAAAAGGAGTCTTCTGTGAGTCAAAATGTGCTGATATATCCCACACGATGTGAAAGCTTGTGGGGGGACGTATTTTTACTTAATTTTGTTTGCTCGTGATGAGACCTGAGGCTCTCTGAAGAAAATGAGGTGCCTTTTTAAGAGGATTTACTCACAGAAGGTCCAAAGACACCAATTTGCACTGCAGAAACACAGTGGGGGGAAAAAATGACCAGTGGGACAAACTTGTTTTCAGGGTGCCTGTATCTCTGGATGGACTCCAAGCATCATGAGAAAGAGAGTCCTCTGAGAAGAAAAAAATTCCCACAGGTCCTCAGATCTTACTTTCTCCATGCCTAATCCAGATGTGATTCATAATTTTAGCCACGTTATATTTTAAGAAGTAGGAAACATTTCTCTCTCTCATTTCTTTTTCTTTTTTCTAAATGTATTTCAGAAAATACTTTGGAGAGAAGATCGGGCTATATTTTGCCTGGCTGGGAGTTTATACACAAATGCTCATTCCAGCTTCAATCGTAGGGATTATCGTTTTCCTGTATGGCTGTGCAACTGTGGATGAGAATATACCCAGGTAAAGTGGATGAATAAATAGATTCTGTGCTTGGAGGGCACTTCAAGCTCAAAGTTGCCTTGCTTTGGAAAAGTTTTGCAGCTGATACTATGGTTCCTTGTTCCTGGGCCTTGCCCTGTGCCACCCACATCCCGACACCCCCATCCCTGTTCCCGAGATCTGTCTGTGTGTGCTCCTAAAACTCTCCATCCTCATGCTTTATCTTTTGGAAGCTGTGCTTAAAATTAATCCACCTCCACAGGCCTCACTGATCTCAGCTTCCAGTAAGCCACGGAGCTCTCCCAAGGGCACAGAACAGCCCATTTCTATCTCATTAGCATTCATTGTTAATAATACTTGGGGAGTTTGCATTGATGTCCTAAAAATAATTCTTGGCCGGTTGCTCAGGTGGTTGGGTTTTTTTTTTTCCTAACTCAGATCATTATGTTAAAACAAACCAGCAAAATTCTGCTAATGAGGGGGTTTGGTGCTTCCCAGCACAGAGTGCTGAGGAGGGCATTGTGTGACAGAGAGATGCATCAAGAATATACATCCCTCAAATAAGCTGCTGTGATCACATCAACAAAACCTGGATGTCCTCCTACTTTTAATCGTTTAGCAAGTTTTGTACTAAAACATTTTTAAAGCCCTCTGATTTTGCATTATTTGCCCTGCACGCATCATCAGCTGGAGATGCAAATTACATGGTTTGTACAACAAGAACCAGTCCTGAATAACAAAGCAGATAATGGATACCAAAAAATAGATTTAATTTTTTTTTTGTTCGTTAAGATTGCTTTGTACTGCTTCCAACAGTTGAAGAAAGTCAAAGGGAGGGTCACTGTTGCTGTTTCACAGATGGAGCACAGAGGAGATAAATTGGTTGAACTCCAGTCTCTTGATGTTCAGCACTTCCCTTGTACCTTATCTATCACTGCAGTTTGTATTTCAAAACAAGGGTGTTTTATTTTATTTGTATTTTATTTTATTCTGTAAGATCTTAGAGTAGAAAGCATAGGGCATTATGCCTTTTTTAATGTTCCTTCTTATTCCCTGGAATGGAAGTAGAGCTAGGGAGGGAGGGAGACAGCCTTCCATGAGGATTTCAGCCCCTGCAGTGGTGTAGGATGGGATCCAATGACCCTACAGAAACAGCTGCTGTCCAGAGGAGAAAAGATGACCAGAGCACGAAGCTGGAGCCATCCTGACCGTGCTCCTCCCTTCTCTTGTGGCTTTGTTGCAGTATGGAGATGTGTGACCAGAGAAACAACATCACCATGTGTCCCCTGTGTGACAAAACGTGCAGTTACTGGAAGATGAGCTCTGCCTGTGCCACTGCCCGTGCGAGTCATCTGTTTGATAACCCTGCAACTGTCTTCTTCTCAGTCTTCATGGCTCTCTGGGGTAAGAAGATCTATGCCTTGATGTTAAGCTTTTAATTATTCAAAATACAACAGGAAGAAACAGAGGAGATAAAGCAGTATATTTATACACAGGCAGTTAATGATACAAAGCACTTGTCTTTTTTTCCTTCTTCTTCCTCCTTTTTTTTTTTTTCTCTTTCCCATGAAACTGTCACACCCAAATTTATATGCTGGACTGGAGGCTAAAATTCAAAAAGTTGCTCAAGCTGAATAGCAAATGAAATTGTTAAGCATCTGTCATAAAACTGCTGCGTGGTATGTCAAAATTTCATTAACGGGATTGCACAGCTTGCCAAAAAAAAAAAAAGAAAATCTCTTTGCAGAGCCAGCTTCCACTTTAGAACATTACAGAAGAAATGTATTAATGTACTCTGGGGTTGAGGGGAGGGCTCCGGGGGGAAGTGTAATGGCCTTTAGCGTCTTCAGGACAAACCAACATTGATTCCTGAGCGTGCTCCGAGATGCAATTAGGTTTATCAGCAGGCAGACATCGTGCAAGGAGACTGGGAAGAGGGAACAGTGGTGGAGAGGGATTTTTCCTCACCCTGATGCTGCCCTCGTCCTTTGAGCCCTTTCTGGGCATGTCTCTAGAACGTGGGTCAAAATATGAACCCTCTCATGAAATCTTCGTGAGGATGTCCTCAGGAATGCTCATGGAGGGCTTCTCCCCTCGCTGCTGGAGGAGGGATGGGGAATCTCCCTTCTCCAGGAACTGGAGAGGAGGGAGAGGAGCTTTGATGGCCCAGCAGCAGTGAGAGCAGCACAAGCCTCCCTATACACCTCGCTGTGAATTAACGTAACCTGTTCTGGATTATATTTCATCCCAATAATACCCCCTGGGCTTTTATCTCTTCCAGTACACAAGGAACTGTTTGTACATTACCATTCATCTGAACTGATTTAAGTACAATTCAACATAATTTAATTTTAATTTTTGGCCAAGGCCTGTGTTTGGGCTAAAGCTAAAACACTGAGAGCTTATTCTCAAGTACCGCAAGGCAAGTCAAATGTCAGCTTTAGTCTCCCTGATTTTCCATTATTGTGAGCCCCACATGGATCTTGGCGTGTTGTCCTGTTGTCCAAAAAGTAACAGTTTGCCACACTTTCCACGGCGAGCAACTATGGGTCTCTTCATCCATTTTTTTACACTCTTGTGCAAAGTAAGGCAGATTGGCAGGAGCCAGGTTCTGCCAACTGAGTGGGTTTTGAAGTGGGATGTGAAACTCCTCAAGCTCTTTGGAGTCAACATAAAGTCTTGTTGTGGTACAATACCATATAAAACAAATGCTGTTTCAAATAGGTCTTTTTTAACTGGAAAAATTAAGAACTTTCTCCGCATGGTTTTGAGTTTGTGTTGTTGAATTCATGTACAGTTGAAATAGGAAAGTGCAGGTCCTCGTGGCAGAGCCGAGGTGCAGCTCCCTGGCACCTTCCCCCAGGGCTCCCAGCACAACCCAACATTCCAGACACCGTCCTCTCCTTTTGCCCTGTTGTGAATCAGTGCCACGGGAGGATTTCCTGGAGCATCTCGTTCATTTTCCCTATTTCTGGCTGTAAATGGAAGCTGCAGCCCCCAGGCAGCGTGAGGACTGGCGGCAGCGAGGAGAGGGGAGGCAATTCCAGATCCATGACAGGGACCCTCTCAGGACGCAGCTCTGGCCATCGTGATTCCCAGGAAGCCTGTGGCTTGTGAAGGGGCTCAGCTGGAGCTTTTCCACGTGAGAGTTTCGCTTGGAAGGCGAATGAATGTCATGGCCCCAGCCTGGCTCCAGTCAAGAGGGTGTCCTTTCCTCTCTGTTCAACTTTGTTACCCTCTCCCTGCCTCTGTTTTTTCTGGATATGAACGTTTCTGAGCACATCTGTTAATACTCACTGTGGGAAGCTCCCCTGGGAACACCATTTCTTGGTAGACTTGCCTCTTTCATAATCACTTATTTATTATACAACACTGGTGTATTCCCAGCATCTAAATATGTCCTCTGAGAACTCGCTCAGTCTCAGGGGCAGATAGACTGATATAGACTGGGATCATTCATTGGGACTCAAGAATTGCTTTAACAAGGTTTTTTTTCTCTGAGCCTTCTCCATCAAAAAGAAAATGGCCAGGTTTTTAACAACTAAAACCCTTAAAGGCTTGCTCTTTCATGCCTGCCCGCATGTAGCTTTCACAAGAGGGTTTGGGTTTGGGCGTGATGATTAGAGCCAACCACACTCTTGTGACCATTAGATGGGTGTAATTATAATGATATAAAAATGCTTTATCTTGATGTCTCTGAGGGAATAACTCTACCATCAGTACAAGTGAAATCATTCCTATTTTGTACAGGTAACACTCGGGTTTTTTGGACTCACAGATGGAACAATACGCAGTTGAAGACCAATAATATTATTAGTCACACATACAAATATTTAAATAAGTTTGGCTGCCTGGCTTTCTTAGACCCCTTATAATTGCAGGCATCTTCCTACATGAAGATGTGGATGTAAAAAATGCCCTTTTTTCAGCTTACCTGGATAAAACATTCGGCTCCTGGCACATCAGTGTTCCCCAGCCAGACATGACTGCTGAATAAAAGAAAACAGAAGTGAAGTTATGTGGTAATATGTGTTATATGTTAAACTGTTGTTTCAGCTGCCACCTTTATGGAGCACTGGAAGAGAAAACAGATGCGCCTCAACTACAGGTGGGACCTGACTGGGTTTGAAGAGGAGGAGGTTTGTCCCTTCAGTTCTGACTCTTTGCCTTCCCCTGTGCTGTTGCCCTGACCTGACAGACTTTGCCTCATGTTCCTGGGAGGGTTCCATCCTTTAGAAGGAAGGAAAATCCCTGTACATGAACTATTTGAGGTTTTTGTAGCAAGGGCATGACTAGTCCAGTCCTGTTGCCATGGGAATGTAATTGTATAGCCACAAAATGGGATTTTTTTTTTTTTTTTTTTAAGTTTGCAGTGGGGTCACACCTTTCAGTGTAGGCATGGAATATACAGCTCAGACCTTCTGCTGGGCTGAAGTCAGGGTGCCAAGAGCCAAGGACCTCATTCATCACACACTGCTGTAAATCAGAAATGAGTGCATTGAAGCTGATAAAGTTACAGCGCTGTAAAAAAAAAGCACTGAAAAATTCCTATTAACTTTAACGATGCAGGATCAAGCCCTGACTTGGAAAATACCTCAGAAAGCATTGCCAGACATGTGGGCTCAAGGCATGGGGAGGGACACAGTGTGGAGGTGGTGGAGTTTTTTGCAGTGGCTAAAAAAAAAGCAATATCCCTGGCCAGGTTTGTGCTAAATCTGCTAAAGAGCATAAAGGAGAAAAGGGCCAAATCTGCATGAAAAAAAGATCTTCAAAACCAATGAAGTTTTAGAAGGAAAGGAGAGAAAATCCTCAGTCAGCTGAGAAACTGTTTCCCACCTTTTCGGTCTCGATTTTGCCGCTTTACAGAAAATAAAGGAGACACCTTCCCAGGGCAGAGCACGGTGCCAGCCCCCAGCCTCGCCCCGCTGGTGTTATTAAAAGAAGCATGACCTCTCTTGTCCCGTCCCTAGATGTCCTAAACAGATACACAACAAACACTGCTCACGTGAAACACAAACCTCAGCAGCCTCTGACACCCTGCAGCTCGCTGAGCCACAGCTCCCCTCGCCCCCAGAGCCTTTCTGCTGCAATTATCTCCCTTTAATATGTTTATTATTTCCCTTTAATATGTTTATCCCCTGCATAACATATTCAGGTGCCCTGTGCCAGCAGCCTCCGTGCTGGTCCATACCTATTTACTGGGAGAGAATATAGGGATTTATTTCCTGGGCGCTATATGCTCCTTTATTTTTGGTAACTTGTTAGCGTAGATGAAAGGGGAGAGGATTAAGTGTATCTTTCCAGTGTCTGAGTTCAGAGCTCTGCACAGCCAAACCAGCAGCTGTCAATACAGTATATTTTATTCTGTGTTTTGGGCAGGGATAAATAATACAGCCATGGGTTTAGCACAGAATTGAAGATTCTCCTGTTTCTGATTTGGGGGAGAGTTAAGCTAGAATCATCTGGAACAGTCAGGGTTTTGAGTGGAATGCTAAAGCCCAGAGTATCTCATTTTCTGGTGTTTTTAGGGATGCCTGGTTCATACAATACTTTCAGTAGTGTTAATTAATATAGAACATGAGTAGACTGGTTTTTTCTCTGGTAGTGTCTAACCATCCACTGTACCTATGTTTGCTTTATGTAATTTTTAATATATAAATACGATATGACCTGCAACAGTTCAGTAATCAATTTTTTGTTTATTTGTTTTTTTGTTTTTTCTTGTTTTTCGTGGGTTTTTTCTGGTTTCCTGAAGGAGGCAGTCAAGGTTTGGAAAACATTTTTTTTTTTTTTAAATCGCTCCTGCCTTTTTTATTCCATGTCTACTGATGAATGCCATCTTTTGATCTCCATTTCTCCTTTTTCGAGCATCAGATTTTCTTTAGAACTCCCACTGATTGCTTTGCCTTTACACCCTTCCCCTCTCCACTTGTTCAGACTTTTTTCAGCTCCGTTTTGTTTCCCATCCAATGCATAATTTTGAATTCTGACTCTTTTATGAATGCGTAATTATCGGGAATTCTGAATCCATGAATCTTCCTGAATCTTTTGGCTGTCTCTTACTTCCAAGTGTCTCCTGCACCTTCTCCTGCAATGCACACGGAGAATCTGTGGATGCTGTTGAGGACAGAATTAGGGGAACACCCCAACTGACAATTTTATGGGATCCCAAAGCCAAGTATTTTGCATACTTACAGCAGAAAATTAATCCCCTCATGAGCTGAGGATCACTGAAATTAGTTAGTGACATTTAACTTTTATCAAAAATAGAGGTAATTAAAATCCAAGCATCATGAGCCATGCTGTCTGCAGGTTGTGCTGCATATCTCATATGTTAAATTTAATCTACACAGCACTGCACGTTGCTTTCCAAATCGTTCTGCACTTGCTGCTGTAGACACAGAATTTAACATTTTTTTAGTTATAGTCAATTATCAATTGACATGAATGACATACCAAGTGAATTGGAATTCAGTTAGAAAGCTTAGAAATTATCAGGAAATCGACCTGCAGAGAGTTCATCTGTAGCTGATAGAGAAAATAAATAATGTTGGTTTTTTATTAAATATGACTTCTTTCACAGGATCATCCAAGAGCAGAATACGAAGCGAAAGTTTTAGAAAAATCCCTGAGGAAAGAACACAAACACAAAGAGGTATAGTAAAAATATTCATTTGTTTCACTTATGAAAAAGAAGGTTGTTACAGCAGGCAGTGGCCCAAGACTAAGAAATAGGTAAAAAACAGTCAATGCTCACTGTGTTTAAATTCCATCCATACATGAGATGCTCAGGGTGTGCCAGGCACAAGACCTGATTAAATCTAGAAATGCCTTTACTAATTAGATTCAGGAGTGTGGCTCAGGGAAACTGATTGAGCCTCATCAAAGAGGTGCTCCTTTAATGGTAATAAATCAAGTTTGAGAAAATTGTAATAAATCAAGTTTGAGAAAACTGTAACAAACCATCTTGTTCTGTGCAGTAAAAGTACCTAAAACCTCTCAGGAGAAGTTCTCTGTCTTGCTGGACTTTCTCTGCAAATAAAAATATTAATGAAGAGTACTAACCCCGATTTCCACGCCGAATTCCAGCTTTGGCAATAACTTTCTGCCTTTTAAAAACACAGCTTCCCCTTTTATCCCACTGAACGAGGCAGTGCTCACTTATGCTTTGAACTTGCTCTTTCCATGGCCATGAGAAAGGGACTGCCAGGAGCAGGAGCAGCTGCCTCTTGCCAAGGGATGCTGCCATCCCTACAAGCAGCTTCCCTGCCCTTTCACTGGAGCTGGAATTCCTTTCCTGTCAGCCGCTGAAAGATTTGGAAAAGCTCCTTTTTTCCCCTGCACACTGATGCCCGTGCTACCTGAGGTTATTCCCCCTTCACTGCAAGAATTGAGCCATCTGTGTGCCGTGGTTTTCGTGAGAGAAGTAAAAACTCCAGCATAAAATTTGGCAGAATTTCCTCTCTTGTGTCTGCTGCCAGTGGCACCACAACGTGGAACCATTCCCTAAACTGGGATTTTATGACAACCCAGTGAAAATACAACTGCAAAACCAACATTTACATGATACACTCTTTAGGGGCAGCACATAGAGATGGGTGTTAAAATAAATTTATACCTGAGTACCACTGGGCCACTCTTAAAAGATGCTACAGAGCTGCTGGTGGTGTGTTCCCATTAATCTGTAGGATGCTGTGTGTAAGTGGTTCAGGGCCATAAGCAAACCAAATCCCTTTTTAAATCCCTTGCAGAAGGGAAACAATTGGGTTGCTGCCCTATGATAGGCTGGGTAAACGATTTTGAATTTACTGTATTCTGCTAAAAACCTGTAACTTGCTGTACTTTTGAGTAAATACAGAATTCAGGTCTTAAATGTGGAAGACTAATCAGACCATTAATGAATGGTGGCCCTCTAATATTGGAGAATGAAAGTTGAGCAATTAAGAAAGGATTTTTATTTTTTTTTTAACCAGACTATTTATAAGTTTTTGGGCTGTGTTCAATTTGGATGTTACTAATTTGGGAAACGTGAGAAAAGGAGGTTTTTTTCTGAAAGACTTGGTGGTTATCTTTCATTGGGATCTAGTGTGTTAAAGTTCAAATTCAACAGTTGTAAGACGACTTGGAAACCCTCTTAAAGAAAAAATATCTAAAGCTAAACCAAAATTGCTTATAGCTTTTCCAAGAGAAGTCCAATTAAAAACAAAATTAAAGGAAAAAAAATTTGGATATCCTTTATGCCTCGTAAAAGAGAAAGCAGAGCACAATCCTGTATTAAAAAGGGAATATCCTTTGCAGGATTGCCTGATGTTCCCTAGGATTTGGGGCAAGCATTTGTCTTTTGTTGCTGTTACGTTTTATTAACTTAAAGCTGGAACACCAAGCCCTAAGCAAACTAACAGAGCATTCACTTGTGCTAAAGTGCTGTGTCAGTAGAGAATATGGAATTAATTAATGGGATTAATTGCGCAGTGCTTTGTAATGCCATATTGCCCGACCCTTTTCTGTTTCCTTTGACTGCCATCAGAAGCACCGATATTTTCCAGAAGAGACAGCAAACAAATGGAGACAAAGAGTTAAGACAGTCATGGCTGGGGTGAAATTGGTTCTTTTTATTCAAACTTATGAAGAAACTCAAATTATGAGTAATTATGGAAGACACAAATCAATTTGTTTTTGGCTGTTGAACCTTTGTTTAATATTCACATTCAGTTCTGGGTTTCTTCCCCTTCCTCCCCGTGTTCCTTCAGCACTTTTTGGGACACTGTTCTATGAGTTGGGAATGGCACTGCATGGCTAATCTTAGATTTCCCATCCTGGATGTTATGTTTTGCAGTGGAGCATGGCCCATGTGTTGAAAGAGTCGCTTGCACTTCCCTGAGACGACGTGCATGTCATAAAAATAGAATCTGAGCAATATTTTTATGTGCATTACAACGTGTGCATCATCTTCTGCCATGTGCCTTTCGTTGTTGATTTTCCGGTGTTTCGAAACAATTCCGGGCATCCAAGTTTGTGAAGGACTCCAGAGGAGCAATGCTCTTCTAAACGAATATTTTGTAGCCAAATTCAGGCAGTGGCTGATTGACTGGATTTAGGGAATTCAGAGAATATGAAGACTTGTTATATAGAAAATCACAAAATGGTTTGGGTTGGAAGGGACCTTAAAGATCACCTCATTCCAGCCCCCTTCCGTAATTCCTCTTCGTGTAGTCCATTGAATACTGTGGGAATAGCCAGGTAAAGTTAAAAATCATTCATATCAAAGGAATTTCAAGTCTTACCACCCACCAAAACTAGATCTTCCCTGTCAACTGAGCGTTCACCTTGGAGCTTCTCCACAGCATGAATTCATTTAATGCTTAGATCTGTATTTCAGCAGAGCCAGCTGTGCAACAGCAGAGCTGCAAATATTAACTGTGGAGAGAGAGAAGAAGGAGGGGGGTTTTTCCAAAGAAAGCTAAAGAAAATATTTAACAGCAAGAGAGACCTTACTTCATGGTTTATGGCAGCCTATTTGCATGTTTCCTTCAAAAAGTACACAGAAAAATCTGATTTATTTATACTCCCAGCGCAGGCGCTTGTCCAGTCTGAACCTGGATACGGAGTAAACAATTTGCCTGTGTGGAATTGTGGCTGTAAACACTGTGTCTGCATCTCCTAACTGGTTGTGGTTTTGCCAGCCTTTTCTTCCCCCTCTCTGTTTTCATCACATGTGCAAAATCACACACTCCTTCATTATTAAATGGACCTTTTTTTCTTCCCCCCCAAAAAATTTTAGACGGATAAAGAGAAGCTGACATGGAAGGACCGTTTTCCAGCCTATTTAACCAATTTTGTTGGCATCATCTTCATGGTAAGCATCACCTGGCAGAACCTGAAATTTTTGTTACTGAGTCATTGTATGGAAGAGAAGTGATAGAAACTTTATCAGGTTGATGTGGTTCACAAACGGCTTTTTCCCAGTGAAAAAATTCAAGCATTTTATTGGTTTATAATCTAAAATATTTTCAAGAGCTTGAATTTCTACTTTGCTGTCCCTTTCCAATAAAGAAAAAAAGAATCCTAAAATAGGGTAGGGGAAAATGAGGTGACAGAAATGGAAATTCCCACCACCACTGATGGGATGAAACTTAAAATGTACGCAGAGGCCTCTCAGAAGGTGGTCAGGAAGCAGAGACCAACATCATTTTTGTAATCAAACTTTTGGAAAGAAATGACGTTGCCAGTTGCAATCATAATTGCAAGGATTTTTAATAAATCATTCAAATTTGGAGCTATACCATCTAACAGGAGAATTGCAAACAGAGCACTTAATTCAAGAAAAAGGTAAAATAATGATGAGAACAGCCTTCTTCCATTTGCTGATAAAGCATCAGCGTTTAAAACAAATGTTGACAGAAATAATAATAATTCAAGTCATGGAAGAGATTGGCAGAGAGATAAAAAAAATGCTTAAACCCTTTCCAAAGGTAAAATTCACCAGACTAAGTCAATTAATTTGGTTCCTTGGGATAGGGATTTTGGTTTAGGGTTGGGTTTTTTAAATATTTGCGTTTTCAGAGATCAGAAATGCAACAAATTTCATATTTTCAGCTGAAGAATCGATACCTTTTGAGACTCATGTATTAAAATCATTCCTCTATTTAAGCAATGAAAACCTGAGAGGTGTTTTACTGTGCCAGGAAGTGTGTTGATTTAATCAGATCTAATTTCACTTTGTGATTATGAAAGCACAGCGAGGCCGAGTAAGAGATTTGAAGGCTGGTGTGTAGAGTGAAGCTGAAATACTTGTCTTTGTTTCAAATTTGGCTTTTTTTGTGTATCATAGAAGAAATTCCATGTGTATATGCTTGTTGGTGTTGGGGCTGAAAGGAAGCCCACTAATACTTTTAATATTAGTCTTTATATTAATTACAATTGTTATTTATATTCATTAGTAATATACAGTATTTTAGAATTTATTACTTAGTAATATGTAATATTTTTTAATACTGCTAAGCAAGGAGTTTACATTTAGATGCCTTAAAAAAAAAAGCCTTTTGCCTGCGATCGTGGCATCACGGTGTCATTTTTTTTATGTGATTTTCAAGCAACAAAAGAGGATCCTTTCCCACAGTCCATCAAAGCCTTAATGCAGAACTGGGGGGGCTCGGGGTGTGGCCCGGAGGTCCCATTTTTAAGGTTATTTCCGAATCCCAAGCAAAGCATTTCAAGGCGAATCTTTGGTGAGGTTTTGGGCGGTTCTTCCTCGCAGGTGGGGCTGACGTTCGCCATCGTGTTCGGAGTGATCATCTACAGGATCTCCACGGCCGCTGCCCTGGCCATCAGCTCCACGCCCTCGGGGCGCTCCAGCGTCCGCGTCACCGTCACCGCCACCGCCGTCATCATCAACCTGGTGGTCATCATCATCCTGGACGAGGTGTACGGCTGCATCGCCCGGTGGCTCACCCAAATCGGTGCGTCGGAGCCCTCTGTCATGGAAAGGGTTTAAATCAGAGCACCCCGATGACCAGGGCTCATGAGCAAAGCCAAGGACGTTCAAATTTTTAGCTAAAATTCCACTGTAGAACTCCTTTTTTTTTTTTAATTATTTCCAAAAAATTATCAGTAACGAAAGGTCTGGAAATCTTTTCGGGTTAAGTTTTGGCCCATCTACAAATGATTGTCGTGAAGGTCAGGCAGGTGTCTGACTGGTGGGATCCTCAGCAGGTTGACCACTGACCTCAGTGTAGCCATATTGCTTTTATATAGATAGATAGATAGATAGCACTATACATACATATCCCTTTGTTTAAAAGGTGGCTGATGTTCTCCAAAACCCACATTTATAAGACCTTGAAATGCTCCCAGGTAGGATAATTCCTTAGCATTTCTCATTCGTGTCCCCTTGGTTCCAGAGGTACCAAAGACTGACAAGAACTTCGAGGAGCGGCTGATTTTCAAGGCTTTCCTGCTGAAATTTGTCAACGCCTACACCCCCATTTTCTACGTGGCTTTTTTCAAAGGCCGGTGAGTCAGGAAAGGGCTGTTCGGGGTTTCGGCTTGTTGGAGGCCTTTTCAGGACTAAACATTAGGTGGTCCCACTCCAAGGCATGGAATACGACGTAAATTACTTTAGGAATCAAATACTGAAAGTATAAATCCATCTGATGTAACTCTAACCATTGTGCCCTAGATTTGTTGGACGTCCAGGAGACTACGTCTACATTTTCCATTCCTTCCGAATGGAAGAGGTAATTGAATTTCTGTCCTGTCTGGGATGGTGTTGGATGGGTGGGAGCACCCTCTGCCCCTGCCACAGGGGTGGAGGAGATGTTCTGACTGACCTCTCCTCTGTCCACCCCAGTGTGCCCCAGGAGGCTGCCTAATGGAGTTGTGTATCCAGCTCAGTATTATCATGTTGGGCAAGCAGCTGATCCAGAACAATTTGTTTGAGATTGGCATCCCGTAAGTAGCAACTTCTGTTAGCCTTTTTTTTTTTTTTAAATGATTGTGTCTGTTAATGTAAAATAACTGAGAAATGAGCACTGAGTGAGCAGAATGTAGTGCTCAGCAAATTGTCTCCATTTCCCTCAGAAAAATGAAGAAGTTTATACGATACTTGAAATTGAAGCGTCGGCGTTCCCTAGACCATGAAGAGCACATGAAGAAGAAGCAGCGTTATGAAGTGGACTATAACCTGGAGCCCTTTGCTGGACTCACCCCGGAGTACATGGAAATGAGTGAGTGAGGTGGAAAGAAGGCATTTTAAACCCTAATTATCATGACTAATTGGGGTGGAGAGCTGACCTTTCTGAACTGTACATTCAGCAGACAGTGGATATGAGATAACTGAATTATTAACGCGTGCAGTCCTGGACTGGAGCATGTTTCAGCCAACCCTGGCTGCTGGAGGGCTGAATTGTGCTCTCTGCTGTTTGCAAGCCCTCACTTAAGCACATTATTTTAGACATTTTCTTTCAAGCCATGTGACACATCACTGTCAAGTTTCAAATGCAAATGATTAAGTGGAGTATACTGGAGATCGTGAGGCATATTTCACCATCAGTTGAACCCTGCACTGGAAATAAGTTAGTTCAGATTTGATAATTTCCACAGCAGAGTGTTTTTTCTGATATCTGAACTAAATTTTCTGAGAGCAATGCAAGTCTGTAGACCAGGTTGTACTTGACAGATCACATAGAATTTTTTTTTTCGAGTAATATCTTATGTTGAGTGAGACAAATTAGAATATCTGGTGACCTTGATGTTCAGAGTACTTGAAGCAGATGGGAATTCAGTGGTACAAACTGCAGGGCCATGCTGCCAGTTCCTAAAAATAAGAAAAAGTGCAGTTACTGAGATCAGCATTTGGAAGTAACAGGAGAAAGATGGGCACTGGCAGTACCAGGATGAGCATGACATCCATGCAAAAAGCAAATATGATCCCAGGTTACGGGAAGCAAGTTATTCCTGGCAGAGGCACAGAATCAGCCACGTCCTTTCCAAAGCTTCCAGTGGGATTGGTGAAGGCCAAAAACCTGCCAGGTAGAACATGGCAATTTAGGTAGAGCCAACATGGTCACTGCCATAATCTCACTCCTTCAGGTGACTCCTGTGCCAGCCTTGACCATGGAAAACATGTTTTAGGAGCTTCCTCAGCCTTCTGGTTACTTTTGCCTTGCCTTTTGCAAGGTGGAAACTTGATGCCCAAACAGAGCAGCCATCAAGCAAACTGTGCCTTACTCAGAAAATGAGATTGAATCCCCCAGAACCTGTCACCTTGTCAGAATTTGGAGGGTGGCACTGACGTGGCTATGGGTGCATTTGGTAAATACTGACAACAGGCACTGAAATGTTTTGGTTTTTTTCTTTCCAGTTATCCAGTTTGGGTTTGTAACTTTGTTCGTTGCCTCCTTCCCGCTGGCACCTTTGTTTGCTTTATTGAACAACATCATTGAAATCCGTCTGGATGCCAAAAAATTTGTTACTGAGCTGAGGAGACCGGTAGCAGTGAGAGCAAAGGATATAGGTAAGGGGATATTGCTATTGTATCCCTGTTTGTTTATTCCTGCATTGATGGCAGGATGTTATTATGCTGAGCTGGTTTCAATAACAGGGAGATATTTATAGGAAAAGTCAAAACATCCAACTGTGGCTAACCTGTGAATTGTCATAATTTATCGAGGCTTTACCTTTAAAATAGGAAGCCCAGAGCTTTAAATTCAGATGAATATTTCATTAAGTAAACATTTTCACTTCTTAAATCAAAATGATCAATACAATAGGAAAATATCTCACATGGTTCTGACATCAACAGCCCTTCGTGGCAATGCAGTTTTTGTGCAGAAGCAAAAATTTCCATATTTAATAACTCTGGACTGGCCTCAGAAATACCCTTGGGAATGAGAGGAGACTCAAAAGTCTGGGGGTAAATGCATCCCTTTGTCCCTACTCAGCAGGAACGTCGGAAGGGTGAAAACTGCAGTGGATGGAGCTGGAACTGGGCTCTGTGGCAGGGTGGGCACAGGAGCCCAGCCCTGCCCTCACAGCGGGGCCAACCCCTGTGGGTGTTTGTCATGAGGGAGCTGCTTCTCCCAAATGTTGGTTATTTGTGACTAAAAATCTCATTAAAATAAAAATAGTAGTAGAAATAAAATAATTGTCCTTGCTACAGAGCCAGGCAGCAAGAGCAGAGAAATTAATCTGTTATTAAACTCTATGTTCATTCTACTGCTGTACAGGCAGAGCTTTGCTTTTTTTCCTTGGGCTCATCCTTGTGCCCTAGGATCATCCTAGACTTGAAGAACACATCATGTTTTGCCATGACTTTGCTTTGGGGGTGTTTTGTGGCTTCCTGATTTGATGCTGCAGGTTCAGGTTGCTGGTGGAGATGATAGGGAGGGTGATGTTGAATTTTTTTATTGTGGTGGGGGTTTGATTATTTTTTTAAATTTGTTTCTGAGAAGGTGTTAATTGCAATCCATTGCAGCTCAGTCCCATTCTTCAAACCTCAAAAAAATAGGTGCCAAAACACAGCTGGGCTCCCTTTGCTTACAAGCCATTAAATTAATTTTTTATAATTTGTTCTTTTTCTATTTAAAATATAATTCTAGCTCAGCACAATCATACATGCTCCTAACTGTGTTAACTGAAGATGTAATTTATCTAATTTTAAGGACTAGAACAGCATTGACATGTTTGTCTCCTTCCTTAGGAATCTGGTATAATATCCTCAGAGGTATTGGGAAGCTTGCTGTCATCATAAACGTAAGTAAATCAGCATGAATTAAATTTAAATTCAATAGGCTGGCTTTTCCATTCTGCTCCATTAGTTTTATTTCAGCACAAAATCCCTTAAATCAGGTGAAAGTATAAGATTTAGAATTTTTTGGAAATATTAGAGGATGAGTTGCTGTGTTTATTTTAAAGCTGTGATAGCAGTAGCAATAGTATAAAATAGTAAGTAGTCACTGCTGCTTTTTTCCAGAATGTTTTCATGAAACAGTCTTGCTCTTCAAACAAATATGACCACAGCTGCTTACTTTTACTTTTCTGAAATACTATCAGTAGGATGAGATGTATTTTTTAATTTTGGCGCTATTTTGGGCAAATAAGAGAGTCAGTTCAGCTCCTCAGAGTGCAGAATCTCTCCATCGAGAATCTGCCCTCGAGCTGCATTGCTCCCAGTCAGAGAGCTCGGAAAATCATGAAAAAAAATTTAATTCAACATCTTACAAAAATTTAGCGGGTGTTAATATATTAATGCATGTACTCCTGTACTATTCTGTATGAACAGACACCCACCATGATCATCCTCCTTGAACCCCAGCTGGGGAAAGATGAAAACAAAGGCCAGCTGAAATTCAAGGCGTTTGCAATGCAGCAAAGCAGGGGCTCTGTAGGGCTTTTGGCCACATGGCCATGGACTCCCTTGGGGTTTTTTTACATTACCCAGACTTGCAATCCCTTCATTTTGTCCCCAGGGTTCTGTTGTGCCATGGCAAACCCAGTCTTTTGGTTGTTTGGTATGCTGCCTTAGTTTGTCTTTCCCATTGCTCCTCTCTTCCTTTGGAAATAATTTCTCTCTGTTTTTCTCTTTTGTTCTGTGTAGTCTCTCTTTGTCAATACCCAGTGTTATTTTTCCCTCTTTGATCAGTGTACTGCTCCTCTTTACCATAAAATAAGTAAAACATTTTGTACCGTGTTTGTTCCACATGTACATGAGATTTATGCCAGTGGCAATGTTTCATAACGATGATAAACGAGGAAGGCTAAAGCCATGAGGAACTCAGCCCAATTGGCTGTTGTGCCTTTTCTCCACGATCTTTTTAGAAAATTTTAAATAACTGGATGAAAAGCAACTTTTGTGACCGTAAAAATAAAACTGGGCTCAGTCTCCTCATCCTTTTATCCTGATGAAGCTAAGAACCACATGCAATTAATGTCCTTTTGCAATGCAACGAGACTTTGAAGAGTCAAATCACCGTCGGTTGTTTGCGGGACGGAAAAGTCCAAAATCAACTGGACTTTGTGCAAGGCACCAGGGAGAGGCTGTGACGGGGACACGGGGAAGCAGAGCTGTGGTGGCTCTCCCCTGGTGCCGGGGGGTACAACTGCTCCATTTTTGGGGGGCTCAGGTTGTCACCCACGCAGACACCTCAGCTGGGGTGGCACTGCTGCAGGGAATACGCTGCGCCTCGGGAGAGTGGGCAGTGAATAATCCCTTGTTGGTGCAGCGAATGCTCCACTTTCAAGGCTCTCAGGCCCCCCTGAGGTGTGAGAGTTGGTGTTGAGGATGTGATGAACTTAAGCTGTGCCTGGATACCGTGCTCACTCTCTACTCTTGTGGCTCAGGCATTTGTGATCTCATTCACATCCGACTTCATTCCACGCCTCGTGTACCTGTACATGTACAGTGAGAATGGCACCATGCATGGCTTCGTCAACCATACACTATCCTCTTTTAATGTCAGCGATTTCCAAGCAGGAACAGCTCCCAACGACCCCCTGGATCTTGGCTACGAGGTTCAGATATGCAGGTACTCTCTCAAAAGATCACTAATGTGAAGTGTTTTCACAGCTGGCTATGAATGGGGCGAATTCTTACATTCCTGGGGCAGGTTCCGTGTGTTTTCAATACCCTTTTTAGCACCTTGCTAGCCTTTTATATCAGATGGATCCATTGCCTTGAACGTCTTGCTTCCATATTAAGTAATCACAAACCTGAATTTGATTTACTGCTTATTTGGGGAACTGGAGATTAGCATTAGTTAAATTCAGTGCTTGTCCATGCAAAGGTTTTTAGTATTATGGATTCCCTTTTCCAGGAAAGGAGACAAATAATGATAAACAGCACAATGATGCTTTAAGGGAAGAAAATGATGTCACTCTGATGTCATGTCGTACTATAATGCCCGTGACCTCTTTTTTTTGTCCAGTTTCCAATTCCTGATGAGAGCAGTAGCATCCTTATCTGCACTGGAAATTAGGACTTATTTAAAGTCTCATCACACAGGAGAAATTTGCATGTCTGTGACAATTTCTATCTATTCTTTCCATGTTTAAAGGAAAATTGTGGTTACCTATTTCAGCTTATGAATTCTTAGAAGTGGGGGCCAAAGCCAAATCTGACAGTGAAAGCACTCAGACCAGCAAGGCTGAAAGGGGGACAGTGGAGGGAGGAAAAGGCAGAGGAGAGCAAGGAAGGAAGAGATATTCCAGGGGAGAAAACACCAAAGATGACTTTGATACACACGTACTAAAAAAGTCACACGAACTGACCAAGTGAAAAACCTTGCCTTTGAATCATATTATTTTATATTATATTCTTTATGCATTTGAATAGTGCAAGTTGATATGAGGAAATGACCTCTATAAACAGAGAATTTGCTCAGGGGTGAAAGCAAAACCAAACTGCATTAGGAGTAGCTTTGCTTGCTTTTCCTGGCTTCCTCCTGCTGCTCTCTGGGCAGAGGTTAAGCAAGGTTGGCAAACATGTTTCAGCACAGAATGGAAATGTTGCCATCGTGGTCCAATACCAAAATGCCAGATTTATTTGCTTTCCACTCCCAGCCTCTGTCTTCTTCCCATGCCATCTGTATCCCAAGGATTTTAAAATCATTTGAAAATGCAGAGCCCTAATTCTTTCCAAATATTGGCAGGATGCTGCGGTTTTGAATTTAATGTGTTTTTCTTGGTCCTGTTTAACAACACATAGATTTTCTAAAAGCCATAACTATGGAAAAAGTCTCTTCTCTCCGCATGGCAAAATTTAGCTTCAATCTTTTGCTAATCATGTGTTAAACATCTTCTATGAATCTGAGATCAGTATTTTTGTCTTTAAAATTCGTTTGAAAAATACATGTTGTCGTTTTACCTATCTTAAAATAAAATAAATCACCCTGAGCTGTGTAGTTTACTCTGTCTTACACAAAATTGATATTATTTGTAGTAATCGGAGGTATTAAGATGTATTAACCTTTGATTTTGAGTAAAACTTGAAGGCTATGGGAGACTTTCAGCTGTGTCTTGTTTCTGAGAGGTTAATGCAGTGAACTTTCTTTTAGACAGTTCCATTTATTGTTTGACTGTTTGTTAATAATTCCTTCTGGTGCTAAGATTTCTGAATTGCACCCCTGATTTACTGGGTCTTGTTTTACAGGTACAAAGATTATAGAGAACCCCCCTGGTCTGAAAACAAATATGACATTTCAAAGGATTTCTGGGCTGTCCTAGCAGCAAGATTGGCATTTGTGATAGTTTTCCAGGTAGGTTACACTGCAGGCACTTGGAAATGAGTTATTGGGCCAAAGAAATACCTTCTTTCTCAGTTGTTTCATGGAAAAGCCAAAGAAATTTGCCCGTCTTCATCACCCTCTTTGTCCCAGCCACCCAGGCATTGGTATATCCTCAGTAGAACAATTCATCCCCAGGGATTCCCTGAACCAGTTTGATGCAGAAGAACTTAATGACCTTAGAGAGCAGCAAAGCACAAGGCTGATACTAATTAGGTCCTACCAATTTCTCCCCTAGGACATCAACAATTTCCCTGAAGCAGCATAAATTTAATCCAAAATTGTTTTTAGAGCTAGCCAAGAAATGAGATTCTCAAAATTTTCCCAGTTAAAGTTTAATTTGCATCTGAATAAGAAGCCAAAATCTTGTCATTTGTCCTTAAAAGATATTATTTAATCACAACAGAGATGCTGCTTATTGTGACGCAAGTGTTTTAAGTCTGCCTTGTCTGAATAACTTGTTTTGAAACTTTTATTGGGTTTTTTGATTAAAAAAATACATATATCTTTTTGAGAAAGACCTCTCTTTCCTTGAATCAAGGTTTTTCAATCTGAAACATTTAATTAGAATGTATTTTACCAATTTTTGCCATTTTACCTCCTGTATTTGCTTCTGCCATCCTGATGTAAATCTCATGAGCCACTTACCAATGACAAATTCCTTTGGATTTCTAAGTGGCTGTGTTGGGATTGGTTCATAAATCATAGAGGTCTGTGCCTGATGTATTTCTCTACTTCTAGCACGCACAAAGCAGTAGAGGGGAGTTTGGTCCAGTATTCCCACTCAAATATTGCCTGTCTCTTCATTTTTCCTTCCTAAGTACACCAAAATCAGGCCCTTTCCTTTCCCTACAGCCACCCTTCCGTTTGAGCTCGCTGATGCTTTCTCACAACTTCATTTTCAGAACTTGGTCATGTTCATGAGTGAATTTGTTGACTGGATTATCCCAGACATTCCCAAGGACATTAGTCAGCAGATTCACAAGGAGAAAGTTCTCATGGTGGAGGTCTTCATGAGAGAAGAGCAAGGGAAGCTGCAAATGCTGGAAACCTGGAAAGACAAGGACAAGAGAAAAGGGGAAAACTGTAACAACCACAGCCCCAGGCTCTCCAGGAGCCGCAGTGGGAGCTTGTCCTCCTGCCATTCCTATCCTCTGGACGTTTAGAAGAGGAGGGAGCTGAGTCTGTCGGGGCATTCCAGAGACAAAAGCCATGGCGTCAAGGGCAGGACTCCAGTAATGGACACCCCGGTGCATGTTGAAGGATGTGCTGCCATTTCGCTCCCATCTTTGTGAGAAATGCCCTTCTTGCAATCATGGAGGACCACGTTCTATTTCTGACAATGTTGGGGTTTTTGTTTTGTTTTGGTTTTTTTTTTTTTTTTTTCCTTTTGCACAAGCAGTAATGCAGGGAGTTTTTATATTTCATCCTTAGGTAACACTATCGACGTTGGCGTGCATTAAGAAATGCAGGCACTTAGGACATCGTGCTAGAGATATTCTCTGAGAATCTGATCTTAGCCTATCAATTAGCTAATGAAATAAAGGTAAATTTGAAGTCATAATAATAAAAATGCTAACTTGAACTACTTTTTGGAAACCCAGGTTTGAAGGTCCATGGGGTAACTCGATAAATTATATGCAAAATCAGTATTCCCCAGTATTCCATAAAACCCACCAGGCTGACTTGCTTCCCAAGGCTGGGTTTAGCTCTGTGAATGTGAGCTTTGGAGTCCCACAGGTGTGCCAGCGGGCGCTTGTGGCAGCCTGCTGTGTCCCCCAGAGCCTCCCCGGGGCACCGCTGCCTCTGGAAACATCAGCACAGGGAATCTGGGGAGTGCTTTCTTGGCAGCAGCAGCAGGAGCAGCAGCAGCACAATTCCAGAGATCCTCCCAGCAGGTCCGTGGTCACAGAGCATTTTGTTCAGTGCCCTGAGTTAATGAGCACACGGAGAGCTCCAGTGACTCTCCCTGCCCAGCCAAGCACTCGCACACTGCCGTTGCTGAGGAAATTCCCCTTTCCCCGTTTCAGCACATCCCTGTCCCAGCCAGGCTTTTCCCTGCAGCCCTCTGGAGCAGGAGAAGGGAGTATTTGCACCCGCGTTTCACAGCCAGTGTTTCCCACAGACCTTCTGCTGTTGGCTGGCATTTCCCAGAGGCTGTGCCAGAGGAGTAAATCCCAAATGCACCCCCCTCGCTGTCTTCAGTGGAAGCTTTGCCTGCACTGGGGCTGCAGGACCAGACCTTCAGTTAGTTACAGGACTTTTCTTTTGTCTTAAAATCCTCTATCTTTTGTACAAGGAGCTTTTCCTTAACGTATAAGTCTGAAATCCTTACTTACCATGACTAGTTAAATCCCACCAGTACCGCTCTTTTTAAGCATAATAATACATTTTAGTTTTGCTTTGTCGACCAATAAACTGCACTTCCAAATAATACTGGTGCAATTAACCTAATTTCTTTTATTGCTTTGTCTTGTCCGTGGCACTTGCATTATAAAATTGAAAAAGAAAATAAAAAGGAAAGATTTCTTTAAAGTCTAACTACTGTATGGTTTGTTACAAAACCGAACTGTTTTCAAGAGGAGTTAGTTATTTCTTTTTTTCTTTTCTTTTTTTCTTTGCCAAACTAATTTAAAGATTAATGCTAGAACTCTAAAAAGAATGCCATATATAGCTTTTGATATATTTATTTGTTTTAAAGTATGTGATAAACTTGATATTTTTCTGTAGTCTGTCCAAAGAAGGTACCAGAAGAGAAATTATGTGGAAGAAAGAAAATGGTATTAACCAAATATTCTTGAAGCTTATTTAAAATATTGATCCAACCAAAGATTTTTATTAATAAAGGGCTTCTATTTTGTTAACTCTTGTTTCTGTTGTATTTTGACTTGCAGGAATGTCACTATTTTTAAAATTTGTAACTTATGATAGAGTGTTGCTGCAGGGCCAAATCCTGCCTGATTTATTCCCACATAAATGTAATTCCTGGTAGTAAATGTTTACCAGATCAGGCCCACTGACTGCAACAGGACTGGGAGCGGGGATAAATCAAGCAGAATTCTGTCCACACATTTTGTTGAAAACCTGTTCTTCCTCTCATTCCTTGGTAGCCCAAAAGATCCAGGAGAAAGCCAAACTACCTATTCTGGAGAGAAACCTTAGGGATCGTCCTCGAAGGGGATTTAATGTGTAAATACTGACCTGAAGGTATTCCCAGCTTAATACTGACATTCCTGTAAATGGTGGAACTATATCCTGAACACATACTTAGCCGAGTTTTTCATTATTTGCTGAAATCATGGAATAGTAACAGTTGCTTATACTTTCTTTTGTACAGTAAATTGTTTGAAATGGAATTTTGTATATAAAAATCTGTATTACTACTTAGATATCTATAAAATACTTTCATGGAATCATTTTTTAAAGAAAAGCAAATATATACTAAATCTGTTTTATTTTGTTTTTTTTGTTTTTTTTCCTTTTTCTTTGAACACTTATTTGAAATAAACTTAAATATCCAAGAGTTTCTCCTGTGGGACAGGTTCTGTTCCCAACCCTCCTTGTGCTCTGAGTGTACAGACATCTTCCTAAAAACATCCCAGGTAGATCTGGTGTTTGAGCTGCTTTAGAGACCCACTTGGAGATGAGTGAATCCCACCTGAAATCCATCTCCAAGAGCACAAAGGGAGGTTTTGGCTGCTTTTGACCTACAGGCACTGAATATGAAATGATGGATCTTAGCCTGGGAGCTTTCCTTTTCATCTGATTTAACCCTAGGCATTTAGGAGCACATAACATGGAGAAGCTTTTACTAAGATGTTTGAAACAGGCTCATGATGAGGAAGAATGCAATTTGCTTTGTTTCTTTTTTAATTGGAAAGTGTATTCATTACTAAGAATGAAGTGGTGAAACTAAAGGAATGAAATTCAGGGAGCCTTTTGACCGTGTCTTGCTGGATTCAGCTCTGAAGGGAAGCAGAATGGCTCCACGGTGGCTGTCACATTTTCACTGCCCTGAGGGACCTGTCCGAGCAAAGCTGGGCTCAGAACCTCACTTGCTGATGGCAATTTTTTTCTCCTTCTCCCATTTAACTGTTCTGTGAGAAGGCAAAGCACAAGGCTTCACGCCAGTCCTCCTTTCCTGATGGAAAATATTAATGCTCCAAGTCAGGAGCTCCATTTCCTCCATTAATGCTCCATTTCCAAGTCAGGAAATTTAGTTGGAAGGTGGGAATTGTGTCCTGAGAGAATGGGCATGGACACCAGAGGCAGGTAAATCACAGTCTAGCTGGTAACTGCGTGGGATTGTCTGTTCTTAAAGACAAAATAGTCTGTATTTAGATAGATTCTCATTAGATACAAGGTAATGCCTTCCAGGAAAAGACCTGCACTGTGGTTGTGGTACTTCTCCTGAAAGTTTTTTCATAGTTGGAGCACAAAAAAAAGTTTTGCTTTTACCAGTAGCAAATTTGAGGCAGGATTATGCTAGAAAGGATTTACTGGAATAGAGGGGGGGAAAAAAAAAGTTGGAAAAGGGAAGCAGGGATCTGGAAGTGATCAAAGAATACCTGGACATGCCTTGCTGTGACTCACAGTGAACAGGTTTGATGAAAGATAGCAAACCAAATACTTTATTTGTGCAGATACAAAGCTGAATCCTGTGTTGGTGTGATAGCATGTCCATGACATGCATTCACCCTGTTCTTGGCGAGCTTCTGCCCCAAAACCATGAGTACAAAACCACTTCCCAGCCCTGATTTGAGCAAAGAAAGAAAAAGTCCCAAACCTAATGTCTTAATATGTTAAAGAGGAAAGTCATGACACCAGTTTGCTTGGCCCAAGAGAAAACGCAGACCAGGAGAAAGACTCCTGCTGGAAATGGCTGCATGGACCATTTCGGAAGCATTGCAGAATCACTGTTTGCTTTTTGCCACCCAAAGTTTGCAGCGAAGACACGACGTCAGCCGGTGCCTCCGAGGAGGAAGCTGCTCCCACCCCACCGTGCTGCCAGTGTGAGTCTGAATCTCCTGCATTTCCATGTCATTGTGTTTCCAAGATACTGTCCTACAAATATTTTGCAGTCTGAAATAGCTTAAGGGTGAATAAGTCTCATGTCAAGGCACAGACACGTTTCTATTTTTAACCCCCCCACACTCTCTGGTCCTGAGCTGTTAATGATCTTTTTGGCTGTCGCGATTTCCAATAAGCAATAGTAGTTTACTTTTCATCTTGATACCTCAGGAGTCTGACCTCCCCCAGAGTTCCATACATCACTTGAGTGCATTTATATTTTCCTATGAAGCTTTCAGAGTAAACAACTTCTCTTCCTCTTGCCACTGAAAAAAAAACATCTTAAAATTTATATGAATTCCACTCAATCTCTGGTTCAATTCTTTGCACATTTGAGCACTATTTATTCCATGACCAAACACAACATGCCATTTTTAGTATAGCAGAGAAAAACCAAAGTTCTTTTTTTAACCTTCTTTTTTTAGCCCAACAGGCATTTCTGAAGAAAAAACTAACTATGAATGTGGCTTGTTTTGAATTTTAACTCTTATCCTTAATTTTTAAGGCCACCTGAAGCCAAAGAAAATATTTCCATTGATTCCCTTTGACTTCAGCATGTTTTGCATGAGGTTAAGCATTACTTACTGAGTGATGGGTTTCACTTTGGATGAAATAAAAATGCCTGACAGTTATTGTAGGTTACTTTTCTAACCCTCAGTGTCAGCTAAAGCCAAAATAAATCAATGCAGATGCATTGTGAGAGCAGTAAAGAATTTCGTGCACCATTGTGCTGGTTTCCATGAGGCAAGGGCCTTGGAAAATCCAAGAAGATTGAAGATTTTGAGGTCATAGCTCTCATCTTGCTTCCCTCTCTGGAAAAAAATTCATGCCAAAACAGGAAACATATCTGTTCGGATGATCATGAGAAAAAGGAATCAAAAACCAAAATATTTAGCAGAGTGCTTGTGCTGAACAAGATTAAAAGTGTAATGAAGCCCATTTTTCAGAGAGAGAGGCACGTGGTTAAGCAATCTTGTAAGAGAAGAAAAGGTTATTCCCTATTTTTACTGCTAAATGAAAAAATAGTGGTTATCTTCTCCAGCTGAAATATGAGATGGAGCTACGGGGAAGGTGCAAAATAGGGAAGGGAGGAAGAAAAGGCTTTTGCCTGCTGTTCTCAGACCCCAGGTAGCTGACAGATCAGCCCCAGGACTGTTTCTTTCTGGAAACAGAACGGATTCCTAAGGCAAGGACACCTCGTAGGTGGGTTATGGGGCAGCCTCTGCCAGTGTTCCCACAGCCATGTGCCATCCCAACCATGCCAAGCCAGGCAATGCCGTGGGTCTGGTGTGGAGATGGAAGCTGGAAGGCTTTGGTCCTGTGGGAGGAATGCTGCTCACGAGCCTGGCATTCCCATCTGTCCTGGTGCCGCCTTTTTCCCAACCTGGAAATGAAACTCGAGATGATTTTAGTAAGGAGGTAATATAAAAGTGGATCTTCATTTGGAGGCCTCCAGGGGCAGTTATGGAGAGGGTCCACAAAAGCCCACCCCCCACGAGGGTGCACACAGTTTTATAAGTTTGGTAAATTAGCATAATCGACAGAAAAGCACCAATTAGCAGCACAAGTGGTGACGCAATTCCCCCCTGGGTCAAGCCCTTTCTAAGTCTTCCCCCCCTGGGATGGGACTGTACTTTGTTGATGAAAATGTGTGTGACGAGCTGTTTTTTGGCCTTGGTAGCCAGGGAGAACCAAGATAGGATAGGGGCTTTGGAATAGGTTTTGTCTTTCTGCCTAGGGAAAGGGCATGGAAGACTACTGGGAAAACCAGCCACTAATACAATAGGTTACAAATATAAGCGTAAAGAACACAGAGAATATGTAAAAGAAGAAAAAGGTGAAAACCAGAACAGTGTCACCGGTGGCAGTGTGTAATTACAGGAGCAGCTCCCATTTCTCAATGCATTCATCTCTGGAATACATCTCCAGGTAAGGAAGGAAGGTAATTGCAAGTAATTAGCCATCAAGTGGGAAAGCAATAAATCTCAGCGGGCCAGACTGCTCTGGGTTTGCTGCAAGAGAGGGTGTGCATGCAGTGTGTGCCTGCAGGCTGGTGGGCTCTGACTCCTGCAATTGTTTGGGCATTTTACTCCCCTCAGGCAGTGCTGGAAAAGAGGAGCTGTGAGCAGGGAAGGAACGGTGAAACTCCTGCCAGCAAATCAATGTGAACTTCATCTCCACCTTCATCCTGTCTTCAAAGAGAGAAAGAAGTGAAACTGAGAGGCAGTTCTGAACTTCTACTGAACCTCTTCCCTTTTGCCTCTCTGGATTTGACTTCTGAACCCAAGTTTCTCCACCTCTTTACAAGGCTTGCCTTTTAGAGCTGGTGAGCTAAGCTGGTAGTCACCCCTGGGGCTTCTTGGGGATAAGAAGTGACAATGAGTTAATTAATCACTGGCAGGTTTAGGTGCTTGGCAAAGATGTGGTACAGGCTCCCTTTCAAAAGCCTCGCTCCAAAACTGGTGCAGAACAGCAAAGTATGGTTAAATGTGCATTTGGCTGATCAGAGAGGGGGAGCTTGGGGCTGATCTTATGGTACAGGTAATTTCATTTTGGTTGTATCTACACAAGGAAGAAATGAAAACTCACTATGTGGCTTTTCTGGCTCCAAGCTGTGGCACGTGTAACTTCCTCACGTCTTCTAAAGTGTACAGACTGTAAGGAAAATATATAAATGCTATATATTGCATTAGATTAATCCAGCCTTCTCTCAGGAAGTCACGCTCCCTTCCTAGACTTTTCATCTCTGGGAACAAATGCAACAAGTTTCCCACACGTTTGTGTATGAAAATGGGTTCCAAATTGTGGTTTAGGACCAGCTGGTATCTGGTTCTGACCACAGCACTGTGGACTAGCTCAGATTACAGCGTTTCTTCACAGAGCAGAAAATAATACCTCCTCCCCAAAGAATCGAGGGAGAGGGATGACGAAACCAGATTTGCTCTCTTATTTATGATATCTAAATCCCTGTGAGTAACTCACCCAGTCACATCCTGTATCACTTAGTGGCTACACAAAACTATTCATGTTTGAAAAGGAAATAACTGGGTAATAACTGCACTGTGTTTGAGCAGACAAGGCACTCCCTCTCTAATTGGAGCTGAGTAAAAAACTTACACCTTCCAACCTCCAGGACAGTGACTCACATGGAAAATACTGCACTGGCACATCCTGAAAAGGATGGAAATCACAGGTATCTAAGGCAATTCTTGTTTCTAGGAAATAACCCCCACCTCTTGGCTTGTCGTTACCTCCAGTCACAGCAGTGAGTTCACGATACCTGAGTTTAACTCAAAAATCAAGCAAGTGTGACCAGGCTCACTGATTTTTATTTATTAAAGCAGAATTTCAGTGCCTCTGTGAGACATTTAGGTATTTTCTGGTCTCAGAAGAGGCCACTCTGCAGGCTGGATGCAGAGGCACGGTTGGGAAAAAGTTTACATTTTTCAGCAGGTCCAAAGCAGAGTCTGTTAGTGCAGAAGAGATAAGAGCTGAATATTCACAGACACCAAAAAAAAAAAACAAAAAAAAAAAAAAAAAAAAAAAACCAAAAAAAAACAAAAAAAAAAACAAAAAAAAAAAAAAAAAAAAAAAAAAAAAAAAAAAAAAAAAAAAAAAAAAAACAAAAAAAAAAAAAAAAACAAAAACAAAAACAAAAACAAAACAAAAAACAAACAAACAAACAAAAAAAAAATCCCAAACCCTGTTGCCATTATTTCAACTGCAATACTCTGCAGCAGGCAATGGTGTGCTGCTCCTTCAGTAAGGAAAGGGGAAAAAAACCTTTTCTTGGGTGGGAGGATGAAGTCCTGTGGCACAGGACTAATTACAAGCTTGTAAAAAATACTTCCAAGTGGTGCAAAATGGATCGATTTTCCGCAAAATAATTATTTTTGTTATCCTAACCTTTATTTTATAGCTGCTCACAATTTTGTATTTTCTAATACAAATGGAGAGTGAAGAAAAACTCCTCAATTTACAGAAAATAAATGTTATTGTGGTAAGTATTTACCTTTTTATGGTTTTATCTGGTTTAGGAACTGGCAATACCGCAGCTCAGGAAAATAAAGAACTAATTATACATACTCTGCAGAAATGAGTTAGTATTAGCTTCCAAGCCTGGCAATCAAAGCTGCTGGATTATTTCCCTGGATGAATGGCAACTTCCAGTTTGGATCTTAACTTGCTTTGCTTCGCCCTCAGCCAGCCACAGAGCAGGAACTGAACTGAATAGGAACAGAAAAGGCCCCAAAAGAGACCTAATGATCATTCACTGTTATTTGGGGACGTTTTGTCATTTCACAACGACACTCCTCTGCAAACAACCCTCGCTCCCTGTTCTCTCTGTTCTTCTGTTTTGCCAAGTGCCAAACTGATGTCGCAGAGCTGAAGTAATAAATACAGTTTGGAGGAATGAGATGTGCTGGGCTAATATATACACACAGCTTTATTGACATGTGAAATGTTTGTCTGAATGATTTCATACTTCCATGGTATGATGAAAATTCACTACAAAAATAGGTAAAAAGTCAAGTCAGAGGTTTTTAGCCGGAGCAAATAAACAAAAGTCTACAATTTACCCTTCCCCTAAAGTTAAACTAACTTATTGTGCCAACAATAACACAACAGAACTGTATCAACAGAATTATATCAACACTTCTGCTGTTTCAATATTAAGTTCAAGCATCTGTTAACAACTTATTGCTTGTTGTTGTTGTTACTTGGCCAGATCTTTTATCTGTATACAACCTAGTCATGCCAGAGTTCACTCTCTTTTCAGTACTTATTTACTTTTCCCACACTCTGCTTCTAATTTTCTCTCTCAACCCACAACAATTTGACATTTCTTACAGGCCCTTTTGTCAGGGACAGTTTTCTTCTAAGATCCTTAGTCTCTCCACAAATGAGTTTCTCTACCACAGCACTTCTTTCTGCACTGGCTGTTATAGCAACAGAGAGGTGATAGGTGACAAAAGAAACGTGTACAGATCAATTCATTCACAAAAGAAACAGAGAAACTGTCTTCTCTTTGCGGAAAATGTGCACTTCAGGCTTTTGCAAAAAAAACGGGTGAGAGGCATTGAATAAATACATTAAGAAATCTTATGGAAATCAGTTTATTCACCATGGGAGTAAAAAGGCAAGCAAGCAAACTACAAACCTCTTGCAGCCCAATTCTGCTAAAAGGGAGGGGGTTGCTTTACTTAAGCAAAATCTCCTCTTATCTAGAAGACAGCAAAGAAAAAAGGAGGTGCTATTAATTCCCTTGGGGGACAAGAGCAGGTATATTAAAAGAAGGGTACAATTGACTGGCCCTCAAAAGAAACAGTTCCTCAGCACTGCCTGTGCCAAGGTGTTTGCCCAGCCTGTGTTGAGGATTTTAAATCCCCCTGGGTTATCTGCTATCGAATTGCGTGGTAAATTAAAGAAATTACCAAAGCTACTTCACTTAAAAACCCGGCAGCTCCTAAATACTGCAGTTTCTCTGGATCAGCAGAATGTCGATTGCCTCGGCTGGAAATCACGAAGCATCTTCCCGAGCTTCCACACAAACACACCTCAGTCACCCGAAGTTCAGAACAGCCCCACACTTTGCCCTTTTTGCGGTCCCCAAATGGGTGTTTTTTGCCTGAGTGCCCGGGTGACCGACACCTCCCTGAGGGCTCTGCTGAAATCAATCTTTTCATGCTCCTCCAGCGAGGGCCGTGAAGTCGAAGCCAGGTCTGAAACACTCCCAGGCTTCGAGCTCCCTCTGCAGTATTTTGCAAGGACTCATCTTGCCTCAAGAAACCTGAGGATTATTTGGTTAGGAACGGGATCATTCACAGCACTTAAATTTCTGGGAAACTTCCACTGAAATCTGAGCTGCTCCAATAAATCATTTCTATGAAGTTTTATTCCAATGCGGAAGCGCTTACGATGTGTTAGGCTCGCCTCATACTTCCTTTGCCAAAGCCCCACGAACTGCTTCCAAAGGAAATCCCTGGAATAAAGCAAGTTGCTGGGGTATTTTCACCGGTGAATGTGTCCAAGTCAGGTTCAGACAGGATAAAAGACCCTACTCAATCACTCTGCCTTCCGTTAGGAGTGAGTTTAAAAGCACTTAAGAGTCTTAATTAAATGTTGATTTGTGTCCTTCAGTTTCATATTTGCTACAAATTTAAACACCTTTGGAATTACATAGATATGCAGCATCACTTTCACACTCCTCGTACCTCAGTGCTGAATCTGGCCACTAGGTTTGTATGAGCTGATTAAAATCTTGGTTGATGTTGTTTTCAGTTGCATGCCAAGGAATAGAAAATAAAAACATAAATTTTACTGATTTAGATTTCCCTCACATAGATTTGTCTCTGAATTTGGCTGGCTGCCACCACCAGTCACATTGGGATTTGGTCCCTGCTGTTTCGTAGAGTCACCTTCCTTGACAAAATTAACAAGAGATTTTATTTTACTGGATTTTACACTTCTTATATTGCTACAAGGGTTACTCGTGCTTCATAAATTAATCCACACACAGCAAATATATTTCTGCTACGCTACCGTTTTTGCTAATGTCTTTCCTTGAGTTTAAAGTATATTCAGGGCTGCAGAAAGAAACCAAATCTCTTAAATCAGGCACATCTCGTCCCAGCTTGAGTTCTCAGCGGCGGCTCCTCTCGCTCTTTGCTTTACCATGAGACCCTGCAACGAGTTAATTCCCTCCGGTTTGCAGCATTTAGGGAATAAACAAAAATATCTAGTGGGTTTATCTAAGGAGGGCTTGTGTCTGTGGGAGTTTTAGAAATGTTTTGGGGGTAGGAGTTCACGTTGGAATGTGAGAGTGGAGATGGAGATGAGGAAGACGATAGTGTTTAAGTCCATTTATCAGATGGAAATCTTTTTATGATGAGAGAACATAGGTCTGTGAGTGTGTTGTAACAATAATAAATTAAAGTGTGCTGGAAACAACTTCGGAATGGGGTAGCTTGGGGAATCAACATGCCAGTGCTTACAGAAGGAACAAGGAAATCTCTGAATTATCTACATGTGCTGAGAAGAAAAGCCAGAAGGCACCTACAAAATAACGGGATGAACTTGATCTTTCCCATTTAAGAAAAGTTCACAACCTTCCACCTCGTGTAAGAGTCGCCTCTAAAATACAGGGACTTAACATTTGCCCTATTTCTTCCCTTTTAAAGGTCAGGAGGTACCTTGTGTCACAATTAATCTTTGTGAGGAACAAAGGCCAGGCTGCATGCCCTGTGTTTCCAGGGAAAGGCTGGGGGTCTCTGGGGGCAGCCGAGGCTGCACAGGGAGGGCAGAGGCTGCTTCCCCGGGCAGCTGTCAGGCAGGGAAACCATGGGAATGGCATCTCTTTGGGAGCAGGGCTCTGTTGTGGCCTTTCTTGCTCTTGGTGGAGAAAGCCCTTTGTAGAATCATAGAATCAATGAACAATTAAGGTTGGAAAAGACCTCTAAGGTCACTGAGTCCAACCATTAACCCGGCACTGTCAAGTCCACCACTGTGTGTCAGAGCACCACAATCTGTACGTCTTTTAAATACCTCCAGGGATGGTGACTCCACCACTTCCCCTGGGCAGCCTGTTCCAATGCCTGCCCACCCTTTCAGTGAAGAAATTTTTCCTAATATGCCACCTAAACCTCCCCTGGTGATTTTCCTCGGGAAAACAGATCAAACCCCTTCTCTCTACACGCTCCTCCCAGGGAGCTGTGGAGGGCGAGAAGGTACCCCCTGAGCCTCCTCTTCCCCAGGTTGAGCCTTTCATCCCTGCACTGCTTTCCTTTCCACCTTTTGAAAAAATACCCGCAGAGATTAACCCTCGTAGGGGTAGATGTTCGCAAGAAGTCCAATAATTCAGTATTAAACAGGAAAGCTACAGTCCCCCCAACTTCAGGCTTAGCCTGGTGAGGTCACACCATGAGTCTTGTGTCCAGTTCTGGGCTCCTCAATTCAGGAAGGACATTGAGGGGCTGGAGCATGTCCAGGGAAGGGAACAGAGCTGGGGAAGGGGCTGGAGCACCAGGAGCGGCTGAGGGAGCTGGGAAAGGGGCTCAGCCTGGAGCAAAGGAGGCCCAGGGGGGACCTTGTGGCTCTGCACAACTCCCTGACAGGAGGGGGCAGCCGGGGGGGTCGGGCTCTGCTCCTAGGGAACAGGGAAGAGGGACAGGACGAGAGGACATGGTCTAAACTGCACCAGGAGAGGTTTATGTTGGATATTAGGAAGAATTCCTTTGCAGAAAGGGTGATCAGACATTGGAATGGGCTGCCCAGAGAGGCGCTGGAGTCACCGTCCCTGGGCGGCGCTTAACGAAAGAGTGGACGTGGCTCTCAGTGCCACCGTCTGCTTGACACGGTGGTGTCCGGTCACAGGTTGGACTCGATAATCTCCGGGGTCTTTTCCAACTGAAGTGATTCTGTGATTCTGCGATTCTGTGATTCTGTGATTCTGTGACCTGGTCAGGGCTGAGGCGCTGAGGCGCCAGGGCTGAGGAGCTGAGGCACCGGGCCTCTCCTGCAGCAGGACACCGGCCGCGCCGAGCTTGGCTCCAACACACGCTCTGCATTCAGCAGCACCAAACAAGCCGGTGGCCTCCCGGGAAGGTCGGGGCAGTGGGTCCCTAACCCCCGGTTGGGCGGCGGTGAGGGCGTAACCCTCCTCCCCCACGGGCGGCGGCGCGGCCGCCATCCGGGGGCGGGGGAGCGCGGGAAACCCGGGGTGTGACGTGAGTTCCGGGGGCGGGTCGCGGCCATCGCGGCGGGGCCGGGTCGGCTCAGGTCGCTCTTGTCTTCCCGGTCTCCCCCGTGTCATCTCCCCGGTGTCGTGTCCCCGCTGTCTCTCCGTGTTCCCGGGAAGTCGCTCTGCGCAAACAGTAATGAATTCCCCCTCGGGAGGGTGGGGACGGGACGCCGAGATGCCCCCCGCGCGGCCTGTGCCGGGCGCGGGCCCCGGCGCCGTGAATCCTTTCCTGAGCCTGCTGCACTCCATCTCCTCGGGCCTGTCGGACACGGAGCTCTCCGCCATGAAGTTCCTCTGCCGCGACAGAATTACGAAGCGAAAGCTTGAGGCGGTGCAAAGCGGCCGGGAACTCTTCACCATCCTGATGGAGCAGCGGGAGATCGCGAGCGGCAGCCTGGAATTCCTGAGAAAGCTGCTGCAGCACATCCATAGGGACGACTTGGTGGCACAGCTGGTGCAGTTCGAAGAAGAAGAACCTCATGCCCCTGATGATCAGCCAGATGTGCATGAAAAACGTAGGTGGATTATTATATAAGTGTAGTTATAAACAGTTACATCCCCCGTATACATCGCTCCCCAGCAACCCCAGTAAGTGTGTACACAGACGGCTTTACGGGGTGGAATTTTTTCCCCTCTTTTTATCTTCCTTTTCTTTTATCTTTTGGGATTCCAAGCCTATCCGGTGGCTTCTTTAGAACTCCCAGTATGTGCAGTGCAACAGGAGTAGTGGCATTTTGCTGAAACAAAACCAAAACACCCACAACTTATAAGCTTTATTTCATAGTAAATCCACGGCTAACTTGATGTGCGTCTGCTGTTTCAGGTCTCCTGGAGGCCGCTTTTCGTGTCATATGTGCCAACGTTGGGAGAGAGTGGAAGAAGCTGGTGCGAGAACTTGGAATGCCGGAGGTGAAGCTGGACAGGATAGAGGTAGCCCATCGATACGATTTGTATGAGCAGCTCATTCAGGCACTTCGGGAGTGGCAGAGGTGGAGGGGGAAGGATGCAAAGGTGGCTGACTTAATAAAAGCCCTGCGGGGCTGCAACCTGAATTTGGTGGCAGACAAGGTTGAAGAGGAGATCTCACAGCTGAACACCGGAAACAGATGAAATCAGTGTACAAATAGGAGCGGAAAAGTCAAAGTGCCTTCTTCTCTTCTGAACCAAAATAATCATCACTGCTTGCTTATCATGCCATTAAGTTATGTGCCTTAATAAGTTAATTTGTGCTCGGATGAAAATTGACATGGAAACAGATTTCCTTTCAGGGAACACTTTGTAGTTTGATGCTTCCTTCAAGATATTTTAACTTTCACAAGACCTGAACTCCATTTTGTAGAAATTCTCACACTTTTGTTCTGCCACCCACCTGGAAAGATTTGCTTTGCTGCAGGCACTTCTCAGGTGCATCTCCACTGGAAATAGATCTATGGGACACTTCTGAGGCAACTGGAATTTAAAATTCCTAGGGGAGGTTGGATTTTTTTTTTTTTGTTTGTGGCCTATTATAAATGTAGTGTGAAAGGAGAAGGAGTAAACTCAGTTGGGTGCTGGCTTTTCTTTTGGAGCAGCATAAGATAATATCTTAGACACTAATTTGTCAAATATATTTGCTCTCCATGAAAGGACATTAAGACAACTGTAACCTCAGACTGCAGGGCAAGAGGGACGTTAAATATTGTGGTGGCTCTTTCTTGGCAAAAAATAAGTGCCAAGGTTTGAAAATGAAATCAAATGTCTGAACCAAGTGCCTTCAGCATCCTGGTGGAAATGTCTTCCTGAACTTATCCCAGAGATTGTGTGTCTCCCAGATGTTTACAGCAGCCTCTTTCCAAAGCTGTGAATGCTTTGGTGTTCCTTGCTGGGCATCCTCCCATGGCCTCTGTCACAGAGGCTGCTTGTGTGTGCTGGAAGGTGTGAGCCACTCGCAGAGGCAACAGGATGGATGAACCAGAGCAGATCCAGTTCTCAGCTTTAATCTGGAGCAGACTTCAGTCAGTGGCCTTCACACCTGACCTAAGGCTGGAGAAATTGCACAATTGCACAGTCCAGGCCTCTGGGGGGAGAATCCTCTGAAACCCTTCTTGCTTGAACAGATCACGTGTTTCTGCAAACATCCTCCCACGTGCCTGGCTGGATACTGGAAGAGGTTTTATTCCTGCTGTGCCTGTGGGACTTGCAGCTCCTTCCAAGTTGTTTCTGTGTGGTGCCATTGCTGTGAAGGCTGGGTGTCAGCACATAACCTGTCACTGTGCTGCAGAAATGTCGTGACACTGACAGTTTTCAAGTTTTCATTGCACTTGGTGCCTCTGCACCTGCTCAAACCGTGAGGCTTGAATACTTAATTGTAGTTAATGGAAACTGCTGTAAGTTCACATGACAGGAAAATCATTTCAGTCAGGGTGCTTTTTTTCCCTTTAGTGATTCTTCTCCACATTCCTAGAAGTGCTCAAGGCCAGGCTGGATGGGACTTGGAGCAACCTGGTAGAGTGGAAGGTGTCCCTGGTTGGAACTGGATGATGTTTAAGGTCCCTTCCCGCCCAAACCATTCCAGGGTTGCGTGCTGATTCTCAGTATCTTTCCAATCGTGGTATATTAAGTATCAGTGAGTGTATCCAAGCAAAGGGTAATACAGAAGCTGCCACCTGTCTGCCTTTTGAGCAGGCAGAGTTCTCCAACTCCTTATTCCCTTTACCTGTATCAATTGTCAGTTCCAGGCTCCCAAGAGAAGATGCTGAGCTTCAGCTCAGGTGTTTTGGAGGTTTTTGTTCCATGCACACCAGTAGTATCCATCCTGCAGTATCTAAAGAAAAGGATTGCTCCGGGAGTTTTTCCTTCTGGCCTCTGAGCAATCCTTGGGAGCAGAGCAGAGGAGTGGAGTGAGCAGGATGAGTTATGCAAGTGCTGAAACAGCTCTGCAACAGCTCCAAGTCCAATCTCCCTGCTAAAGTGCTTTTCTTACCCACTTTTAATAAGTCTTCTGCTCCACAGAGGAGATTTATGTGGAATGGGAAGAGCATACTGCCTACTGCATACAACCAGGACATTTTAGGAATCAGTTGGAATAACCTGTTGGTTGTAGCCAAGCACTCATCAGCTGCAAGAAATACTCTGCTTCAGAAGATAAAAACCTTTCGTTTCTTTTAAGATTTTGTGCATCCTTTTACTGTGTATGAAAGCAATGACCTGGACTGCATCAATCTGTGCAGTACCTCAGGGCCAATTAAGACTGTTTTTATGAGAGATTAAAATGTTGTTTATGTGAGAGCAAAATCAACTGAAATGAAGTGAACAAAATCTTTCTATTGGGAGGAGGGAAAAGAGTGCAATTTGTAAGGGAATGTTTTCTGATCCAGCTGGCAATCTTTGACTTTCAAATTAAATGCCTTGAACTCATATACATATTTTTATGACTTGAATTAAAGTTTTATATCGTATAATTTTGTGTACATTTCATTAAAAATAATTCCTTAAAAACCAAGATAAATGGAACTGGGGTTTTCTTGTTTGATGGGATTGCTGTGTGCAGTGAGATCTCCGATTGGGAGAAGGTGGATGTTAAGGACACTTTGAAAGCAAGGAGTGGTGCTGAACAGGCACTGTGTTACCAGTGCCCTCCTTGGGACATTAAAGAAAAAAAGCAAAGTGTTTTGTCCCTGAGTTTCTCAGAAGTGCTCAACAGGCTGCAGTTTTCCAGCAGCAGCAGCAGCATTTGAATGCTGTCACTCAGGGAGGTGTAAGGAAAAAAAGATTCTCTGCCAGCCCTCAGGAGCCTAAAATCGAGTCCCAGGGTGCTTGGGAGACAGGCTGCCTGTGGGTAGGCTTCGTTCCCTTTTCCTCTGCTAGCCATGCTCTGCTAAGGATGTTATATTAGCTTTATAATTAATTAAAAGCATGGCTCCTAGTTTAGTCTAAGCTTGGTTAGGCTTTTAGAGGATGTGCTCAGAACAAATTGACAGAGACTCGGGTGCTCTGTGGAGTGTCAGCCTGCACTTAAAGCTGTGAATGAGTAAGACAAATAACTTAATTACCCATTTTATCAAATCCTTTAGGATGCTCTGCAAGAGGATCTGCCTGTGAGGAATTACTCAAACCTTTTCCTTTTGGTCTAGTGAGAGTCATCTTTCCTCACAGCCTTGAGAAAACAGCACATCAAAACATGTGGAGAGTTAAAAGTGCCATCTCGGGAGAATTCTCCTCTTGGAGGATTGTTTTTCCGTGTCACTTCTCAGTCCCTTTCAGCACTTGCTTGCCATTGCCTAGGATTTTTGAAGATATCAATTATAATCTCATATTGAGGTGTTTTTCTTTTTAAATTGCATTATTTTCATTACTGAGTTAAAAGAAGTTTCCTAGGCCATTAATTAAAAGCCCCCTTACACAAATTGGTTGTTGTGAACATTTCAGATGCAATGCTTTGGTTTCCTTCTCTCCATTCTCCACACACAGGCAGCTGCGTTTCCTCCAGCCTTTGTTCCATTCCTAAAATAATTGTGTCCTTTCTGAAATCTAATTGCTTCATTTAATTGTTTCATGCAGAAAGCTTAGTAACACAGACTGTGTCTCCAAGCTCTCTCTGGTGCTCAGCATGTTCTTAATTCAGGCTTTTTGGCTGAGTATTTTTCAATTCAAATTTATTTCTAATCACTGCCTTGTGCCCTTCTTCTTCTGCATGAATCACCTATGTCCTTAAAATGTGCTCCAGCACAAATATTTTTCTAGGTTGTCTTCCTTCTTTGATTATTGCTCTTCTCAGCCAGGGTTTTGGTGTTCTGGTAGAATTGAGAGAAATTAGTTCACCGTTTCAACCACGAAAACAGGAATTGTGGGGGTGAGCTGAGGGGTAGGGGAAGGAGTTGCGAGTAGAGGTTCAGGAACTTTTGGAGAATCTGTGTTTCAATAAAAGCTGCCGTAGCTGAGGATTGCTTCACAGGAACAGGGTGTGTTGCAATGTGTCCTGGGAACTGTAGGTTCGGGGAGAAGGAAGCTGAGCTTTACTCAGCTGCTGGGAAAGGCAGAGTCATGCAGGTCTCTGCGTGGGAATCTGCGTGGAACCAACTCTTAATCATTCAATAGTCCCGTCCACAGAACCGTTCCTGCTCCTGCCTCATTCCTGAGAGCATTACACATGCCTTTCTTAAAGCAGGCTGGAGAGAGAACAACAGGCTCGTTCTTGTGAAGCGTGATGTAACAGACACCATTAAAATCCCTGAAGTTGGCCATCCTGCTTGAGTTTGAATCTGGTAATTTCTCTGATTTGCTCAGTTTTGGAAGCTGAAAGCCTTTTCCTGGGTTTCCGAGTGCTGTGTGTCTACAGTTCCTGCGTGGATGGCAGCTCAGCTCTCCTTGCTTTCGGTTTGCTGTGCTGTGTTTGGGGCAGGTCACAGGGCTCCAGGCAGCTCTCAGGAACCAGCTCTTGTAGCAAAGTGAAGGGTTTTGTGTGTGTTCTCTACTCTATAAAAAATAACAACTCTAAGGGAGGTCCTGAGGCGTCTCCAGTGCAATGTAATAAAAAAGTGCCTTTTCGAAGGAAGGCAGCCTAACGTCAGCTTTGTATCTCTGCCGAATGCTTCCAAAAGTTGTCAGACTGGTATTTTTTATTTACTACGTAATGCCGAAGCCTTCAGAGCAGGCTCTGGTGCTGTGTGAAGTCACACAAACATAAAACTCCTGGACCATTGTCACGGGAGATGTAAAAAACACCCAACTGGGGCTTTGTGTGGGAGGTGTTTTATTTACAGGCGAGCCTGGCTTTCGAGAACTTCTACAGCAAGCAGTCATCTTGCCATTAAAAATGCTCACGATTTGTATAATGTTTTCTCTTCCATTTCTTAATTCTGCTATTCCGATTGATCCCAGCAGGAGTATTAACTTAAAAAAACCTTGATTTGCAGAATTTAATCTGGGAGCAGTTCTTACTGTGGTCTCGCTTTTAAAAGGGTTGTAGCAGCTATTCTGCAAGGGTACACACCACCTGTGGCAAAAGTTTGTCTAAAGGGTTCTATAAAGATTAAATTTCTGTACAAAAGTCGGTGATTTTTGTATGCAAACCTGGTACTAGATTTTATAGACAGTGAGCATATGAAGTGTGAGAAAGGTTTGACATAAAAATGAAACTATAAAACTGTTCTTGCCACTAATGTCTGTGTGTGAACAATTGAGCTAAATCTTATCTTTGTTTCCCTCCCAGTCATCTCCTGAGAGGTGCTTTCTGTCACTCCAGGCATATTGCCAAATTTCGAACAAAAATCGCGGAGAAAACGTGAATTAAAAGGGTGCAGCACTGGCAGGTCTGCGCCTCACATCCCACATTGTTTAATTTATGTTCTGCTCGGCGTAAGCAGAATTTATTCACAGCTCCTTGGCTGTGAAGTCGCTAACGTGGGAAAGCCGGGATAGCCTGAATTCCCCCCAAAGCCGGGGTTGCCATGGCACCCCGAGTGCACGACAGTCCATGGCCACCCCAGCCACCAGCACAGTGCTGGGAAGCTCTAATTGTGGGATTTGCTGCAAGCTCCACTCACTGACCATGTCAGGAACCAAAAATCCGAGGGCAGGAATGGGAAATGAAGCATCTTGATGAATTCCCCCCGTTCCACTTCTCCCTGGAACATGACATGTGAGAGAGCAGGGCTAAATATTAAGAAATACAAATTTTTTTTGTTCTCAGCACCAGTTTAGCACACGGTGCTTCCATTTCTGTTTCCAGCTGGGATGGTAAAGCTCCAGCTTGTGCGTGTAGCTGCATGTTTGTGCATGAAGCAGCTAATATATATGCAGATGAATTAAAACTAATTAGAGCTAAAGCCAGCAAAGTGCACATTTCTAGCTGACGGCTGCTTGCAGCTCTGTTACACGCCACCTAAACAACTTATTCACTGTGGACCTGCTCATACAATTTTCTGTAAAACATATTCTACTTTTTACAAAAAAAAAAAGAAAAGAAAAAATTACAAGCTTCATGCTAAAGACCTAATGTCTGAATCTTTAAATCAGAATGTCAAATTCCACATCTGGCCTGTGAATTTTCAGGGCTATTAAATGTTGCACTGTGTCTTAGAGGACTGTGTTTGTAAGGCACTTCACATCCTGCAGTACTTTTTCCCCTTAATTCCTGGAATTTCATGGTTAAAGCTCTCCAGCCCTGACTCGTTTCGAACTTTTACTCACGTGACTCAATGGCTGAGTAAGAATTTAAACCCCTTATTTTCATGTTAGACCTGAGCAAGAGGCACCCCCCACACCCTGGCCTTTGATTGCAAAAGGAATTCTGTGGATGGGACCCCTTTTTTCCACCCTGCATCCGGTACACAAATAAAATGCTGAGGAATGAAGGTGCTTAGCCAAGGTTCCAAATAATCCTTGAGCTCCTCAGCATATGGAACTGATGGAACTATGCTCCCTCCAGCCACTGGGGGTAACTAAAAGCAGCTGGAGCATGGCATAAGGTACCCTGATCACGATTTTCTCCCTAGGAATATCTCCTTCTTTCACCTAATTTGCCTTAAAGTGGGAATGGATGCAGAAAACCTCATCAGAGAGAGAAATCCTCAGCTCTAGAAATCCCTGATCCTTCAGTAATCACTTCCACTGGGTAAGATGCTGAGCAGTGTGAAAGGACCAGATCATTTTGCAGCTTGAAAAGCCAAAGGCAGACTCGACTCCTGGGAATTAAGGTCTTCAGAGGTGTCTAGACCAACAGTCTCAGAGAAGATGCCACCACACAGCTACTTAACCAAATTTAATGTCAACCAAACACCTTTGAAAATCCTGAGTTTCCTTTCACACATTTGTCCTAGGTTTGTATTTTCACTGGTTTATGGCGTATTACTATTAGGTTTACTTGAATTTTGGTTGAACTGGTGTTTTTTGAAGGTGATTTCTTTACTAATGGGTGATTCAAATAGGCTTGAGCCAGGTCTTCTGCCAGAAGGGGCCTCACCAGCAAGTCTGATGTCTGTTCCTTGGGTCTGACTTGTGGGGAGCTCAATTTGTTTTGTGAGAGCTGAGAAGTTCCCACAGGCTAATTCAGAGGAATTAGAGAAGGAATTACAGAGAAATCAGATCCCAGTGTCTTTTACTTAAAGGGTACCTGGAGTGCCCCATAGGCTTGTCCCATTTTCTCCTTTAAAAGGTTACTTTCATCCCTTATCTCCTTCCCGAAAACTCATCCCCCAGCTCATCATTAAATGCTGAATAATTCCAACACACAGGCCCGAGGGAGGACAAACACTCGTTTTCTTGGTGGTTTGAAGAGGACTCTGACAGTTCTTGAATCACCCCTGGTTATTCAGGCAGCCTGTTCCAGCGGTTTTTAATGCATTTAAACAGGATACGACAACCTCAGCTAGGGAAAAATGGGCACGGATGGAATTGCCACGGCACCTGTAAGCAGGTCAGGGAGTATCCTGTTTTTGAAACATTATCATGTCAGATGTCACAGCAGCAGTGGCAGCTTCCCGGTTTGGGTTTGTTTATTTTTTTTTCCATGCAAAGGGAGGGAATGGGGGAGCTGCTGGCCACAGAGAGCTGCCAGCTTCTCTCGGCCGTGTGGTTTGGTACTACAAAGGTGGCATTATTAAAGGGAGACAAAAAAAGCCTCTAAATCATGCAACCAAAGTGAACCCTAGGAGCTGAAAAACCCTCCCTTTGTGCACTCGGAAACCCTGCTATGACCTAGCTGGTGTCTGTATACAGAGGCTTTTCTGCAGCATTTTGCCTGTAACTGAGACATGCTATGTCCATGAGCACTGAAAACTGGGAGTCAGGAACCACCCCCATTGCTGCTCCTATACATCCTGACCTTGACAGCATAAAACAAGCCAATCCAGCAAAGCATTGCTGGATTTCAGAGATAAAAATTTAAATTATCATTGTTTTGGCTGGCATGAAATTTGATGGTTCTGTTTACAGCAAAAATCTGGTACTGCAGAACTTTTTGTTGTATCACTGACACCTGAATATTCCTTTATTTGCTAAATGTCCATGGGCATGTGGCAGGTAAATGCTGAATATTCACTCACAAACCTCACTGTTTGTACATGGCTTAAAGATATATTAAAATCAAACTGGTGCCATGTTATTTTGGTGAAAGGAAACTGCACATTTAATTACAGGAGAGAAAGAAAGTATTGGACATGAAAATTACGTGCCTCCCAAATCCTGATATGCTTGTGTATGTGTATATCCACACATCTGTGTGTGTCTAGTGTGTGTATCCAAATGCATACACACACACACCCTTCAGTAAAGTTATTTGATATAATCTGGAAAACAAGAATTTCCTGACAGGGCTATTGCTCCATACTGCTTCTCCAACTTCTGTCTGTCCCTTATATGCTCCATACTGCATCTGTAAGGAAATATATCCCTATGGCAGTCTCCAAGAGCAGCCTGATTTTGTTAGAAACAAAGGTGGTATTTTTGGGCCAACTCATTAAAAAGAAGTACAAATTCAGAGCCAGCTGCTGCATCTCCAGGATCAGCCAGAGCAGGAGTGATTTTGAGCCACTGTTTTATTCTCACAGGTTTAAATGCAAGAATTGGCTTAATTCCTAGTGTACACTAGAGCAGTTACTGTGATTTTCAGCATTTTCCTTCAGTCCAGTGTTTTGGGTCAATACAAAACCCGCGATGCTGAAATTAACCTTCTGTTCTCTTCCCTGTTGCTTCTGCTTTTGCAAGCAGCAGCTGGAGACACCGAGGAAATCATCTAACAGTAAAAATTTAGAAATTATACGTGGCCAGAGTGAATGGAAGAGTCCTTCTCTCGCTCTGCTTGTGCTTTTCCAGTGCCCTAAATAATTCCAGCACCAGGCAAGTGAGTCTCTGCCACTTCAGCCTTTGGCTTCACAGGTAGAAAGTACAAAGAGCGAGTTAGTGCCAAGTTCCTCGATGGCTTTTGGGGCGAGGGCAGCACTTCACCAGACTGAAACTGCCACATTAATCTCACCTTGGCTAGACTTAATATTTCCCATTCGTGTATGAAGAAATGCTAATGATTCTTGGAAGTTTCAGGCATTGTTATTTAAAGTTGTTTGAGAGACAAAGGGAAGGTGTAAGTTTGTTTGCATTTGGGGGAGGACCTGACCTGTGTCTGGAGCACTGGATGATTGATTGTAACACAAAAGGAAAAGGTGAGAAGTGTTCCTGTGGCTCTTTGTGCAACAGCTTAAGTGTGTTGTGGGAGCTTAACTCGCAGGCCTGAGCTAGAACCAGCTCGTGAGTCAATACTGCTGTTGACTCTTTTAGATGTGGATTACAATGCAAACAGATGGTGTGATCAAAGGGTCTTTAGTATGAACTGTGTTCAGGAGAACAGGGAATTCAGCTTCGAAATAAATCATTTCCCCTGCTTGTTACGGCACAGATGAACAATATCAGGGCTGCTGGTTTCTTCTGTTATCAGTTATTCCCTTTTATATCTTACATGTGTTATTCTCACTTCATTTAAGGATTAGCGTAAGACAATGACAAGGTTTGTTCAGCTGTTGTCCACCTTCCTAGAAATGATGATTCCTAACCAACAGCAAGCTGAGGACCTTTTTCTCATACTTTCTCATACCTTTTTCTCTTGTTTTTTGGGTTTTTTTCCAAGTTACGTGCCATGTCACCTTACCTTCAGCAGCTAGATAGTAAATGACTTTTTATTTAGTAACAGCCAGCCTTAATGAATTGTAATTTGACAAAAGCTGTGTAAATACCTCTGTGCAAAGGAACAAGGCATTCAGGCAAACAGAAGAAGGGAAAAGGAACACTTGAGTGACTAAGAGTGTTATCTGGCACAAGGCAGGGACAAACCTTTTGTTGGTAGCTGAGTCAAAAAAGACTACACGTGGAGACCTCAATGGCAGCTGAGGACACACTGGATCAAACCTCAGGTGCAGATAAAGACATTCCTGTAAGGGGGCTGAACTCGGAGTGACCCACAGGGATGGGTTGAGCAGCACGAGCTGCACACACAAAGCCTGGCTCCAGCTGGAGGAGGCAGCATGAGCTGACCATAAGTTTTACAGAGGAGATTCCTGGGTAGAGGGAAGGTAAATCGGGCCAGATTAGTAACAGACACTCTGCCAGCCAAGAAGGGATGCAAGGATTCACTGTGCTTTTATTCATTGTTAAAAAAGAAGGATGGTTCCATAAGGACTCAAGCATCCTTAATACATTAATCTCAAAATCAGGATATCATGGCAGCGCTAAAATTCTAATTTCAGACAGGAATCCTAAAACTGCCTTACTTTGGGGCACTGTGAGTCCAGCAGTAGGGATAACCCATATGAGCAAGGCAGTGCAAAGGCAGCTCCTGCTCCTGTTGGCATTAGAGAGGATCCTGCCTTCTCCATGAGGATCTCCTCCCCACAGCATGTCTCACCCAGGCCGTGTGCTGTGTGCTCTGGGTTTATGGATTTGCAGGGAGTTTTGCTCAAAGTTATGGTGTTTTCTTCAAAAGCTAAGGGTGAGACCACTCCCAGCACAGGGACAATACTGACGGGTAAGGACAGGCCAATACAGAAGCAAGTGGGGAAGGAATTTACTTAAAAAGAAGCCCCACTTACTATATTTCCACTATTTTTCTTGATATTTATTTCAAGTCGACTTGAGCACTGTTCCCAAAGGTCTTGGGTTTTTTCCCTCTGGCGAACTTTTCCTGAAGTATTGTCTGTTTTCCCTGAAGGTTTTCTTCTGACTCTGATTGCTTTTAAATGTCACTCTGCTGCCTTAGGCTGCTGGTAGGTGGTCTGAGCTGAATGGTTCCCATTAGATGGCTTATACCTATACTCATTTTCCGTGTCAGATCCCGACCTAGTAACCTTCTTCTCCAAATGCCAAAGGTGAGGTTTAGTCTGAAATGACCTGGTTGCCTAGTCAGAATTGCTACCAGTCAGAACAGGAGATAATATTGGGAACTGAACTTTGACAGCACTTTAATGCACTATACCTATTGGCAGACATTTCATCTAAGCCTTAGGTTCGCCTTGAAACTGGAGATGTTTTGTTGCCAAACACACTGTTGCCATTGCAAGTGCCCATAGTTTTTATAATTTTTATCGGTTGCAGTTTGCTTTATGACTTCATTTTGAGGCCGTGTTGGTTTTTAGTCACCATTTCAGCCAATCCATTTCAGCAAATTAATACTCCTAGTAAATACTGTGAAGACAGTGGGGAGTTCTAAAATGGTGACAATAAACATTTTAACTCTTACATAAACTGGTGATTCACTGAAAGTGTTATTTACATTTTCATTTGCCTGTAAACTGAAGCTGGTTGCACAGAAAAATCTTTCAGCCTTGTCCCACACATATGATTTGGGACTAATACCTTCCCAACATTATTATCTTCACACACACAGGTTAATGTTTCAATTCAGTGTGCATCTGAATAATGAAGGTGGTGATTGCTGCAAACAATTTCATGTAGGCAATGTGCATGTAATGAAAGGTATGTTATCACTTGAAATCTAGTCAGGTAAGGATTAAAAATAGGCTTAAGTGCTATTTGAGATCTCTTTATTTTTCAAAGGCTTTTATCTACTTTACTACAGTATGAAGGACTAATAGTAGAGGACACTGAGTACATAGAAATCGTGGTCCACTTTGCTTAGTGCCTACTCCAAAGCCACTTGAAACAGTAGGAGCCTTTGCATAGCAGACAAAGCAGAAAAAGACCCCTATTTTTTTCCTTCAAACACTGATTTACATGCAAATCCTTTTTTTTCTGTAGTTGGACTGTTTATAAAGTTTATTAAATATATTATTAAAATAATGCAATATTTTTATTTTTCTCTTAGCAAGTCTCAAAACATTCTAAAACCTGAAGCCTCAATATTGAAGTGATCCAGGTAGAATCCAATTTTTCTCTCTTGTGGTCCTGAGAAGACCTTGGAGCCCCTTGCAGTACCTAAAAGGGCTGCAAGAGAGATGGAGAGGGCAAGGGCACGGAGTGACAAGGGGGAATGGCCTTAAGCTGAAGGAGAGCGGGTTTCGATTAGACACAAGAAATAAATTCTTTGCTGAGAGGGTCATAAGGCACTGGCATGGGTTGCCCTGAGAGTTTATGGACTCCCCATCCCTGGAGGTGTTCAAGACCAGGCAGCACAGAGCTTGGAGCAATCTGGTCTAGTGGAAGGCGTCCCTGCCCATGGTAGGAGGTTGGAACTGCATCATCTTTAAGGTCCCTTCCAACCCCAACCATTCTGTGTTTCTGTGGTTCTCTGCCCCGAGAGGCTGCCATGGCTCTGAAGCTCTAGGCTCCAGTCCTTCAAACACAGTAATTGAATTGCAGACCAGCTGAAATTACCAAGACAGACAAACCGTGGGCTGCTAAATCCGCGGCAATGAAGCCACTGACGGCCCTGCTCATTTCTGTGGACAGTCACATTCATTTCCCTTGCTTTCCTGCAGCAACAAGCTGTGCTGATCTCACACGTATCCAGCATCCAGATTCATCTCACGCTGCTTTAGACATCCCAGCACAGCTCCCACGGCAAGAGTCCGGCTGCCCTGGGCTCCCTCTGGAGCCAATGGGAACAGACAGGCACCTCGAGCAGGTGATTCATGGACCACACCAAAGGTCTGAATCACTCCTCCCGTGGAGTGGCTCTCTCGCTCCACTGATTACAGAGGCAACTGAGGGTAAATGGGTTCATGCCGTAGGTGGTCAGCCAGGTGGAATGTATCCAGACCTGTTCTAGTTAGGCAGGAGCTGCATTATCACAGCTGGTTCTGAATCCTTCAGTTTCTTCTTCCAATAGTATTCCCAGCTACGTCACGTGAATATGGCCTTTCTGAAAAATATTGCCTTTTTAAAAACACTTAACTAAATAATGTGCAACTCCATTGCCCTGCACTTGCAACTGAACGCACTTTTAGGTCGATACCTTCCATCATAGCTATAAACTGTCTGAAGATGTGCTGAAATCAGTCTACACTGAGGGAATGTACTACGTTGGCACTAGATATTAGGGGCGTATTTCATTTCAGATTGAAATAAATGATACTTGGCTTTAGAAATTCTTTCTAGCTCAAGGGGATTTCTGCCACTGTAAATCCATACAAAAAAGACAACAGCTGCAATAATTCTGAACTGCAAATTGCACAACTGAAGCTGAAACTAAGCTGAAAGCCTTTTCGAGTTCAGCAGGTTTGTACTTGAGTGAGAATATGTGGTTTTGGTTGCAGGAGTAACAGCTAAATTTGAAAAACATTTATGGTCTTGACATAGGTATGATTCCCACTAAAATAAATTGTGTAAGTTCATCTGGTGTTTTAAGAGTCCTCTCCATGTCTCCAGTTGCTGTGTGGAGACTTTTGTTCCGAAGTCCAACTTGAAAACCCTCTTCAGCTTCAGCGCAGCCAATTCCCATTTGATTTACACCTGCCTGAACCCAGCATAGATCCACGTAGACCCACATTACATAAATAAAATGTCGATGTAAAGAACTGTGTCGGGGTTTGTAGAAGTCGTGGCTTCCATCGCCCAAGGGCTGACACATTTACTGATGCACTTATCTTTATACATGGGCATAACCATTAATTACCTCTGTCCTCTTCTCCACAGGCCACCTTCCAGCCTCTTCCCTCTCATTCCTTCTCCCTCAGGCAAAGTGTCTCCTCTGTCTAGCAACCTCTGGAGACATTTTTTAATGGTAACAGAATGGTCCAGGTCACGTCCATCTACTGACAAAAGGATAATCAGTGCTGCTGGCAAAAATCCTGTCCTTGCACCTATTCATTTCGGTATGAAATGCCTGAAATGTGTTCAAAATGCATTTTGCTGCTAAGTCATTAAGTCATCTGTAAAGGACAAGGAGTAAATAAGGTACCGTCAGCTCGGCTCGGAGGGGAAAAAAAAACTGCGTAGGCGATCTTGGACTATTTTCAGCAGAGGTTTTGTGCTAGTGTGGGGTGGCTCTGAGGCTCACAAAGGAAATTTCAGCAGAAATGAAGCGTGAAGCCCTCGGTGGATGAGGGAGCAGGGAGCGCTCTGCTCGCTCCCCGTGGCAGCAGGTGTTTGTCCTCAGAGCCCACGGCAGGGCAGCTCCAGCCCGACCCCACACCTCACCCCGCAGCGCTGGCTGGCAGGAAGAGCTGGCTGCTTTGCTGAGCTTGGATAAACATTAGGATCTAATTTATCATGTGACAGGAATGGAAACCTTTTTTTTAAACCCCCCGCTCCTCCCTGTTTTTAACAGCCTTTGTTTGAATTTCAGCGTGTGGTTTTTGAGGTGCAAAGAGTGGAGGGAGAGTTAACCTGGGTCTCTGAACTGATTACTTTGCTGTCAGCTGATGTATGTGGGGCTCTTTCCAGACACATCCACAAGTGTTACGTCTCTCTAAATGACGTGGACAGGGACCCAGACCTCTTGCTGAACTTACAAAAGAGACATCACACTCATTTAATTAAAAAGATCTGAGCTGCTGGTGCTCTTCATGTCGGATGGTATATCCTGGGTTACATGCCCAGGAGGAAGGAAAAAAAGGAAAATGCTTTCCTTGTACTACAAAGTAAATAGGACTGAGAAATATTTTGGTATTTGCGGAGCCTGGGAGTTCTAACTTTATCATTCCACGTGTATTTCGTGCAGCACGGAGCATTATGCAAAGATCGGGTTATTCACTTTTTCTCTGGAATTTCAACTCCCGGCCCTACGCTGATCTGGTCCCAGCTTTGGTGGACTGCACATGGGAGTAGCAATTGGCTTTTAAGTCAGGCCTTTTGGGTATTTTTGGGGCACCTCAGAAATTCTGCTGTACCCACAGTCTGGGCTCTGTGTGGCGTTCACAGAGCGTGGCGCCTAAGGAAGGTGTTTGCAGTATGCCATGAGGGAGGCATATTCCATATTCTGGATGTAGGTTCCCTCCTGGACTTAGCCATCCTTTTGGGCATGGATAAATACCTGGCTCTTTACAGTGCCTCCTTCTCATACAGCAGACATTTATACGCTATGGGAACTCTGTTCCCACCCGAGGCTGAAACCCATTTCTCAAGAAAGTGACTAACCACTGGCATTTCCACCCTACTCTGAAACCTGTGTACAGAGTGATTTGAAGGTGACAGAGATAAAGGTGACAACTCCTCGAGGCTGAGGAGGGTCTGCAGCTAAAACCTCCTGCCTCTTAGATGGGAAATCCAATCATGGCTGTGAGGAGCTGAGCAAGCTGAATGTGAGTGTCTGTGCCTCGTTAACAAACTGGGGGAAGTGAAAATTCATATACAGAGTTCATCCATATTTATTCTCAATTCAGAACTGTGTGGTAGGTTCTTTGCTTTCATAATGAAGCAGGATTGTAGCATGGCACGAATCTTCATTTTTTGGTTTTAACCATTCAAGGACAAAACAAAACTTAGTTTCAAAAGAAAAACACACATTCCAAGGTATCCCAGACTGAGAGAAAATGTAATTCCATGTTTTAGGATCTACGTGAATACCGAGGTTCATTTATTAATTTATTCCACATGACCTGGCTCTGAGATCAGTTAATCTGACTGGATATATTGCAGTGTCCAGTTTGAGAGAGATTATCAACTCTGTGCCCATTACAGTCTTTAACCTTTTGCCCTTTCATCCACAAAGTCTCCATTTGACTCACATGTTAAACACAAACCAAATCAGGCCAAATCAATCTTTCTACTAAAATTATTAGTTTTCATTATTTATGTGTGATGAGTCAAAGTGAAATGGTGTTTGTTCACACAGCCGTAAATTCCACTTTATTTTCCAGCCTTGTTTTGGTTTCACTGGAGCAGGTTATTCTGAAGATGCTGCCCTGGCAGCTGCTTAGCCTGAAGTCTTCTTCATCCACTGAAGGCAATCTGGATCAAAGCTTATAAATAAAAGCATCTACCTATGTACAGGTTAATTCATAACAATTCATCTTGGAATCTTTTTGCTACTCTTCCTACATTGAAAAGTCAGACCTCGGTTATTCAGATATTCAGCGTTAAATCTGTGCTAACCAGTATTTGGCAGAACTCATGATTTGAATGTGCCTCATCATATTTGGCTTTTTCCTCAGAGTTCCAGCTCCCAGAGTCATGGGATTACATTAGAAACTTCAGGAGGCTGTAGAGGGAAAGCTTAAAAAATGTGACCTGGATTCACTCTGAAAGCTCAGATACCAAAGGGAAAGAGCACAACGTAGTAAACTTGTAAAGAATTTCGCATGTGGGGAAAGGAAGACTGACTCATTAGTGATCCTTTCTATCCAGTGCTAGGTGTTGGGATGTTGTGTTTACAAATTAATCCACATAATCCAGCCACAAATCTGCAGAACCTTCTGTGCAGGGACTGCCACTTTTTGGCATGACCTGCCTCCGTCTGTGTAACTGGCCCTTGCTGCCTTTTAGAGCTTTCCACTGTAAAAGCAACAATGGGGTCCACAATGGAAATGCTTTATTCAGGGTGGCAACACAAATGTGAAGAGAGGAAAGAGCATTTTCTAAGCTTTGCCTGCAAACTTCAACCTTCAACTCATGGGCACCGTGAAGGCTCCAGGAAGAGAGTACAAGCTATAGAAATGCAAGTGGAAAAACATTTATATGGTGTTTTGGAAAAATAATAGTGTAGCCAAACCCAGTTTCCTGTGGAGAACAGGCTATGTCAGTGAAGTCACCCCTCGCTGGAGCTGTGCTGGGACTTATTGGCTCGGCTCCACAGAATCTCAGAATGGATTAGTTTGGAAAACACCTCTGGGATCATCAAGTCCAGTCTGTGACTGATCACCACTGTGTCAACCAGGCCATGGCAGTGAGTGCCGTGTCCACTCCTTCCTTAAACACCTCCAGGGATGGTGACTCCAGCCTGGATAGCTCATTCCAATGTCTAATCACCCTTCTGCAAAGGAACTCTTCCTAATGTCCATCCTAAACATCCCCTGGCAGCTCAAGACTATGTCCTTTCGTCGTGTCACTTGTTGTCTGGGGAAAGAGACCAAGTTGGCCACAGCCTCCTGTCACGGAGTTGTAGAAAGTGATAACGTCCCCTGCTTTTATCCAGGCGGAGCCCCCCAGCTCCCTCAGCCTCTCCTGGTGCTCCAGACCCTTCCCCAGCTCCATTCCCTCCTCTGGACTCGCTCCAGCCCCTCAGTGTCCTTCCTGAACTGAAGTGACCGGGACAGGAGAAGAACTCGGGGCACCCGAGGCGCTGGCAGCGGGCTGGGGCAGCCGGGGCCGGGCGAGGCGCCGCGATCCCGCTCCGCGCCCGGCCGGGCCCTGCCGCGACACGCAGGCCCCGGCACGGGCTGCGACTGCGGGGCCACCCCAGCCCTGCCCTGTTCTCAGCCCTCAGCGAGCACGCCTCCCGCCCCGGGGCTCCGCTGCGGCTTTCCCGTCCTCTCCTTCGGGGCGCGCAGCGTGGGCGGCGGCGGTATCGCTCACAGGAGCGGGCAGCGCGGAGCGGGTCTCGAACCCGGGTCCCCGGCGGCGGGGAGCGGGGCAGGAGCGGCGCGCCGCCCCGCGCGGTGCATTGTGGGCGCCGCACTGATTTATGCGGGGCCGCGGAGCGCGCCGGGAGCGGCGGG
>VWZT01014334.1:725733-781754 GCA_013397055.1 Pachycephala philippinensis
TGCGCGGGGCCCGGGCCGGCCGCGCTCCCGGCGCCGCTGGGGCCTCCGGCGGGGAGCGAGCGAGGCGAGGAGGGAGGCCCGGCCCGGTGCTCCCCGAGACGGGCGGGGGGAGCGGGAGAGCCCCGCGTCCGCCGCCCGCAGCTTTGTTAGCCGGGCCCTCCGCAGGGACGGGGAGCGGCGGGGNGGACCGGGCCCCGGAGCTGCCGGTTGCTTTCTTTGCCCGCTCTCGGCTGCGGAGCATCGTCTGCGGAGCATCGTCTGCGGGACTAGTGCAGAGGAAACAACAGGTCTCGCTCCCTGCTCGCCTTCCAAAGCGACGCCAGCGCCTTGCTCTTGGGATTATAAATGTTTGAACTAAGACCCAGGGAACTGGAAGGAGAGCCTCCCGTTGGAATTAATAGAAGAGAAAAGAAGGGAGGCTTTTCCAAATCCTCTACAAGAAAGCTCGTGCTGTTTTCCCCTGCTGTCCGTACTCTGTTTAATAATGCGATTGTGACCTGAGTGGAATTTATGAGCGATGAACTATTGAAGCTTGTTGCACCGCTGCATCGGACTACATTTTTGGGTTTTATTCCTCGGCACATGATTCCTCCATCCCAGCTGTTGCAGGACCTATGGGCCAGTAATAGAGGGATGGGAAGCTGAGACAGTTTATTTTCACATTCTTCTGTGCCGGGGACTTGGCGAGTTAGCTGAAGCTGCTGCTTTTTACTGGATCTGCTCTTTCTTCGGCAGGTTTATTTTTTTTCTTTTTTTCACGCGCTTCGATTAAACAGTCCTTGGACTGGAGCTGGATGGGTGCTTTGCAATCCAAAAGGTTTCGGGGGATAACAGAAAACTGCTAAAACAGAGAAGAACTGGTGCTGCAGGAAACCTGGGGCCTATTTTCCAAGCCTTTTTGTTTTATTGAGCAAGGTAAATAACGTAGTGGTGAAAATTCAGGGCTTATCGTAATCACTGATGAAAATGTTACAAAGCACTTCAAACTGTTCCAAGTCTTTCAAGGGATTGAGAGAACCAGCAGTAAGGCTCAGAATGAATTGTTCTATTAAAATTTTCAGATATGAGTGTGAAATTTAAGGCTGAGAACAAAGTTTGTGGTACCTGAGACGTTGGGGGAGCTGCTTTTCCTGATTTTGCCCTAAGTTCTTGTAGGTTTGTGATTTTGAGAGATGTTGCCTGAAGAACTTTCTTGGCGGTTCAGTGTGCAGTAATTACACCGGTGGGTTTTTTCCATGGTTTTTAAACACTTGATGCCCTAGCTCTGGTAGGGATCTGTTAGGGTCTCTGAAAGGTGCTCCCAGTTCACAGTGTGCTCACTTCCAGTAGTGCAGTGCTCCCATTTGCATTGGTAACTGTATTCATCCTCTGCCTTTAATTATTTTTGCTTAATTTTACTTTTGCTGGCCACATTGACAGCTGCTGCTACTTCATAACGAATTTTTTGCTTTTTGTCTTCCTTTACATGTTTTTATCTCCCGAATTGGACGGTTTGGATTTACCACTTATTTATATACATCGCTTTCACCACCATAAACCTTCTACAGCCAACACAAGCTCAAAGTACTGTTTTAGAGACAATCTTTGTACGTTTGGAGCAGTGGAAGAAGCAGATAATGATTCCCAAAATGTGCAGTGTAATCAGTTACTGGGTGAAGTGTATAATTTTTGGTGGCAGGCTGCATGCTTTATCTTTGGGTTTTTTTTAAAGATCTCGGCAGCAGTTTACTCCTCACAAAAACATAAATCCATTAAAATGAGGTCATAGTTTGAGACGTAGCTGCAAAAATCTGGTTTTGCAAGAAGTCACAAGATTCTCATTATGAAGTGAAGCCTTGATTAAGTTGACTGTGTACCTTTTCTCCACTCTTAATGAAATAGTGGCAAACGCCAAGGCGCTGGCAACCTTTGCTGATGCTATCCTGGGGAGAGCTAAGTGGGTATTATGGGCAGTACTCAAAGCTCCTGTGTAGATTTGTTTGACCGAAATTTCTGGCCTTTGTTTTGTCTCGTTTTGTCTCAAGATGATGTGTGAGGTGATGCCAACCATCAGTGAGGCCGAGATTCCCGCCGGGGGAAATGGAGGCCACGGTTCAGGTTCCCCCTTGCAGTCAGATGCTGATTCCCACTTTGAGCAGTTAATGGTGTCCATGCTGGAAGAAAGGGATCGCCTGCTGGAAACGCTCAGAGAAACTCAGGAGACGCTCGCGCTCACCCAGGGCAAGCTGCACGAGGTTGGCCATGAGAGGGATTCCTTGCAGAGGCAGCTCAATACTGCACTTCCACAGGTACGGGCATTTGGAAAGGAAGGGATTTTTCAATGGGTTTTGTGTTCTTTGTGGTGTTTTGTTGGCTTTTTGTATGTTTGATTTACTGAAGAGTCAGGTCATCTTAGGGGAATATGAATCTATCCTGAATCTATTGGTGCTTGCTCACTTTGAGAAAGATGGGAAAGCAGGGAAGAGCAGTCCTTTCCCTCCAGTCTGCTTTCCCAGTTTCTGGAATTTCCTTGGCTGAGCATAAACATGGAATGGTATCTACATCCTTTTGTTTAATAGAACTTGATGGACTGTCTTCTGTCACTAGTACTTTTTAATTGCTGTTTCTAATTGCCTGATTCATTCACGTGCTTAAGAATTAATGCCTGGTCTAGTGGGAGTTGTCCCTGCCCATGGCAGGGAGTTGGAACTGGATGGTCTTTCAGGTTCCTCCCAACCCAAACCATTCTGGGATTCTGTGAATTCCATACAGACCATTCTGACACCATTATGGGCTTTGATTTAAAAACCTGAAGACTGCTATGTTGTGGATGTATGCTGAGTTGTCAGTGTCAATATAGAAGCCTGAGTGTGTTGTTTAACCTCGTTAGTTACTTTTGAAAAGTTTGGATTTGGTTTTTGGGGTTTTTTTTTGGTCCTGCTAGGAGTTCCTAATTAGTGACTTGTGGAGGATGCACGTGGCCTGCAGCACTAGGTTTGTTACGTAAGGAACGTGGTTAGGAAAGGTGATTGGTGTCTGCAGAACTCGTTGGGTTTTATCCATTCGAGTTAAAAATAATACAACTGGACTTTGAACGTGGTGAGAAGCATTTGGTTCTAGGCAAAGCAGGGGCTGCTTTCAGGTGCTGGTTAACTGTTGACAGCCTTGTGCTTTGTAGCCTGGTGGTTGTTGTCCCGGGTGTGTCACAGTGATGCTGTTACTTTTACAAATGTTCACATATCCTTAAATATTGTAGTTACTGTTTATACCCTTTAAAACAATAGTTTTAAATCCCTCTGTTTCACTGCTGTCATTATAATGTAATCACTGTATGACTCTCGGTATGGTAATTGGTGCTGGTAATTACTGAGGGATAGAAACTAAAATGTTACACGTGTTAATCTCGTTCTGTTACAGTGATGAAAATCAGCAAAGAGAAGTTTCCAACCTTTGCTGCTGCCTGTGTTAAATCATATGCTGCAGGCAAAAATCGTTCTTTGTTTTTTTGTTGTAATAATTGTGGCTTCTTCTGAGCCTCTGTGTCAGGTCTGCTACATTAATGGAGGCCATTAACAACTTGCATGAGCTGCAAACTGTTAGACCTGAGTTTGTGGCTGAGCAGAATCCTCCCGGCTCTCAGCTCTGCTGTTCCCCTTTTTCCTTTTCAGTTCTCAGCTTTCCTTCCTAAATCTAGTAGGCTACTTACATGTAAACATCACTTCCTAAACATTTCTGGAAGATTAATAAACAGTTCCCCTTTTCAGGGATGCCATAATTGCAGGGTTTCATGTGAAATCTGTTGGAAAAGCAAGTTGGTTGAGGGAGAAATTCTACTGCAATTTTATATAAACATAGAGCAGTGTATGGATTTTTGTAGATTGCTGTTAGGAAATACTGTTTTCATGCTGTGGAACTGCTGCTTTTGTCCTCAGTGGTGCTTAGCTCAAGTGATTGTGGTGCTTTTAAAAATCAGAAATATTTTCGTTATTATTGCTACAATCAGAAGTAGTTTCTGTGTTAGACAGTTTTTGTTGTTGTTATGGTAGTCAGTTACTTCATGGGTGTAAATTTTGATGAGGTGAAACAATTTTTTTGAAAATTCTAATACGTGTCCACTGTCAAAACTTTACGGTGACTAATATTTGAAACTATTCAAACTTTTTGTTAATTATTTCAAATTGAGCACTCTTTTGAACTACTGCCTCAAGTGACCCGTTGTTTAGCTGTGGATTTCAAGGAGGGTGAAGTCAGGATATCTTTAAATTTAATAAAATAACAACTGTGTTATATTTTTTCAGCAAAGAAGGGATAGTAGTGTAGATATTAATTTTTTTTAATCATAGTAGTTGTTTTCAATTTAGTAGATCTGCAAGGTCAGTTTAACTAATTGTACAAAGACCCGTGTAACTTCATGAATTACTAAATCACTCTAACCAAAGTATTATTTCTTTCTCAGACTTGGCTTGTAACAAGTCTTTGTAGTTGATTTTAGACTACTGTATCTTAACAGGTATTGAACTGAATTGTTTCTATGTGTCCTTTTCCTGTTCTGTATCTTTAGCTGAATCAGCCAGTTTTAGACCATTCTGATGACTGATGGGAAGTCCTGGTGTAAAAGCAGGAATGCCAGATTGATTTCTTCTGTACCAAAATTACTCTCCTGGTTTTGCTGTGAAGACACTCAATTTCTGATGGCATCCCTGTGCTTAATTCCTTACGTTCAGAGTTTCTGTGTGTAAGGCAGACACTCACACTGGCGTTTATATAATTAATTTCAAAATGGCAAATTAGTATTTGCACCTTATAGATTCTAAAAGTAAATGCAGTTTTTCCTGCAGCAGAGATGCACATTTAGTGGTCACACAGGAGCCCACACTTAGTGTGATGGGCAGCTGGGAATTCCAGGCATCAGCTCCAGCTCCATAAACCTGGGACAGCTATTTAGAGTAAGGCAGCTTTTGTGGATGTCTAATTCACTGAGAGGAGAGCGTTTTAATCTTATATAGCTGTGTTTTATCTGTTAGATTTACTCAAAGTAAAGCTGACTTTTTCTGCGTTTTTGGTGTGGACAGCTGGAAGTGAAATACATCACCACTGCCTTGATAAAATAACTGCATTCTTGGCAATGCTCTTTGTTTTCTGGGAGTTCCCTTCTATTACAGATTACCCCACTCAAACTGTACTCTGACCTTGGAAAATGAACTTGAAGAAATCAAATTGCTGTGCTAGAACTTAATTTTATCCTTTCTAGAATTTTTCACAGAAAAAAAAATGAACGTTAACTTTTTACTTGAAGAGCTTTATGACATAAACACATTCAGTTATGATTCTAATTATGGCCTTAGTGGATTTAATTATACCCTTTATGTGCCTTTTGGAGTGCATTCTACAAAATTCAAGATTTGTGTGCTTCAAATTTATAAGCTAACCTGTAAAATTGTATTTAAAGGTTAAAATTTGAACCTAAGGTAGATGAGACCCAAGTTACTACAGTTCTTGCTATTCAAGTGTTGCAGGCCAGGGTTCATTTTGCTGATAGAATTTCATGTAGATGTTTTCTGTAAATGAAAACATGATGCTTGTTTTGGATGGAAAAGGCTGGAGTTTAATTTCCAGTGACTCTGGTGCCTATCACAAATAAAAGCGCAGTTGGTGAATTTACAGCAGTTGTTATCAGGATGAAAATTTTAATATGTATGTTAATTTTATAAGCTGATAAATACAATACAAATATGCTTCTGTAACACAGTAACACTTATTAAGATCCATCTTAATCTTGCACCTCTGATCTTTTCATCTTAAACTTACCATGCCTTATTTTTTTCTGTACAAGGTGAGCAAAATAGAAGGCTAAAATAAAAGTTGCTTTCTATCCACAGTAAATATTTTTTCACTGCTTCACACTTCAGTTAAAAATGGTGTGTGTCAGTTCATATCTGTATTCAGTGAAGTTCAGATGTGTCCCTATAGAATGATGTTCCTTAGACAATCTCAGAAATACTCAATGCCTCACATGTAAGAAATATCAAAACATCTGGCCCAAAGACTGCCCTGGCATTGTTTTGGCATGATGGACTAAGGATTTAGTTGCCATTTTATGAACAGTGGTATTTGGATTTCCTCCAGACAAGTTTTGAGTAATACAGGATGTCCTAGGTGTAGAAATGAGGTTTTGAATGGTACCTAATACGAAGAACACAGTGGCAGAAAGCACATTAGGCAAAGGCCTTGCCAGACTCCTCAGCAGCTGAGATCTCCTCAGCACCTGAAGCGCAGCTCCATTTCCAGCATTCCCAGGTGTTCAGCCCCGAGGTGCCACAGCTTGCACTTCTTACTCTGGCACAACTGGTGCTGACTTCTGAATAACAGCCACGGATCTCAGCAGTGTCCAGGAATCCTGGAGGTGCCAAAGGCTTTCACAGGGATGTCACAGCAGGCACATCCTCCACTTCTCCCGCCCCGTTCTGACAGCAAGGATGAGCAGGACTCTTCCTGTTGCATTTTCAGACATCTGTGTGGAGTTTCAGTTGCTAAATCTTACTTGGCTCTTAGTAAATCACTGACCAGACTTGGCTTTACAGTAGTTTAAGTCAGATGGAGGTAGGAATTAACATTCAGAATTCTTCAGTGATTATCAATAAACCTCAGATTTCCTAATATTTCTTTCTTTTCAAGACATAGAAACAGCCACCTTTTGCCCCAAACCTTCAGAATATGAAGTTATCTGAAAGAATGCTCTATGTTTGGGCAAAAAGGAGTAGCTACACTTAAATAATGGAGTGGAGTATATTGAGGACTGAGTCTCCAGCACTGGTTCTGACTTCTTGGTTTCTCATGTGGATATGTTTGGGTTTGTTTATTGAAACATCCCACCCCTGCCCAGCAGACATCTGTTTGCCTATTGTTAGCAACTTGCTGTTCATACTGTGCTTTTAATTTAGGTTTGCTTGATTATAAATAGACCTTTTAGCTAGACTAAATTTGGAATTTATTTTAAGTTTCCTTGTATTTGAGGGTGAATTTTACTGCTGTTAAATTTGGGGTGAAATTTCCTGCTGTTTTACTGCTGAATGATGTCCATCCATCCCCTTAATAAGCAGATTTGATGAAGTCTGAAACTATTGTTTTTTATTTTCCTTAGTTTATTTGGAGGAAGAATTTTTGGTGACTGAACAGAAATGCATTTTATTTGTTTTTGGTAGTGGCTGATGCCCTGAAACAAGAGCTAGTGATTGTTTTTCCCTGGTCTTGTGCTCCTGTGGACAGATGTCTGACAGTGGGTTTATTAATGCTTGGTGTGCTCCAGTCTAACCTGCAGCCTAACAAACGGGCTGTAGATAAGGTGAAAAGAGCTATAATCAAAACAAAGTATTTAAAAATATGTATTTAGAACCAGGGGAGCATCACATATGTACTCTAATCAGTGTTAGCTTGCCTGTAGCCTCTGGTACAACAGGTAGTGTCTTTTGGTATTCAGAGAATTCTTCCTCTGCTACCTTTAATTTTTTTCCTCCATTCTTTTCTAAGAGTTTAACTAAAAAGTGCTTTGAAGATGTTTGGTAGCAAGATGTAAAGATTCAATGTGGCTACATAATTGCAATTCCATTAAAAAAAACCCAAACTCTTGTTTTTTTTTTTTTTTTTAAGATAAATATGAATTAAGAACATAATTCCCTACCCCTTTACAAATTCTTTGTGTTCTGTGTCCACTGGCCTGAGACTTTGTTTCATCCTTTCTGTAATTTATTTAGGAGAGTTGAATGTTGGTTTTATTCACTATGGGTTTTGATCAGAGAATTAAGAGGACACATATTTTAATATATGTGGGCCCCTTATAGCTCAGAGTGTTGTCAGAGACCTTGAATCTTTGGAAAGAACATTTTGAGTGCCTATTAGTATTTTTTTTTCCTCTCCCTAGGTTAGCATTGCATCTCAGAACTGCATGAATATACTTCACAATTGAATTTGGGGATTTATTTTTTAGTTTTCCATTTTTAAAGGAATATGACAGAGGTCTTTGTGTAAGCTGCTTGTGGCAATTTAGGCAGCTTAAGTCACTTAAAGTCTGTAAGGCTGACTGGTATCTGTTGACATATATTAGAAAATACTCACCATAATCTCTTGTGTATATGGATCTCAAGCTACAAATACTGAGAAGGGATAAATTTGTGTTGTGTGTGTCAGGTAATCTGGATGCTCATAACTTTCCAAGTGACTTTTTTTTGTAATCCTGCCTGTGGGTTCCCCAAGTGTAAATGTAATGCAATTCTTGCCAGGAAAAATGTTTTCACATTCTCTGGGCTGAAAGAAGAATTGTTATTTTGCTACTGAATGGAGTGAGTTTTTTATTCAACTTGACTTTTTCACTGAGGTGCAGGGAAGAAATGTTTCCACATTTTGGAAACTCCAGATGATTGTGCAGGGAGCTGAATCCATATCTGTAGGTCACTTGAGGAGATTGCTCTGAGAGTGTGGATATTTAGAATTGGAGGAGTGTGATTACAAGTCCAAGTTAATGCTCGCTTTCATTTTGATGTGTTGTTTTCCTCTAAGCTGATGTGAGTAGTTGGTTCACTTGTTTTTTTGCCCATGACCTTTATCTGTTTGAGACTTGCCCTTTGGTTTCATGTAAGCTTTACTGAAAATCAGCTCCTTTTCTTCTGATCAGCCTGACAAGGCTCTGTGGCCTGTTCCTCCAGTGGCTGGAGCTGCAGCATTTTTCAAAAGAGGAGCTTTGTTGCCTAATCTTCTCTTTTGCTGTTCCACAGTGACCTTGAACTTTGCTCGTGTGTTTATGCTCATGTCTATTGAGGATATGGTTTTTGAGGATGGTAGTGGAGATCTGAATAGAAATGTAATTTTGGTTGGATCTGAAATATGGTATGGTTATTGATGGATACATATGAATAAGAACAGTCAGCATATTCATGTAATTCATCTGTCTTCTGCTTATGTTTTCAGAAAGATAAATATCTAGAATTAGTCTTTTGTTTTACAAATGTTTTGAAGTGCACCAAGGTTCAAGTCCAGGCTGGATGGAGCTCTGAGCAACCTGGTGTAGTGGAAGGTGTCCCAGCCCATGGCAGAGGTGAAGTTTAAGGTCCCTTCCAACCCAAATCGTTCCAGGATTCTGTGATTCCTTAATGAAAAGATCCTTACACGAGCAGTATTGAGCATAATCAGGTATCTTCAGGATAGATTTTAAACAAGGATTTGTTTAAAGGGTCATGTGGAAAAAAGCTTGAAAAATTTCATTTGTGACCTTTTGAGTTTTGTTAAGGAGAAAAAAGAACTTCCGTTTAGAAACTAAGCATTTTTTATTTGTTGTGATAAGAAAGTGGGCAGCTCTTGATGTTATTTTTTAATTTAATTAAATTTTTCTCCTTTTTTGTTTCTCTCCTCTGTAGAACAGTAGTCTCTCTTCGGGTATGGTCTGAGCCATGCAGTGTTTTGCCTTACTCCTATTGCTAGTACATGGCAGAGTTTGGTGTCCAGTTGTAGAGAAATATTCTGAAGCACAGTGCTTGGTTTTTTTTTAATCCTACCTCTCACATAAACACATATAAAATTCGGTTCTATACACTTAAAACACTGTTTTTAGAGGCATATTTACCTTTTATATAGAATGGCAGGGTAGATTATCTGGTGAAAATGAGTAAAGCATGGAGATTGTTGAACACTCTCCTGTGGAGAGAAGTGAGATTTTGATTTTCCTACCTCAAATTTACAGAACAGTGCACAGTATAAGGATTTAATTATATCAGCCTATGGAGCAGAGTAATTTACATGGTTAAAAAAGCCAAACAAAACAAAACCACCTTAAGATGTGCAGTTTAAACAAAGAATTTCTATGTTGGCCTGTACAAAGTTGAGACTGGCTTGATGTATGGTTGAAAGATCTGTGACTGTTCATTTAAAGAAACTACCTTGCAGTTGATGAAATCTTTTAATCATTGTCTTCAACACTGACAGTGTCCAGTGCTGAGAAATGGGGTTTATTTTGAATTACTTGAAAAGGAATTTTGGCCACTGAAATCCTTGGTGTAAAGCTAAACGCTCTTCAACGTGGAGAGGGCTCACTCAATAAAGAGGATCATAAATTCCTGTTATTTTAATGGTGCTGGTTCCATGGTTATCTCAAGAAATAGTGACCAGTTTTATTAAACTATTTCTGAATTTTCAAGGACAGTCATGAAAAGGGAGAGAGAGATCTGAAAGCGGAATTGCTCATTTGCTTTACAGAATGCTTGATATGAAAGTTTTTTCACTGTGCAACCCCAAATTGCCTTAAAAAAGAAAATTGGGCAAAAAGGGAGTCCTGTACACATTTGAAGGGACTGCTGTCTTGATCAGTGGCAGGGTTTAAACTGGGTTTGAGTTGGGCATTCTCAATTGTCCTGTGTGAGCCTGTCACAATTATTTAGCAATATATACTTTTGCCAATAGAATGTTAAGAGTCAAAACTCTCATTTCCTTTGCATTCCTGTCCATAACTGGGAAGCCTGTGAGCTGAACGTGCTGGGAGCTATGGGGCTCTGTTAACCTTGCTGAACTATAGTACCAGACCTAAATTCTGTTATTTGCTGTGCTTTTCACTGTAGCTTGTGCTGTGGATTTGCTGTTCCCAGTGGGAAACTGGACTCAGTAATTTTGCATCCTTTAAGGTTCTGTTGTGTAGGGTATTTAAAGTCCTGGATGCATCTCACGCTTGAATCTCTTGCTTCTACTGGGATTTAAGGCATGGGATGCTTTGGAAACCTGGAAGTAAAAGAAAACTTCCCATCCAAATTAAAAATTAATAAATGAGATTCTCTTGGTAAGAGTTCTTCAGATAATCTAATTTGGATGTAAAGAATGATGTTGCAGCCAGGAGACCCAAGGCTGAAGAGCAGAGCCCGTGTGGAGGGTGATACTGGATGTGTGGGTGAATCTGGTTGGGCTTTCCACGTGTTTATGCCTGTGTGAGGTAAACTCCTAATTTCAGATCATCCCTTCAAAGCTCTCTCTATTTGCTGTAGTACATTTGGGGGAATGACTAAAAGTCTGGTTTAGATAATTTCAGGGATGCCTTGGGATACCACTGTGAATCTTTTTGTTATTCTTGAGTAATGTATTTTTCATACAGCATGACCACCTTTTTGTAGTTCATGGGAAAAGGCTTGGAAGGTCATAACATTCTTTTAGCCTTATGTTAAAGAGCACGAGGCAGGTGCATCCAGTAATTTATTTCTTTTAAAACGTGCAGCTTGAGTTTTCAGAATGTCTTTGGAGGGTGTGGTTCCACACCATTATCTTCCAAAAGCTGAGTCTTTGTCTCAGGAAATCTGGAATTACTTTGCTTCGTGTAAAGTGGAAATGGAACAGCTTTTTAGGATTTTAGCTGTCCTTTTCCTCTCCCAGGGTCTCGTTTATGCTGATACTGACGCTGGTGTAACTCCGATCTCATTGGAGCTGTAGTTTGTGGAGACTGAACAACGCTCTCCTGAATTTTGTGCAATGGTTATAAAAGATTAAGTCCTGGGAAGTAGAGGAGGAGAAATGGGCCAAGCATTTCTTTTGTCTCAACGGAGTAGGAGGCTGCAGGGCTTCCCTGTTGCATCATCTTTCCCTTGTTTTTAGTCCAGTGTGGAACAGGAGCTTCACAGGTTCCCCACCAACCCGTCTTTCACTTCGGCATTTGTTAGTGGTAACACCATATTGACAGTCTGCCCTTGTCTTTTATTCATTTATTTATTATTTAGTGAGTGATTGATTTTTTTTTATTATTTATTCTCTGCATTACAGTGTTGCTCATCTCCCTGGTTTCCTGCTGTCTAGGTTCAGGTAGTTATCAAGTTCAGAACTGTTCATTATGGATACTTTTTTTTTGGCAGACAAAAAAATATTACTTTGGACTTTAAAAAAAGATTTAACCCTCCCCCTAAACCAGCTCTTCAATGCTTAACCTATGTTGCTGATTTTTTCCTAGTTTTTCTGTGTTTAGGTAGCAGACATATCTGTTGTAGGACCTGAACTGTGCTTTTTTTGTGTGGACTTTGGAATTGCTTTGTTTTGGAGTATTTGTTTAAATGGGGCAACTTCTCCATGGAGTGGTCCAGTAGCATTTATTCAGAATACCACAGATTTTGACATATTTTGCTTCAGTTGGCCCAATAAATCCGTTCAGCCTGTAAACTGGGGTGATGGAGTACAGGGAAATAGGAAAAACAAAATGTGAAGAACTGGTAAGTCGAATTTCCTGCTGAAGGCACGTATCTGTCCTCAGTGAGTACTACTTGCTTAAACAAGTTTGAAATTATAAGACTGAAGTGTTCATCACTTGGCAAAAATAATAAATACATATATATATATAATAGAAGAGCACTGAGGGGGAAGTACGTGCTGGTGCTTGTTTAATGAGGGTGGCTTGGCCAGCCTTACTCAGATATTCCCAAGTATTCCCTCTTAACAGAGTGTGAAAAATGTACTTTTCAGCTACTAGCCACAGAACTAAAGCTGGCAACCAGAGGCCAAGATGAACGATTAGAATAGGGCAGGGCCTCAGCTGCTGCTCACAGTTTTTGCAAGCAGGAGTATCCTGTCACTGAAATAATTGTGCGTGATGGGTCTTGTCTTGGGTCTGTTTGTAAAAAAACTGCAGTATTGGTCATGTGAGATGACTAGAATATATTATCTAGAGTGAAATTATTTTTAATTCATAAAAGTCATAGGAATTTAATGTTTAATGCCAGCCGAGCCAGAGTTGTGCTGTTTCATGTGAGTGCAGTATGTTTAGAGTTGATATGCAGAAAAATAGGGTTTTTTTGCTCAAGTAAACTTAGAGTTCAATGTTGTTTACACCTTAAAAGATCTTGCTATAAGTGCTCAGTCTCCAGATTGGGGGTCCCAGGAAAATTACAGAGCTTCTTAAATCTCCTCAGCACATCATGCAGTTGTTCTACACTTTGGCATCCCCAAGGAGCATTACATGCTGTGCCATCCAGCGTGGAATCCCAGGAAATCTTGACCAGCTCTGTGTGAGGAGAGGAAAAAACTTGAGCGAAATCTCTCTACTGTCATATTAAAGATGGAGACTGGTTTTGTCCCATAGCTTGTCAAACTGGTAATGCAAGATTCTTGCTCTTTAATTAAGTACAAGTGTATTCTCCTTTTGCCATAGTGGGTATGGGTGTGGGTAGGTTTCTTCACTGACACGGACTCCAAAAATGGAGATGCCTAAAGCTACACGTAAGAAGCTGTGCTGCTACTTTACTGTATTAGTTCCTAATCAAAATAGCCTAGGCTGGGGGTGCAGGAATGTGGTAACTCCCATTGTGAAAACCTCAGAATTCACTGATTCCGAGTGTCACTGAGAGGCAGTTGTTTTTCTAACACCCCCCCAAATACTGTAGGCTTATTCTGTGTTAAATTAAGCTGTTTTCTGGAATCCTGATAGTTGGAGTGCTGCAGTATTGGAAAGGATTACTTTGTTATCAACCATGCTCAACAGTTACTGCACAAAGTAGCCGTACACATCCCAAGTTGAAAAGCCTGTTTTTCAATGATGACTAAAGTTTTCCTGCTGCATATTTTAGCTGATCTTGGACATTTTTCCAAGGAAAACAAGCTCGGTATGGTTCTGAATGCTTTTGTGCCTTATCTGCCCTTTCAGGGGGCGTATTCCTGTACATTGAGGAGCAGCTAAGGTGGAACTCTTTGCATAGCCACACCACAGTGAAATGATAGGAAGAAGGTTTTCTGTTACCATTGCATATGAATAAATGCCAAGTTTCATGCAAGTCTGAAGGCTGCTTCTGCTTTTCCTGTGCATGCTTCTAGGCAGCTGTCACCTTCCAGCTCTTGTAATGTTTCAGCTTTTCGACCTCCTTACTCAGAAGGTCCATGGTGTTGCCTGAATGCAGGCAACATCTCATAAGTATTTTTACAAAGACAAGTGAAGAAAATAACTTAAAACTGGTATTTCAAGTTAGTGCTCAGTATGTTCATTTCTTGTTAATCTTCTGTGCATTCTGTTAACTTGTAGGGTTTGCCCCCTCAATTGAGTATTTAGAGAAAGCCCTGGGGGGAAAACCAGGGACTTTGGTAGAGTTTTTCACTGGTTGATTTGATACATATCTGTAGCTTTAAAAGGGGTTTAAAAGGCTGGGGTCAAAACAGGTTGTGTCTGCCCTGGGTTAATTGATCACCCTGTGTGATCTACCCTACTTTGAACAAGCTGTGTTGATTTGTTAAGGCTGGTGAAAAGATGAACAAACTGTCTGGAGAAATTAGGGATTCTGAACGTTTTGATGATCCCAAGGCTGGTTACTCTACAGAAGATGCAGAGCAAACTGCAGGTTGGAATAGGAGTGACTGGACGAGGTTTTCTGACTTGTTGGAACAACCTCATGTTCTCTTTCCTCAGTTTCCCAGTCTGCAAAGCAGTTGTAGGATGCAACTGTGGCCTGGTTTTTCCTTGCAGCACATTAGCTGCAAACAGGCTTGTAGGGACCGTGTGTGCATGTGTGAATTGTGTTCCTCGTGGTGGGTGGATGGATGGATGAAGGTCTGGGTATCACAGAGGAGCCTGGAAGGTTGCCCTGTGTCCCTTGCAGTCCAAAGCATGGTGTGTGATCAGGGAATGTTGGCTCTCCAGTGATGCACGAAGATCTGGTTTGGCACGAGGCTTTGCCCCTGTCCTTGTGTACGTAACAGCGCTGTTCTGCTGGGTTCAGGGAAAATGAAATGCAGGAGGACAGGCAGTAAGGGTTCTGCTGGTCCAGGTTTGGACAGGCTGTGGTTAATGATTCCAGTGTGCCTTCGACCTGTGCTCTACTCTGTGCACAAGGGCTTGCAGGCTCCCTCTCCACACTTTGCTGCTGTGTGTATGAGGTCTGAGCAGGGATTCATGCTGTGAAAGGAAAACCCCTCATCCTCTGAGGAGCAAGAGGCTGGATCCAGGTTTGGGTTCAGGTACTTTTACCCCCCACACCTCAAATAGGACATGTCTGTCAGAAATGTGTTAGTTAGATCAGGGAACGGGAGCTGCAGGGGGTAGAACATGGAGTTGGTGTGTTTCTACCTCCCTTTTTCTGCTGCTCCTGCATTCCTTTTGCCAAGCTGCCAAATTCCACCTTTCTCCATTTATGTTTCCTTGCGCTTCCGGAAGCTCCCAGCGCTGAAGTCTGGATTTTGTGCTTTGTACTTCAGGCTCAGGGACCGCTGTGCATAAATTTAAGCAACTCACTCGGGATGGTAACTGGAAACCTACTTATTGCCATGGAGACTTGGGCTTGCTATCAGCTTTTCCATTTTGCTCTTGGGCATATGTTTGGTACCTGCTGGCTGCGAGCGAGGAGTCCTTTGGCTCTTGGCTTGTCAAATGCCAGGCAGTTGATTCTGCTTCCAGCTCCAAAGTGGACTGGGAACAGCGAGAGTTTCATTCCAGAGCAATAACATTATGCAACTGTAAACACGTTAAAACTTAATTGCCCGTTTAGGATTGAGCAGCGTTAATGACAAAGCCTAGATAGGTCAATCCAAGAGGGACACGTGAAGAAGAGCTGCTGAAAAGAAGGGCTGCAATGATAAGAAGTGACTCAGGTTTAGTATTGATCACTGACTGGCAGCCGGCAGCAATATTCACTGGAGTGTTTTCACTGTTTCTTGCAGTTTTTGATAAAAGGAAAAGAAAAAAGGCGTTTTTTTCAAAGAAAATACAGATTTTTGCGAGCTAACCAAAGGTGGTATTAAATCTTTTCTATATCTCAACACCACTAGTTGGAAGGGGAGAATTTTTTTTGACAGTAAAGAAAGCTGCACCTCTGTTTTGGTGGTTGTCTTTTGAGTTATAAAACGTCTTATGCACACACAGAAATAGGAAAGGAGGTCAATACACTAATTATGTAATGAGCTCCAGTGTGTTCTCACTCTGGTGGGTAGTTAGCTCCACTTGGAAAAACAGCTACTTTGAGCATGAAAAGCCTTTCAGTGTTCTGAAACACAAGAATTTGACATACCTATATTTTAATATTACTTGAAGTATTCTCTTACATTCCCTTTTAAGTAGTTGGGGGTTTTGAGAACAAAAGATAAACTTGTTTCATAGTACTGATTCTATTAATGCTTGAAATAAGTTTTATGTTTCTAGCTTAGTCAATTCAGGCTGCTTGATACTTACTGGAAATTAATTTCATGAGGTGAAAAGGAAAATATTTTTCTTTGCACACTCTAGGCTGATTTTTCTCTTTCCCATTAGCACATGCCAGAGATATGGAAAGGTTGAAAGCAATGTGTTTTATTACATGGAACAGGCAAAGCATAATCTGTGTTGGTGGTTGTTTTTTTCTGGATTTGCTGTTAAATTGTGTGTAACTATGTTTTTTCCAAGGCTGGATTGAATGGTGAAAACAAGTCAGTTTTCTTTAGTTTTAACTCTCGATACCCTTGAACTGTTTCATAATTTCATAGTTCTGATTCTTAGCCTAAAAAAACCCAAAACAAAGCTGTGGTTTAATAGGTATGGAAATTTGCTTGCTAGGAACTTTCAGATATATTGGGGGTCTTGGTCACTTTGTGCTACCTAAACCCCTTAGGTTTCAAGTGAAGTGACTGTGAAATACCCTAGAAATAAGCCTAGATATATACATTTTCTTTGCTTGTTTTGTTTAAGTCTGTATATTTCCTATTTCCCTGCCTGCGTCAATTGCAATAATTGTGGTTTATATGGAGTACAAACATCATGATGGAAACTTCTCAGATCCCATTGGTTTTTACCCCTGATGTCCTGCACTTCCCCCAGTTGTTCTTTTCCTGCTCTCTTCAGCTGCTCAGATTTGTGAGTGGGTTGCTTCATATTCAGGCTACAGACCAGAATGGTAACAGTAAACCAAAATACCACTTGGAGATTAAACAGATAAATTCCAATCATATGTTTCAGTCAGAGATATTCCTAAAGATGCAACAGTCACAACTTCATCTTTCTATTGCCTGAAGTTACTACTTTAACAGTGTTTAATAACATTTGATTAATTTTAAATATTTCTCCTTTTTATTGCATACATTTTCATCATTTATATAAATTTTCTGGCCATGTGGTTGCTTGTAATCCATGATTCCTTGTGCACTCGAGTGGTGTTGCATTTTCTTGTAAAATAAGGTGGGTTTTTTTGCTTGATCAAATTCCAAACAAATTTAGTTACTTGTAGAGCATCCCTAATACCCAACTTATATTAACAGACTTTCAGACTTAACCTCTGTTTCTTTCAAGTGTTTCCCCTAGGTTAAATACTGTCTTCCTGTCATGTAGCATTTATTGGTCAGTGATGTGCTGTCTGAGACCTATGAATTATTTTTGTAATAAACGTGAAGGGAACCTGTTCCCTGAAAGCCGAAATGTTCCTGGATTGGGATCTTGGAAGTTCCCAAGCGTGTCAGCTCAGCCAGGCTTGACAGCTCAGCACTAATGGATCCAGCTTTTGGAAGGATGTTTATATTGTGGCATCTAAAATCCTGAAGGTTGAAGGTCAGCTCTGAAGGTTGAGGTAGAGGAAATGCTATTGCTTTAAAGAATCGTGGAGCTTGGGAACAACAAAAAACCACCAGAAAATGTGTTACTGAACAAGAACCAACTTACTTGCTCAGTGTGGCTTTTTGTTGAGAATATTTATTTCTGGCAGCAAGAGTGACGTGTTTGGAATGATTCAGTTGGGTCAGAGAGTTACTTTCTTCAGTAAACATTTCAGTTTAGTGTAGAGTGTGGGTGTTTGCCAGAACGTTCTCATCAGCAGGGAATATTTCCCTGGTAAATTCAGCATTCTCCCACTGATTCGTGTGAGTGCTCTGAAGTGCTTATTGTGAGTTCCATTCTTGTCAGTCCCCAGCGCTGTGTATTTCTTATTTTGATGGCAGCCAGAAACAGAGCGCAACTTCATTCTGTTGTTCTCGGTCTTCTTAATTACAGAAAAGTAACACAGCTTCGTGGACAAGTAGGAAAGTTTCTCAGGATTCTTTCATTTTTCTTTTAATTCTTTCTGTACATTCATCTAAGGCCAAGGAAGAAATTACGAGATAACTAGAAATTTTTTGAGATTATAAAGCTGCAAATAGTTTCTCTGCTTTTGACTGCTTAAGGAAATCACAAATTGTCTCCCATTGAAGGTAAGTATTAAAACCAGAAAGGACATGTCTTTTGGCAGTGTCAGCTGAAACTAAGGACGTTCAAATGTTCTTTCTTAGGCAGTTCACGGGACTCGAAGCAACTCTATTTTGTCACAACAAACAGCACAGGAGGTATTATGCAATGCCAGAAATCCCTGTCAGTGTGTTTATGCAGCAGCAGTATAAATTCCTGTGTGCACTCTTGCTTTGGGTCATCTGACAGTGTGATGGTTCGTGTCACAATTGGGATCTATTTGTGCTACAATTTATATTTGCACAGGGAATGCAATGGGATAGAACTCTTTGTCCTACAACCATCTGAAGAGGGAATAGACTTCCTTTCAAATATACAGCTGGTTTTCACGTGGGGAAGCTCATACAGATAAAAAGATATATATTGATGCTATGCAGTGATTTCAAGTTGAGAAAGGATGATGAGACAGTGTCTGGTAGTTCTTGCTGTGCTCTTCGTCCTGTTCTCAAAACTGGAGATAGAGGCTGGAAAAATGTAAAACTTCCCATGTCGGTCCAGTGTCATTTGGAGAATTGGGCAATACTGATGTTTCTAAATGTTGATGTTGGTATTTGTAAGGTTTTTAAAGTTACTCTTCTTATATGACTATTAATTTGAAAGGGGAAACACACCAAGAAAGTGAGTTCATACCAAACTCTTCTCAGCAGTACATAATTACCTAATCTGTAAAGATAAGTGGGGACTGCCAGTGAAATATGGCAGCTTTGGGTTCTGGTTTACCTGAGCTTGTGTGTGAGCAAAAGGGGGCTGTGCTGCCATTTCCCTGGGAGTCTTGGAAGCTCCCGCAGGTGGGATGTAGAAGGTACAGGAAAAGCTTGGATGTGAAGGAGCATTCTGCAGGGAAAGCTCCTAGTAGAGTCAATTTTTCTGTCAGCTCCAGTGAAGCTTGAAGTAGGTTTTTCCTCTTTTGGTTTACCTTGCACTCAGGACCCTTTTGTAATTTGTTTTGTGTGTGCAAAAGTTCTGGTAGCTGTATTTACAGACCATGTTGTTTCGGAAGTATTTCCTGGCCATGTTGAAAATAATAGGCCTTTTTTTTTTTTTTTAAATTTTAAGAATGCAAATGAAATACTGCAGGGAATTATTTATGTGAATGTAATTATTAAGTGTGTTAGAGAAATCAAATAATTTAGTAATTGAGAAAGGAAAATAAATTAAGACTTTGCAGTTTTTTGCTGATTAAGCACAGGGACTGAAACTTTTTTCCAATGAGCAGGTTTTTATTTAGGAAGAGGGATTATAGGGATGGATTCTGCATCTGTGGTGGTGGCATTGCTGTCTTTTTCATAGCAACTTTTAAAAGCCTGGTATGTTAGTAGTTCCAAAGGAGTTCACTCTAGGTGTATATTGTGCAACACATTTTTTGTCTTTTCAGCCAGATAAATATTTTGGAATAAAGTTTACCAAATGAATATTGGAAATTGCAGTGTCTTTTGACCGTGTCTGCTTATTTTAGCTGCATGTTAGAATTTGCAGATGTGCTTAGTATAATTAATTGGTTGACGTGGCCTTTTGTTTTTAAGCGTGTGCTTTCTGTCGCTTTGAATTTTGCTGCAAAACAGCTCCATCTTAAGCTTTCACTTGATATGCAGCTCCTGGCTGATAAGCAGTGTGTCTTGCAGAGTTTGGAAAATGTAGAGAAGCAGCAGTTGTGTCTCCACGTAGCTGGCTCTTTGTGCTCACCTTGTCCTGCTAATCACCAGTTCAGCTGTACTAATCTATTGCTTGTTAGGCAAGTCTCTTGTTTATGAGTATTTTCCTTATTTTAGACAACAGAAAGGAGTATTATTTACTAGCATTTTGATGTTTTATTATCCAGGTGCTCCTGATATGTTCGCTGGCCACTGGGGTGACTGAGGCATATTTATTTTTCCATTATAAGTTGCATTGACAATGTGAGGGTTGCTTTCTTGCAAGGCTCTTTTCTAAAGGATGGACTTGTTCACATTCACACTGTCAATTCCCATTTCCAGTGTGGTTCAAATTAGAACTTAAATTTCGCCAGGGTAGATAAAGTTATGTTGTGTTTGCTTCAAAATGTGGTGTATAGTTGTACCTTTTGTTCTATTCAGAGTATGTTCCCCGAGTTGATAAAACATTTAAATGTCTTTCATGTTAAGTATTTTTAGTGAGGCTGTTGATAGAGAGGGGAAATGGTTTAGGATGCAGTGGCTCTTGCAGATAGAAATACAATCATTTCCTGACAGAAACCCAAAACTGTAGGAAGATATTCTTTCATATTGACTGTGTTCACCGTAGTAATAAGCATGCAGTAAGTGATGTGAGTTAGCTCATTGCTGTTCCCTGATGACACTTCTCTCTGTGCTATTTCAGTTTGGTTGGGTTTTGTTTGGTGAAATCTTTATTGAATTTGAAGGGCGAGCCTTGTGAGGGCTTTGAGCCCCCGGGCTCAGCTTGCAGAAAATACTGATTCTAATCCTCGGAGATTTCTAGCAGGACTTGTAGGGAAAGGGCTGCTTCATTTCCTTTTGTGACATTTGGGGGAAGGCATGAATGAAATTCCTGTATTTAGCTGTATTCTGTACGTGTCAGGATTATGCATTGTAGCTCACAATTAAATACTGACTTGAAATTTGTCCTCTTTTTTTAGTTTCCTTATTTTGCTCTGCTTAGTGCTCTGTTTTTTTGTGTCTCCCTCAGCAGTTGTTAAAAAACCCAACAAACCAAAACACACAAAACCAACAACTCTTTGAAACCATAACGAAATGTGTTACAAATATGTTTTTCCCTTTGCTTACCAGGAAAACCCCAACTCATATAATTGCCTTGAGACACAAACAAGTTTTCAAAAGTCCTGGTCAAATATCTTTTGTCTTTACAGTTGGCAGCATAAAGGTTTGAAGTGTTTGAACTGAAGCTGGCTTAGCATGACTATACAGTTGTATTGGCTTTACACATCTGAAATGAATACTTCAAGGAACTGTCAAGTGTTCATATGAATCCACTCTCACTGTGTCCTGATATTTGATGTGCTTATATTTCTGTCTGGTTTGTTCCAGGAATTTGCAGCGCTTACAAAAGAGCTGAATGTATGCAGGGAGCAGCTGCTTGAAAGGGAAGAAGAAATTGCTGAACTGAAAGCAGAAAGAAATAATACGAGGGTCAGTTCCTTGTCTCCTCCAAGCTCACCATTGTTAAAACCTCCAGCTACAAGGAGGAAAACACTGAATGTTGAATTTGAAAAGCTAAAAGTATTTTTTGCCTGGTATTTGTACACGAATGCCCATGGAAGTGCAAATGTGTGTGTGTTGGTTGAGAAGGTTTGGCAGCTTGTGCACAGCTCCAGATGCTGCTGTGCAGAATCAGGAGAAGCTTGTAGGACTGCACTGCTATCTGCCATCCACGTTTCTTGTTGTTAAAGTTTTGTAATCCTGCAGCTCTGGGATCAGAGGAGCAGAGTGGGCAGCTTCTGGTGATCTCTTTGGGCAGCTTACACTGCCCAAATGTTAAAAATGAGTCCTTACACTCGATACAATATCCTTTGTCTCTGAAATTTGAAGTTTAGAACTCTAACCTTGATGTTCTAGGAGGCGAAGTTTTCTGCAGCTGTACAGAACAGGAATAAACATTGTTCCTTTCTTTTTTTCCCGTCTGCTTTAGCTGTTACTGGAACATTTGGAGTGTCTTGTCTCCAGGCATGAGCGATCCCTCAGGATGACTGTTGTGAAGAGGCAGGCTCAGTCTCCAGCAGGAGTTTCTAGTGAAGTAGAAGTTCTCAAAGCACTGAAATCTTTATTTGAGCACCATAAAGCCCTTGATGAGAAGGTAATGAAATGTTGTACCTAGCATCTTTTCATCCTGTTTCCTTTGTGTGGGCCAGGCAGTTTTTATACTGAAGTTGTAGAAATCTCTGAACTGTAACTACATCAGTAACTGCTCTCCTAAATTAAGATGCTGCACTTAACTAAAGCAAGGTGCTGTGGTTTATTCAAGTACTTCATTAGCTGTGTTAAAGTAAACTCAGCATGGTTCAGGAACACTGTATTTGCTGTAGGAATGCACGCAGCTGCTTACCTGTGCAACATCAGGATTTATCCTTTTGATTATCTAATAAAGAAATGGACTAGAGAGAAGAGGAGGAGGGGAATCTGCTTACACTGGGATAGAAAGCTGAATTAAAGGAACTCCTCCCCTCAGCTGTGCCTGATACTAGCAGCAGGATATGCAACTGCTGAAGTTCACTGTGAATTTTGTTGCCAACTTCCAGTTTACCTAACTTTGTGACCCTTGTATATAAAATCTGGCAAATGATTTTAAGTGGAATTTTGCCTGTTCTTCCGTGTTGTAAATGAGCAAAAGCAAACACAGTCTGTGCCTTGCAAAAGGACAAGCAAATTCTGCGTATGTTTAATTCTTTAATGCTTAAATATACAGGTCATGTTGCTTATTTCAAAAAAGAAAAAGCTAGATTGTAAGATACACATTATTTGGCTATTTTTTTGGTAGCATGTGTTGCAATTAGTACTGACTCCAGATGAAGAGGGTTTCTAAGTGTAATGGAAATAGTGGCATTTATTATCTGTAAAGGCGTGGCAGCAACAGAAATTGATTTATTTTTGATTTGAATGATTTCAAATAATTTGAAATTACCCTTTCAGGTAAGGGAGAGGTTACGAGTAGCACTTGAAAGATGTAGCTTATTGGAAGAAGAACTAGGTACTACACATAAAGAGGTAGGTTTCTTTCTTAAAAGAAGGCTTCATGTGTCGACTGTGGGTGTTTCAGTCAATATTTGTACAGAGTAATTTATTAAGTTTCACTTTCACTTCTTGCTTTTGATTTCTTGCCAAACGGAATAATTGTTAATTTTTAACTTAGCTGCTTTGAAAGAGCAGGAGAGGGAAAAACCAAACCTCAAACTCCTGACACCCTCTCTGCCTCCCAAAAAACCCAACCAAAAAAACCCTGACCAAACCAACAAAAAGTGTTCCTGTGCCTTTAAAATCAGGGTTTGCAGTGGCATAAGGTATTTGAGTGCCTGTGCCAGATTTTATTAATACATACCTGGCAGTAGAATCAGTAATTGTTGTTTTGCTCCTTTGCTTTTGCAGCTGTTCCTTATATTATTAGTGAGAAAGGAATTGACTTGAAACATGTGTCTGTAAACTTTTTCTTTCAGTTAATGATTCTGAAAGAGCAAAATAATCAGAAGAAAACACTTCCAGATGGGATGCTGGATATAAATCATGAACAAGAAAATACACCAACTACGAATGGGAAGGTACAGCTATTTACTTTGCTTAGCTGGCATCTGGTTTTTGATCATTTTTTAAACCATAATAAAATATTTTTGAGTGATCATCTAATTAAAAAGTTTCAGTTATCAAAATTTCAGTTTCTGCAGTCTATCCAATAATAAAATTATCTTTGGGGAGGGGTGTTTACAGGTGAGTGACAATTTGGTTTTCAATCTTATTTGCATTATGCCAATACCCTTCTTTTTTCCCTGTTTAATAGAGATCCTCTGATGGTTCATTGTGCCACGATGAAAACCTTGCTAAAGTGATTGAACTCCAGGATGTCATAGATAAGCAAAACAAGGAGCAGACACAAATGAAAGAACGCCTCACTGCTTTGTCCAGCAGAGTAACAGAGCTGGAAGAAGATCTAGACACAGCAAGGAAAGACTTAATAAAATCTGAAGAAATGAACACAAAGTTACAGAGGGATGTACGAGAGGTGAGGAAGGAACTGTCAGAATCTGGGTAGTCACAAATGCCATTGCTGTATAAAATTTTAATCTCATTGGTGCTCAGTGGAACCTTTATGCTGTTTGAATGTGTTTGGTTTGATAGATGAGAAGAAAAGGGTTTTTTAGGACATGATGGTCGTCTGGTTTTTGTTTAAAAGACCAGTCACTTAAAAAAACTGGTCTTCAGGATAAATCTATGATTAACTAGATATTTCATTAATAGACTGGAGATTTAGCATTGCCAGCTTCAATGTGTTCTGGAAGAGATGCTTCATCTTGTCATACATGCTTAGCTTATTCCTGATGCTTCCATTTTTAAAAGATGCACTTGGTTGAGGAATCCCTTGAATTTCAGTGGTGTGGTTGACAGTTCCTGTCACTGCTGAATCCCTAATCTCCAAGGTCCCACATATCCTTATTAGATAGAAAGGGAGCTTAGTTAAATCCGAGAACATTCTCTGACCATCCCCAGAAAGTCCAGACTTGCTGTGTGTGTACCACTGGAAAGGTGAATAGCAGATCTGTGGAGTAAGATAATAAAGACCAGTGCTTTTTAATCATTCACTGTTTTTAAAAAGTCATTTCTTTCTACTTCATTTTCTACTGAGAAAAATGACAGAAATACCTGATTTTTTAAATTTGATCACTAAATAATTATTTCTCAAATTCTGACTTCTGTCCTGTGTGTTGCCCAGACCCTGGCCCAGAAGGAGGACATGGAGGAGAGGATCACCACTCTGGAGAAACGCTACCTCGCTGCACAACGTGAAGCTACATCCGTGCACGACCTCAATGATAAACTTGAAAATGAAATTGCCACTAAAGACTCCATGCACCGACAGGTTGTGGTTTCAAATGAGATGAAGTACATTTTGCTCAGCATAAAGCTAATGGAGATAATTAATGTTCATGCTGTGCTGAAGCACTTTGCTTTTAGGAAGATAAATATCAGCTGTAATGTGCTGTTATTAGTGGTTGTTTTTCAGGAGCTGGAGTGGTACATTGTAGAGAGTTGTACCCTGGGAATAAAGGGAAGGGGATAATACTGGGAAGGGGAAATGGTTTTGAGAAATTTAGTGCACTTCATCTTGGGGCAGCAGGGCTGTTGTCCCTATTAATTGTGGATTTTTAAGTTGCTGTATGTGTATAAAGCATCTTTATTTTTGTGGGTGAGAATTACTCATTCTGAGCTAAACCTTTAAGATCTGCATAGTGTGTAGTGATTTTTACAGGCTATTGCCTTAGTGAGAGAGGAAATTTGACAAGTGCTTGACATGAAATAGTCCAACTTTATAAACCAGAAATGGTTGTTTAGCCAACCACTTTCTAACTAATCACTTCTTTAACCCTCAACACTTGCTGGCCATAACCCTGAGCAGAGTGAAGATAAGAACAGGCAGCTGCAAGAACGACTGGAACTGGCTGAGCAAAAGCTGCAGCAGACCCTGAGGAAAGCTGAGACTTTGCCAGAGGTGGAGGCTGAGCTGGCACAGAGAGTTGCAGCACTTACAAAGGTGAGGTGGTGGCACAGTGTTCTCCCTTCTCCATTGGTGTCCCACTGCAGGAAATCCGTTCCTAGTGTTGGTTTGGTTGGTTACATTTGGTTTCCAGTTTTATCACAAATAATTCAGAAAATATTTATGTTTATTTCCATTTTTTTTCCATTCATCTCTCTGAAGACACTCTGATTTACTCTTTTTTTTTTNTGTTTTTTTTTTTTTTTTTTCTTTTTTTTTTTCATTTTTTTTTTTTTTTTTTTTTAGTTTTTGCCCTTTGGAGCTCGAGCGGGTTTTCTGTTAACTCTTCTACATCATAAAAATATCTCTCTGAATTATTATTTTAGTGCTTTTTATTAAAATTATTCAATAATGGGCATAAAGTCTTCTAAACATGAACTGTTTCTGAAAGGGAAGCCTAAATTTCTTCCACTGCTAGCTAAGTGAAGCAAGTGGGGAGCGAGAGAAGTTGTGGTACTACCAAATACCAAGATTTTTAGAGGGCTGCAAGTGGAGTAATGAAGTGTGAAGAATTATATTCAGTTAACTACAAATGAGCCTTTTCAAGTGTGTGTGCATGTTTTCTTTCAAAGCCTTAGTTTCATTTCTTTCCCTGTTATCTTTCCTGTCCCTAACTGGCTCTGTAGTCTGACCTTTTGTCTCCTGGGAGCTCTGCTGCTAAAGATGCTAAAGTTTTGGAACTTGCCACCAAGCTTAGGAAGGTAGAATTTGTATATTGGTCCTTGTCTCTGCTTGCTGCTTTCTGCTTTGCCATGGTTACTAACAAAGGGTCCCATCGTCCAGGCTAGGGAGGAGAAGCTGCAAATGCACTTAGTCTTTACTTTTATTTATTTTTTGGTTTTGTTTCTTGGGGGTGTGAATGAATTTGCTGTTGCAAGCTGGTTTGCAAATAGTAATTGATTCATGGTACTTAGGGGTGAGAGGTTTCATCATTTTGCTACTTCCCATCTGAACTGTTGCAAGGTCCTTTTGGTGACAGAAAAGCATCTGTTCTGCATTGTCCTTTACCATAAATGGCAGCTGTGCAAAAGCATGTTAGAAATATTCCTGTGCCTTGGTGTTTCTGTGCTTTTGAAACCCAAAAAAACCCACCCAAATTCTAATTTTGCTCTCAACTTGACAGGCTGAGGAGAGACACGGCAACATCGAGGAGCGACTGAGACAGATGGAGGCACAGCTTGAAGAGAAGAATCAAGAACTGCAAAGGGTACTGCACAGAATTTTGACAAACATAAAAAGTTGAAAGAAAGAACTTAATTCTCTTCAGCAAAGCTGGTTTTATTTGTCAGCTTTAAAATAAAGCCAGAGTTTAGGCTGGCTGATAGCTGTGAGATTTGAGTCGCTGTACTGTGGCTAACCTTAAACCTCAAGGAAAATGTGCTGAAAGTCTCCAAGGGAAGTTTGAAGAAACTTGCTGAATTAAATGCCTATGGAAAAACTGTTCCCTGGGTTATAAATAATGGAATCCATTCTGAATTGTGCCTTTAAAAATTTTTTTTAATGTAGGCTTAGATTTTTAATCTTCTGATCTTGGATCATTTATTAAAGTCTGAAGTGTCCCTTAGATTCCCCTTACAGAGCCCTGGAGGCACATGCAGTGTTCCTCTTTGGAAAAATATTGCTGTTAAAGAAAATGCATTTGAATTAAAGAAAGCTTGCTGCCTTCATAACCTGGAAATTGTTAGAGATATTGCAGATTTGAAGTTTTTTCACTAGCTTTTTTGTATCTCAGGCTAGACAGAGAGAGAAGATGAATGAAGAGCATAATAAACGTTTGTCAGAAACTGTTGATAAGCTCCTGTCGGAATCCAATGAAAGGCTTCAGCTTCATCTCAAGGAGAGGATGGCTGCCCTGGAAGATAAGGTAACAAGTCACATTCCAGTAACAAATGTGTATGCATTTTGCAATGTGTCTGTAACTTCAGCAAATAAACACAAACCCCTTATTAATAAGTAGTTTCTGTTAAGGCTCTTTTTTAATGTGGATTTGTAAAATATGCTCTTAAAAATCATTTTTTTTGAGGTTGTCCTTGGGCACTGCACTGCAGTGTTGAGAAGGCAGCTTTTAAGAAGCTTTATCCTTTTTTGGATAAAAATTTGCACTTGACTGGTGCAGCCTGCATAAATAGGCTCATCCAGTGTAATACAGGAAGCCTAAAGCATTGGAGCTTTGACCTTTCCAGTTCAGTTTCCTTTGTTTCCCACTGCCTTTGGCTGTACCAGTTCCCCTGAGTTCATTGTGGGATTCTTGCAGTTTGCTTTTCTTCTCAGGTAGATCGTTTTGAGACTCGTTATATGAGTGTGGATGGGCTGTTCCTGCATTGTCAGGGCACATCTTGGAGCTTCCCCCTGCACTCAATTAATCTCTTTTGACACACTTTTTACTCCTTTTATTCCCTTCTGCTTTTGGATCTAGGTCCTTATGGATTTTCCTTCCATGCACACCGTGAAGTTAGATCCCTTATTCTGCATCCAGCAAAGCAATGTCTTCTAAAGTGGCACTTTGCTCAATGCTGACTTTGAATTGCTTGGTCTTGGATTTAAAAAATACTTGGTTTCTTTTACTAGAAGGTGAAATGACCATCTGGGGAAACGTTTCAGGAAAAGCTGAGTGTCTTTGGTTTTAAACTCATGGCAATAAAATGCTTTGGAACACAAATGATGTTCCCAGACTCTTGCTGAATGTTTGCTTCCTCTTGCATTCATGCCTAATGCTTGAATAATAGGTCATGTCTTAGGGTTCACCCTGACTCCCTCTTATCTTCCAAACCATAACTACATTTGTGAATAATGAGGAAAATCTACTTGTCCTTTACTGGAGTTAACAGCTTCTAGAAAAGTGTTCTAGTTGACGCTTCCAGCTCATTCTTTTATGCTAAGTTGGGAAAAAACATGCAGGTAAAATTTTAAGACTTTGTTCTGATCACATGGTCTTTTTTGAATTACTTTGAATTATTCCATAATTATTCCCTTTTTTTACTAGTTAGACTGTCAAATGGAGCTTTAAAAGGCTGCTATTGCTATTAAAGATTTATGGAACCAGTACTATTAGTAAATCCATTATTTAGAGGGCTGTACACCTGGAAGGATAAACCTTCAACTATAATCAAAGTGAAATGATGGAAGCGATCGAGGATCTGTAATTTAAGATGCATTTGTGTAGTGTTGACTGAATTTTTTTTGATACTCATCATGGTTATGGTTTAGAAGTGTAAAGCTTCTCATGAGTGACTTAATTTGTGATGCCTTTTATTTCAGAATTCACTTCTTCGAGAAATTGAAAATGCAAAAAAACAAATAGAAGAACTTCAGCATGAAAAGGTACACTCTGCATTTCTGAAATATTATCTTGGAACTTAATTGCTGCCTTGCCACATAGCAGGATCAGATTTTAATTCCCCATAAAACTTAACATTTCCTGCTCTGTTTAAAGAAAGGAGCTGTTATTGCTTATTTTGTGGTATTGTGTGCCACAGTTTTAGGAGGATTTTATAGGTAATACATAACCTTTTAGACCAAGACTTAACACACTTTTGAATATGTGAAGTGCCTGTGTATGTTGGCAATTGGCCAAAGTTTGGAGACTGTGTAGAATTTTTATGCTGTTGTACATATGACCTTGAACAGCAAAACCAAACGAGAAGTACTTTTAATGTTGGGCATTTTTCCATGAGGTTTTCTCAAAGCATTGAATATCATGAAATGCTTGTGCAACTGCTAACATTTTTTTTTTAAAGTTTTAAGAACTGGGGAGCAGAGGGAGAAATATTTATTAGACTTGGCTGCTCCTTAGCAATATCAGCTGCCTGGTGTTCTGCTTCTCCTGGAAATGACAAGGTTCCTCCTTACAGATGTTCATCATCAGCCACTTCTTATTTTATTTAGTCTTTCGTTGTTTTCTCATTCATTGGATTTCTCTGCTGTTAAATTCAGAGTTTCTAGAGCCTGCAAAAATGTCCAAGTTAAAAGTGAATGCTTTTAGATCCTTTTGTGCAGTGAGCTTGAACAAATCTTCTTGTTTCTTAGTATCACCACTTAAGTATAATAAACTTAGTAGCATGTGAACTTTATTTCATAGCTGTTTTTAAAATACATATTATCATTACTACAGTCAGGGTAGAGAGGCAACAGAATTATTCTGGGATGCCCTTTTGTGACAGTGCTGTATGGTGTGTAGCAAAACCAACGTTTAAATAGTTGAAGGGTATATCTCACAATCTGTTATTTCCAAGTTTCAGAGAAATGAGATAAAAAACCTAAATGTCAGTTTGTAAATTTGTATTTGACACTAATTTTTTTAAAAAGCGTATTATATGTTTTTTCTGTTTATTTTTCCAGGATCAACTTGTTTTAAATGTTGATGCATTAAGAGCTGAAAATGACCAAGTGAGACTCAGAGCCACATCACTTCATCATAGGTACCAGCAGTAGTTTGGTTTTTTCCTATTTTCTTTAAAGTCACTATGCTAAAGACAATTCTGTCTATTATAAGTGCAAATATTTTAGTAAGTCATGGCTATAAAATTCATTTTCATAGAGCATATAAAGCAATTTTTATACTGCTTAAAAACAATTGGCAGCGGTGGGACAAGAGGAATCCTTTGGGGGACTTTTTTGGTTTCTTTCTCCCATTGTAAGGCTGGAATGTTTGTTTTGTGTTGCAGCAGACCAGATTTCAGATTCCCCGTGCCCTCTTCCTCTGTGGGGGACAGTCACACGGACTCCTACGGCACCTCCTCCGTGCTGAGGCGGCCCCAGAAGGGCCGTTTGGCTGCTCTCAGAGACGAGCCTTCAAAGGTAAGCAAGGAAAACACAAATGTATATAATTATATCATACAAATATAATGTATTAATAATATATATATTTATATATAAAAATCTGAGTATCATACAAATAACAAAACAGATCTGCTCAGTGGATGAAGTTAATCATGTGCAAGGAGGTTGGAGAATTGGGAGTACCTGGCAATAAACTCCTGGATTTTATAGGTCCTATGTTACCAACTAACGACCAGCTGCTGGTCTTTTTAATTGTTAGCAAATAGTTGCAAGATGATGGTTTTGAACTCCAGTTTTGGGGTTTTTTTGAATTTTTGGTTTTGTTTTTAAATTTTGATAAGCCTGTAAAATACAATTTGAAATGGTCCTACTTTTGTGTCTGTACTGTAATCTAACATGTTACTGTTCTGCAAGCAATTCCAATTTCCTTTCAGGACACATAAGTACTCGCTACAAAAAACTGATTCCATAGTTCCCATGGAACTGATAGCAAAATTCTACTGTAATTAAAAGCGTGTATAGCCAAAATATGTGATGGTATAATTGACTCAATGAGCCCGTTTTGCTTCTTCCAGTTAAATGAAATTTAAAATTTTCCTACGTTATAGCTTTTTTTTTTACATTTCTCTAAACATTGCTGTCTTGATGGATGCATTCAGCATGTAAGTGGACTTACATAAATTATTTTAAACATCTTGAGAAGCAGTAGAGATGTCATGTTTTTCCCATTTGAGCGTGGATTTATTTTTTTATGGATCCTTGTAGGTTCAGACCCTGAACGAGCAGGATTGGGAGCGGGCGCAGCAAGCCAGCGTGTTGGCAAACGTGGCACAAGCGTTTGAGAGTGATGTGGATGTGTCTGACGTGGAGGATGATAGGGAGACCATTTTCAGCTCAGTTGATCTGCTGTCACCAAGTGGTCAGGCTGATGCCCAGACTTTGGCCATAATGCTGCAGGAACAGCTGGATGCAATCAACAAAGAGATCAGGTACGGCCTGTCTGCCGTGGAGCTTTTGATAAAAATCCCTTGGAATGTGGTAATTTTTTAATGTTTTTCTGACAAGTGCTTCTTGAAGAATGCAAGGGCTTCTTGCATTCTTCAAGAAGCAAGAAAGAAATGGGGGCTTCTTTCAAGGCCCCATTCTGTTTGTAAGGTCCTTGTTTGAGTGCCGTGCTCCTATGAGACCCTTTTTCCCTCAGACTGATCCAGGAGGAGAAGGAGAACACGGAGCAGCGCGCGGAGGAGATCGAGAGCAGGGTGGGCAGCGGCAGCCTGGAGGCGCACGGCCGGTTCCGCTCGGTGGGCTCCCTCCCTCCCTCGTTGGCGGGCCCCGGGGCCCTGGCCGGCTCCTCCCCGCCCGGCAGCGGCCGCTCCACACCCCGGCGCGTCCCGCACAGCCCGGCTCGCGAGGTGGACAGGCTGGGCATCATGACTCTGGTGGGTAGCCGCGGCCTTCGCTTCCCTCGGAAGAGTGGTCCTTCTCTCTAGGAAATGGCTTGGTTGATTGCCCCTTCCTCTCCTGCTTACTCAGCTGTATTTTTCCTTTCTCTAGGTTTTTCTACTGCTTCCTTTCAACTTCTATAAAAAGTGTAAGATACATAATGATTAGGAAAAACGTTCAGAGCTCAAGTCTATTATTTGGTCAACATCTTGTGCCTAAGTATTTATTCCTTCTGTTGTTATAGTCTTTCTTCAGACTCCTCTTTCTAGAAGAAATAATGTTTTCTTTTCATCTCCCTCTGCTTCAAACTTTATTTTTAGCAGTCCACTATTCCACTAAACACTCAGCTAAAAAGTGATTTGCGTATTAATCTTGAAGATTGGGATGGTATCACTGCTGTTTGAATATTAATGAGTGCTAGTGTCCTGTTTTGGGCTATTAAAGCCTGAGAGCTAAAAGAAATATCTGTTAGACCTTGTAGGTGATAAAGCAGTTCAGTCTTAGGAGTTCGGTGAGTAGAGAAAGATGTTTTCCTTTTTTTGACATTCCTCTGACTGCTTAGGATGATTAATCTTTCTAGGAGCTGCTTTACACATGTAAACACATCTGTAAAAATAAGATACAAATTTTCCCCTTTCTTGTATTTACATAAGTGTCAAATAAAACATACAGTTGAGACCAAGTATTTCAGCTAAATAATCTTGCTGGCTTTTTAAAATTAATGTGTACGTATACCAAAAAGCCTATTTTTTCATAAAAGGGAATAATTGTGCCTTCTCTGAATTAAAATAAAAACAATTGTACTAGCTCTAGCCATACATCCAGGGTCAAGCAGTCTTCTTCTAAGAAAAGCTATCAAAATTCAGAATGTGGAGTGCTTTATCTTCTAACACTTCACAATAATTAGTTAAGCTAAATACTTCTCATGCAGAAAACCGTGTACAAATTTAAGTAGCTCTTTTCCCCAAAACTCGATCAGGAGAATGTATCTTGTGTGAAATCCAATGCAACTGAAGAAAAGTGAACTGTAATTTAAGTTCACTTCAGATCATAATTGTGCATCGAAGTCACTTGATCTGTTGTTTGCAGTTGTATTTGATGGGTTTTGTACCTGGCAACTGATTTCTGAAAGCTTGAAATCAAGAATTACAGAAGAGCTTTCTAGAAACTTTTGGAAGAGCTATCATGAATTATTAGACTGAGCCGTGCTGTGTCTTCCAACGTTTTAATAGAGAGTTGCATTGGTTTTTGATCATGTAGGCAAATTAGCTTAATGCCAGTGGTTATGCAGCTCAGTCAGTTGAAAGCCCCTCATGATTAAAAAGCATCAACATGATAGATGGTGAAGCCTACAGCTCTGTTGAGCAGTCCTTGTGGGCAGTTCATTCCACGTGGTGAACATTTTCATTTTTATGCTCATCAGATTTAATGGATGAAAGATCCAATAAGGGTAAAACGAGTCTGCGGTGCTTTGTCAAGAATTTGACAAGGAACTATATCATCTTTAAAGGTCCCTTCTGTCATTCAGTGAACTTATGATTTATTAATGTGGTACTCTACAGTCAGATTGAACAAAGCTTTCCATATTAATGCTGCAAAATTTACATGTATTCTAAACCAAAAACAATTAAAGCTGTCCTTTGTGGGAGGGAAACAACATCCCTCCCCCCTGTCCCACTTCAAAGGGGACCGACTTTATTTTTGGTTGCAGCCTTTTTAAATAATGAGAGCTATTAAACAAATTATCTAAATGTAACTTTTGTCAGCACCAGTGTGAATAAGCTGTTTCTGTAACTCAGGGTTGCTTCCTTGCTCTGTGCAGTGGCAGAGGTGAGCACTCCCTGGGGAGTGAGGTACAGTGGATGGAGGATAAAACAAGAGCGGTGGCGAATTCCTGCCCAAACATTCCAGCACTTGAAAGCTGTAAAAGGAACAGAATCCTGTTACTGTATAGAAATGAGCTATTGTTGGCACTCTTTCACATTATTAAAGTATTGGCTGCTTTTTGTGCAGGAAACAGCTGCAGGAATCCCTAGGCTGTGAGGAGGGATGAGTGCAGATGGTTTATTAAACGTGGAGGTCCAAAGCAGGTCCTCACCTTTTCAAAGCAACACCTTGCACCCCCACGTGCTTTATTGGGGGTTTTTTGCTGCACATATTTTGTGCTAATTTGCCTGCGGTCCCAATACACTCAAACATCTCTGGTACTTGGTAGATAACCAACTCTTAAGTGTTTTATTTTTTGCTTTCTTTTCCTCACTTCAGGGATACATTTAAGTAATCTGTGATTTAAGGAGTGCTTCATACCCAGTATCTCTCTGTGCCATTGTTGTAATTGTTGTTTATATTTTCCCTAAGATGTTTTGTCTGTACTAGTTGTCTCAGTCTGTGCTACAGTTTACAATAAATACAGCTTTTCCAAATTTCTTTTCTTTGCATGCATCTGTCAGCCTAGTGATTTAAGGAAACACCGTAGAAAGGTAAAAATCTTTAGTTTATTTCATGGTGTGCCCCTTCATCTCCCTCCCTGTCCCCAAACTCATTAGTGGATAACAGGAACATAAAGCATTTACAGGGTAGCTCTGTAATAAAACAAGATTATGGTTTATCATTTTAGCCTAAGTGTGGGTTTGTTTTGTGGGTTTTTGTGTTTGTTTGCCTGTTTTTGCTGGTGTGGAGGACTGTTGTGCTGCCTTCTGTTTGCAACCACTGCTTTGCAGTCTTCATGCATCAGTGTTTAAGTTTAAAAGCTGTCAGTGCACACACAAATAAGTTATTACTTCTGTTACTCAAACTGTTGTAGCCACAGGTGTGTAGAAACTGACTTCAGAGTCAGTGATCTTGCTAATAATTCTTTTCACAGGTCTCTTAGTTTTTCTGTCTTTGCACTTGCTTAAACTGAGGACAGGTACATTCATTTCATGGTGCTGAAGGCATTACTTTAGTTCTTAGCCCTATAAATGAATAAAAGATAAATGCTACTTTCTTGTGTCTGTAGCTAAGACTGAATTCAATAGTTTGTCACTAAAGGTAACAAGAAATTCAGAAAGAAATCAAGCAAAAAATAGGCAACTGCAGAATGGTAATGGCAAGAGTGATCCTTTAACACTGAAATAAGATTCTTCCTTTCACTATTTTTTGTAGTGTTGGTATTGCCTTCGTTGTTCAGCATTGCCCCTGAAATTTTCCTTCCTTTCCATTAGTCTCCAGCTTCCAGAGAAGAGGTACGAGATGACAAAACCACCATCAAATGTGAGACATCACCACCTTCCTCACCTCGGTCCTTGCGTCTGGACAGAGTCCAGAAGGGAGCTCTGCATACAGTGAGCCATGAAGATATCAGGGATATTAGGAAGTAAGTAGCTGGGAATCACTCAGACCTACCAGCAACTCAGTGTTCCACAGCATCAGGGTAACACCCCCAAACTGCAGAGCTGATCAGGGTTTTAGTGTTGAAGCGTTTCCCAAAAGTCAGGAGTGTGAACACGTGAATGGGTGGCTGTGGTACATAAACATTAAGAATGTAGGTTTTGCTAATGCTTAGAAATGGCTTCGTGGGAATTCTTTTGGTACTCCAAGTCTGCATTAAGCTTGCTTCATGTTTGGGAAATGAAAAATGTGACTTTCAACTCTTTAAGTTGTAATTTAGCTATAAATTGAGAAATAACTTGCAAAATTGCTATCACTATGATTGACAGATACTCTTTTCAAAGTACCTAAATATCTGAGATGGATTCCACTCAAGTATTTCAAACTTTGTCTGCCCCTTTCAGTCAGGAACTTGTGCTGTCAACATTTCTATTCATAACTCATAAAAGCTGAAATTAGATGTCATTAGTGAGTTACTGAACTTGGAGTAACTCGCACAGAACCCTGAACTTATCTCTGGTGAGTTTGTTGTACATGGGCTCCTTTATGACTCTTTTTTTTTGTTTTGGTACAGTTCAACAGGTTCACAAGACGGGCAAACAAGTAATCCTAGTAGCAGTAACAGCAGCCAAGATTCCCTTCACAAAGCCCCCAAAAAGAAGGGGATCAAATCCTCCATTGGCCGCCTGTTTGGCAAGAAGGAAAAGGGACGACCTGGACAGACAAGCAAGGAAGCTCTGGGACAAGGTTGGTTTGCTTTTTCTTACACAGCAAGAGCGGTGGGCTTGGGGGTTTGGTTTTACAAATTCCTGATCAGTAATATTACAAAGGATTAAACTGAGATTGACTTGAGTTTGGGGTTTTTTGTAGGTGGCATGGGAGAAGCAGATGGTTCCTCTCAGGATGCATTAGGTCTCAGCAAACTTGGAGGTCAGGCAGAGAAAAACAGGAAAATGCAGAAAAAGTAAGTTATCAGATCTTTTTCATCCTGTGTTATTCATATATTGCTTTGTTTAAAAACGCTGTGGTTTTATTTTTTAGTTTGGTTTTGGGGTATGTTTGCCTAATATGGTGCTATGGTTAATAAGCCTCTGTAGATTTATTTTTTGTTACTATTTTTCCAGAACATTAATAGCAGCATAGGTCATGGTAAGTTTGAAAGGAATTTAAGCTGAAAACTTACTATTGGACTGCTGTAATAAAGAAATTTGGAGATAGAAGTGGACTCTTATCAAATGCCCCCCAAATTAATTATATTTAATACCTGCTTTGGGAGATATTAAATATAATAAACTAGAAATACCTTTAATTCAAATGGGAGATTTCCCAAAGTTGCTCTTGGCTGTTCTTTGCCCAGAGTGTGAAGGAATTGACAGAAGGGAAGCACGAGATGCTGTGTGCAGACATCCCTGTGTATGAATTTGCTGGCACCTCTCTCTGTCCCTTTATGTTGCAGCTGCTGACAGCTTCTCTCTTCACTAATTTTTTCACTTCTGTTTAAGATTGTCTGCTGCAATCTTTTTCCTTGCACCATATAGCCCTGATTTCTTCTGTTTTTTAATCAATTGTGACTATTCCTTTTTTACGACACCTTGTATGCAGTTACCTTTTCCTAGTCATGAGAATTTTATCGCTCTGTCCCAGAAAATCTTTAGTTTACTGCTCACCTTTTGAGTGTCTGTTTGCATGCTTTGTTGTTCCCAGACTTAAAACAGATGAAGCAAAGACTAATCTTAGGTGAAAAAGAGATACTGCTACTGGTAGAAATCCTGACTTGATGCTTATATGGCAATACAGGAAACACTCATATTTATAAAAGTAGGATCAGGCATTCCTTGCATTTTTTCCTCCAATGCTGAGCCATATACCTTAAACTTCTGCTGCTTCTGTTCTGTTCAGCTGTCAAAAAACTGATGAAGATCAGACTTCCCTTGCCTTCTGAAGCAAATGTTGAAAAGAAAGAGTGCTAATTTTCCCTTTGAGAGGGATTTCTTGCAGTACCTAAGCTCTATTAACTAATAAGAATAATGCCTGGTGGCTGCTAATGAAAACCAGCAGTGTGTTGGTTTGAAAAGTCGGAATGGAATGTGGGTTTGTTTGGATAACAGAAGGCTCAGCTGTTTTTCTTCAGACTGCTACACTGAAGGCAATCATACATTATTATGGATCTGGTATTTTCCCTTTTCTACAGTGCTTTAAAGTCATACCACATCTTGGTTGAATAAATAGTTTTAGTCTGGTCATATCTAAATAGTGTTAAGGTCTGTTCTTTGAGCAATATCGGTGTTTCTCAATACCAGCCACAAGTTTCATTCCCAAGTAAAACAATCCATACTCTCTTGCTTTAAGAAATGCACAAAGTGCAGTTGCAGATAAATCATGGCTTTTCTTGTAAACATTCTGCTTTTCAAAAATTTACTGGTATTACTTAAAGTATAATTTACAGCTGCATGTTGTACACTGCTTAAAAGGCAGCTGTCTATATTAAACAAACGAAAACTTTTAGTTTGGAATTGCCTTCCCTAGCTCTTCAAAACCCCCTCCCTATCCCTTCCAGAGCTTCTTTAGGTACTGGAAGGGGCTCTGAGGTCTCCCTGGAGCCTTCTGTTCTCTACCACTCAATGAAATTAATACAATCTGAATCTATCGTTTGAAAAATCCCAGTAAGATGCTTTCATGCAGCTGTCTCAGAATCCTGAGGGGTGTTCTGAACGTGGGAAGCAATATTATCACAAGGGTCAAAGATCCCTTGCTGCCTTCTTGAGGTGCTCCTTATCAAAAAGTGGTAGAGCTGCCCTGAGTTGCTTTTCACTTTGATACTGGAGGAGGCTGGGTTAAAACAAACTCTGACTGACTGTTTGCTTACAAAACCTTGGATTCAGCAAAAAGAATTCCAGCTACCTGAATGCTTGGAACAACGACAGCTCATTCTATTTATAGCTGTCTCTAATCCCTATTTGCTCGTTTATCTTTCTGATTTCTGCTTGCATGTGCACAAACAGGCTGAGGGCAGTGTTCAGTGTCTGCTAACAAAAACGTATTTATAGTTACAGAATTAAGTTACAGTACACATTATTTGTCTGTTTTTGTATGCCTTTGAGTTCAGTTTAATCCTAGTTTTATATTTGTCCTTCATGATTTTATTTTCCTTTTGTTTACCATTTGATGTGGTAGTGCAAAATCAGGGTAAGTTTGTATTTATTTTTTTAGGATTGTTGTGCAAGTATGATAAATCTCGTTTGGATTTTTTAGCAATATATTAAAACCTCTATCCTTTCATCAAAAAAAAAAAGTCTGATCATGAGAGGAAATACTAGATTCAAAAGAATATATTATGAAAATGTGTTGCTGAAATAAATCCAGTGTCACTTAGTTCAGTGTGAAAGCTAGTTCGGTGTCTTGTCTTAATTTGCATGGTGTGAGCTTTTATAGTGGAAATATTAAACCCTCTTAGATTAAATTAGTTTTGTAATCTGGGTTTTGAAAGTTGTTTAGCAATAGTAGGTACTTGTGTTTCCAAGGTAGATGTACTTCTTTAAAACTGTTGTTTGGTGTTTACTAAACCTGAGTTGTTTTTAGTGCTGTGTTCATCTCCTGTGTGAGCTGTAGTAGTGACAGTGTTTGCCACAACTGTGTTTGTGCTTTTCTGTGTGCAGCACAACAAACTTAGTACTGTATTCAGCAAAAAGGAACGCAACCCTAAATTTGAGATAGCTCTCACACACAAAACACTTACTACATCCCTGAACTCAGTCTAGAATGAGGATATTAACTTTCCCCTGATGCTCTGCCTGTTTCCATCTCATGTTTTACAACTGTTGCTTCTCAGTTTTTATACCCTGAAGCTCTGTCACTTCCATCAGTATCACTCTCTTCCCCACACTGCAGTGTTTGCTGTGTTCTGAACTTCTTCCAAATCAGTCCTCTTCAGTTCCATCCAAGAAATCTGGGATGCAGCGTTCTCCTCTGGCTGCGAGCTGTGGATGTATCCATTCCCATGCTGTCTTAATCCAGTGACAGAGTGAGAGGTTGCTCAGGGCTGCTTTGTTTTCCTTGTGGGGTGAGCGTGTGCTCTCCTGCCAAGAGCCCTTCTGAACACAGATCCCTCACACGGTCTCTAGAGGGTCTTGTGCACTCACTGCTGCACCAGGCACCACCTGCAGCTTTGACATCATTTCTCAACCCCTGTGACCACAGTTTTTGTCCTCCCCAGCTGCTGGGAGATGCCTCTGGAATGTGTCTAGCAACAAGCCTTCCCCCTTTGCAGCAGCATGTTTGGGCTCCCGTTCCAAGGGAAGCTCAGCCAGGTTTTTTATTAAGTCTCCAGATATCTATCCCTTGGTTTTGTCACCTAGGAGTTACTCCAGAAGCCAGCTACTCATTTGGCATTCTTTTATCCTTCACAGGGCCAGGTTTATACCACCTGTTAACACTGCTGACACCTCTGCAATATTTTTTTCCTCACAAAGATATGGGACTGGATTTTGCACCCATTTCCTAACTGGTATAATGGCTGGGCTGTGAGACTCAGTTGGCCTGGCAGTTGTGATCTTCCAGGGGTCTGATCCCATATTACTGGAATGCAGTGAGCGTCTTGGTGGAGTTTGAAGGGAATGGTTGGAAAAGGGATGTTCTCTGCTATAGGAAAAAAAGTATTGATGCATCATTTGCAGATGAAGCAGCAGCTGCTTCTGAATTCTTCCTATGAGATGTTTTGTGCCTGGGCTGCATCTTGAGCTTTGGGGTTAATGATTTCCTGTGCAAGCAAGTTTTTTATCTCTTACTGCATATGAACAAATTCTGCAATCAATTTTCCACTTCATGCATGGTTGCTTTCTTCTTTGGATCCATTGAATAATTTCTGCATAAAGTCACCTCATAAACATTTTTTTCTTTGTTTCTATTTCTATGTGTTTTCCTCTATCACACTATTATTTTCTGCCTACAATACCACAAGTTTCAAGTTTGCATCCTAACCTCTCCTTACATTTTTGATGTATTCCTTGTATCCTACTCCAAAGGATTCACTGTTTCATGGTTACCATGAAGTATACAATGAGACTTATAAACCAACCAGAAATGACACTGATATTCTCTGAGCTCCACACAACACAACCACCAAGGAGGAAGGCATAGACACCAGTTTGGAAGTTAAAGTAGTTGGGAAAAACGTTGTGTTCCTTTCTGGCAAATACAGTATTAAGCATTTTATTCTGTTCTTACCAAGCAGTGTTTCATAGTATCCTATTAATTTATTTTTCTAATTTTTAAATCTTTAAACAACCAAGAGAAGCAGAACTGAATGTGTTCAGGGGTAATTACTTGTGGAATGAATGTAACGTGTTCCACAGTAGTAGGGAAATAGCTGATCCTTTATTCCCACTTTAGAAATATATGTATCTTTTTGAAGTGTACAAATATGTATTAGCTTTTAGAGTCTTCTTTGTGAGTGAAATCCAGCCGTTGAGCTGCTGACTGCTGAACACCGTTCCACCTTAAAGGATGGATCCTAAAATGGTACCTAGAGTGGTTATTTGTAACCAGTTGTCTGGCAGTCCCTTCCTTCCTCCCCTTTTCCCATTCCTGGGAAGCACATTTAATTAGGATAAATTACTGGGAGCTTCTTCCAGAGCAATAGGAATTTATTAGCGTGCAGGTGGAGAAGTGCTATCTATTGATAAAGCAGTTGCTAGTATATTATTACTTCATTGATTGCTTTTTAATATTTAGTTACCTACCAATATAACACAAGGATCCCAGATATGTCTAGAAGAGCTGAATGCTGCATTTCCATTTCGTAGGAGTAGCAAAAAAGCTCCTTGTCTGTCAGTAATCACTCTTCAAGGTGCCCTGTGTATTTTAATACTAAAAATGTTTTCATCTTAGATCTCTCCAGTGAGACAGTTCAGAAGGAGAGGAGATTTTATTTGATTTAAATAGCAAGAAAATGGTAAATACATAATGTAGGATCTTGAATCTGTAGTATTGCTGCATATCTTAATTCCACACTTGCAGGCATGAATAAAGAACAGTAAAATCAGTCTAATTAGGTGAAGGGTTTTTCAGATTTTCAAAGGAGAACGAGTGAAGATTTAACCAGATATAACTGGCTTTCAAAGGCAGTGTAAAAATGCTTTTTTTAGGCTTTGTCCATATTTTCAGCCAGCCATATGCAAGCAGCATTGCATGCTTATACCCACAGTGCCAGTTTTTGTCCTTTGGATCATCAAACATTTTTGGCAGCTATTTCTAGGGACCTTGTGAGCTTCCATTGTCTCTGGAAGCTGAATTGTCAATATTAAACTTCAGGCGCTTCTGTTTCAGAACAACAAAGGAAATGGTGTCATCACGGGAGATGAAAGCTGAGTTTCAGTACACAGCCTTTCAGGATATAATTGCCAAACACAACTCGGGTTGTGTGAAGCTGTGCCTGATGTTCTGACAGGCTGAAGTTCAGCAGTGCAATGGTCACTGTCCCAGTTTCCAGCCCTGACAGCCTGATGGACAGGGGTGTCTGATGTGCTCATGTGTTGCCACAGGTTTCAGATCTGCACACGCTGAGGAAAAATGACTGCTTTGATTCAGCTTTGCTGAGCAGAAAACTGCAGCAGCTGAGAATCTGATTGCCAAATAAGCCTGACATCCCCACTTTGGGTTGGGAGCGTTGGGTAGAGTGTCAGTAGTGTCCTCAGACACCAGGTTCTGAAAGGCAAGATCCACATCTCTGCTGCTCTCAGATTTCCTGCGCAGTTCAGCTTTCATCCCTACATAGTCCCTGCACATGTGCTGTACCTGCCTGGGGGGGTGTATCATATAAGGCTGGCTGGGAAAGGAATAAGTTAATTATTGGAAAGAAGACAGTGAAGTGAGTGCAGTGCTGCCATTGTAACATCCAGTATAACTAATGACTTTTTCTGTAATTGTAGGCACGAGTTGCTGGAGGAAGCCAGAAGACAAGGTTTGCCTTTTGCACAGTGGGATGGGCCCACTGTGGTGGTGTGGCTGGAGGTGAGTGGTCCCCCCAAAACAAATAAAAAGCCCCCCCAGCGTACAGACTTGTAAAGACTGTGAGGGTTTGGAGGCAGGGGTGTTTTCCATCTCCTGCTGACTTCCTTTTCCCTGTGTTGCAGCTGTGGGTGGGGATGCCAGCCTGGTACGTGGCTGCGTGCCGAGCCAATGTGAAAAGCGGTGCTATCATGTCAGCCCTGTCTGACACGGAAATCCAGCGGGAGATCGGCATCAGCAACCCCCTGCACAGGCTCAAGCTCAGGCTGGCCATCCAGGAAATCATGTCCCTGACCAGCCCCTCTGCCCCTCCCACCTCAAGGACGGTAAGGAAACTCATCCAGCCTTAAACACCTAGGAATTCCCAACATTGGACTGTAAACTTAGAACTGAGCTTCTACTAAGAATTTCTTGGAAAGGAACACATTATTTAAATATAGGCTGTTCCTTCCTTTCATGGAAATTAACTAAAGGAATAAGTGCAGTTTTCTTTCTCGAGGAAAAGAGAAGTTTATTTCAGTCTAAGTATGTAATCCAAAGTATTTAGAGTATGTGTTATTCGTACATGTGTTATTCGCCTCATCTTTTGGCCTCCAGAGAATTTAAAATACAGATGAAGCATACATGTGTGTACAGAAATTTGTAGAATAGTTGGAGGCTCTTTTAATGCAGATATAAGGCCATTAACTCCAAATAATTCAGATTACATAAACCAAGAATCACCTGTCTCTATAGTAAATTTAGGCACTTAGTTGGAATTTTCTTTCATGAGTCTGTCTGCCCTGCAGTCTAAAGTTATTCCTGGGGTTATGTGCTAGAGCACAAATGTATTTTTCGGATTAGAGCAGAGCTGAGTGTTTAGCCATTAATGAAATGCTGTAAGCTGTTTCTGATGCTCAGTTTTGTTAATATCTGTGAAGGAAGTTGATCCCTGTGAGTAGGCTTTTATTGCATGCCATGACTTTCAGTAGCTGTACCTGACTTAGAGACCATTGCTTTGCCCATGCCTGCTCCTTACATGTACCGATTGCTTATCTGTTCTGCAACCTCTCCTCTTTGTTACTGCTTTCCTTTCACTGGATGGGATTGATTCCCTGTGGGCTCATATTAGACCACGGGAAATGTCTGGGTAACACATGAAGAGATGGAAAATCTTACAGCCACACAACAAACGGTTAGTTTACAGTGTTGCCACTTCTCTTCCTTAGAGTGCTTTTCCCACTTCTTGAACATTTGAATCAAGTACCTTTTGGTCTTTTTTTTTTTTTCTTTTTTTTCTTTTTCTTCAAATTAACGCACTAAAATTCTGGATCATTGCTTCTTCTAATTATTAACCTTGTAATCTGCATCTTGATGGCTTTTTTTCCAGAAGGGAGGAAAAAAAAAATCGGCGTTGATAAGATTGTAAACAAAACTCTAATCTGTAAAATGGAGCTCTGACTTGATTGACAAATAGACAAATTGAATTATTGGTGCAGAAATTTCTTCTCTCCAGAAAACTTAATCAGTAGATGGGGTTTGCAACTTCTCATACAAAAATAAGTGCCTTGTGTGTAATTTTTTTACATTGCATGATGCTTGCTTTATCTAGATTTTTTGGTATGCAGTAGATTTAGAGTCTTGCAGTGCACCAGTAACTTTGATCTCCTTACTAAACTTAACCACTAATATGTGTGTGTTCTTTTGCTTTCCTAACCACCTAACAGGAAGATGAGGAGGGAAGCTGGGCTCAGGTTGGAAACTTTATCTAATATTACAGACTGTATGTAAACTGTCACAATCATTAGGGCATGAAAGAATCTGGTTTTCCATTAGACCAGCAGCTTTTGGTGATTCTGGGTGTGACCTGGGGAGTGGGAGAGGGGGAAACTGCAGGCTTCTCTCTGTACAATGCACACTTGGGAAATACACGATTTAAATATTTTAATATTTTGGGGGGGGATGGCTCTCTGGGGAAGCCAGAATTCCAAGAGGAATATCTGCTCTGTGCAGAAAGTCCCTGTCCAACCCAGCCACCATCCCAGGTGTGCCACAAGACACTCTGGGCCTGGATGGTTAAGTAGATTTCTATGCACTAATTCTGTAATCCCCCTTGATTAATTGTTTTGCCTTAAAGTGGTGGCAAATCCTAATTGTATTTTCAGGTGTTGATGTAGCTGAGTATTTATACAGGGATACAAACAAAACTTGGGATTTACCCATGATCCATATCTTTGGACAGTACAGGCTCTTCTTGCTTGGCTGCCTTCAGCTTAAACCTGGTTTAAGTCCCATTAACTACATCTTAGCTACTCATTTGTTGATTGCCAGTGAAAACATGCCCAGAGTAAAGAGCTTCCAACCTTCCGATTGCTTGGAGAGGTGCATTCCATGTGGTCTTGCTCCTTTCTGGAATGTGCTTCCTCTAGAGGAGAAATAAAGCTTCTGACTTTTAACAGAAAAATCTGAATTATTACACTTTTGAAAAAAGGAGCTCCTGGGTTTTGTTGCCCAAGGAGTGATTAGATATATAGTTACAAACTCTCATCTTTTATAGATGTTTTCTCTAAAAAAAAAAAGCCTGGTGATTTGCAGATCAAAACTGTAATGGGAAAAGTCTCTTTTAGGATAAGGACTAGCATTTAGAATGGCTTGTTGTCAGTAGCAGGGTTTTATCAGTTTCTGAAAATAGCTAACTGCATTTAAAAAGGCCTGCAGTTATTTTTCTGATATCTTTTCTTTATAAAGTCACATGAAAAATAAGATTCCCCTCCAGTTTTCAAGAGAGTATTTGCAACATCTCAACACAATGAAATTCTACGGCTTTTGCTATCCAACCGTGTAGATTAGTCTTTTTAAAAATTTTATTAGCTCTTGCATATTTTGTCATGCTATTTCTTGATATAAACTGAGGCAGTTTTACTTGCTGATCTGAATAGCTGAACTTGCTTTTCTCCACGAGGGTGACTTCTTTGGGAAACATACACGTAGTATTCAGTACTCTGATGTGCTTATCTTTACAGGCTAAGAATTAAATAAGCAATTTCTTTAAAATATGCTGTCTAAAACAGCTTTTCTTTTTTCATTTCTCGTTTCAATAAGCTTAATTATTTTTTTTTCAAACCAGACATTAGCCTATGGTGACATGAACCACGAGTGGATTGGCAACGAGTGGCTCCCGAGCCTGGGGCTCCCTCAGTACCGCAGCTACTTCATGGAATGCCTGGTGGATGCTCGCATGCTGGATCACTTAACTAAAAAAGACCTGCGTGGGCAGCTGAAAATGGTGGACAGCTTCCACAGGTAAAGAGGTTGAAGTTGGAGACCTCACCCACAGGAAACATTTCCATTATCTCTAAATATTTTTTCCAATTTTTTTTTTTCTCTGGTGCACACAGAAACAGTTTTCAGTGTGGAATTATGTGCCTCCGAAGACTGAATTATGATCGGAAAGAACTGGAAAGAAAAAGAGAAGAAAGCCAGAATGAAATTAAGGGTTAGTGCATTGTCTTCACCTCAGTCTGGTTCTGCCATGTTTTCACTGATCAGCCTCAAAAATTTCTTAATGAAGAAAAAGCTTTAGTGGAAGGAATAATTTGTAAAATACCAAGTGTTAAATGCACAAGGTGCGTCTGGATGTAGGCACTGAACGCTGAATGATAAAACACATCATTAAATCATTTACTTGTGCTACAAATCTGAACATTTTTGAAACTCATACTGCTCTGAAGTTTGAAACTAAATGTTTTAGGAGAATGAGAGTTAAGAACATGTTTTTGGGTGGTTTTTTTCCTTATTTTCTTCTTTTCCCCCTGTTTTGACATAGCTTTACATCTGCATGCTTTTATTGTTGCTTGTGGCTGGTAACTTTTATTGCCCAGCAGTTGATGAAAAAATATCCAAGCGACTTAGGTATTTAGATCTTCCAGATTCATGGTGGTTATTGAACAAGGGAGAAGGAATAAGAGAAAGCAGGGTGGGAATTCATGGTTTTCCAAGATTTCCCATAGAAATTTTGTTCGCTGCCTAATATCAGAAGTATTTTCTGATATCTGACTCTAAAAACTTGCTTAGAAGGTTCTGTGCCTGCTCTTTCCCTTTCCTTTTAAAGCATTGATAGCTTTTGGTGGTTAATTTGCTAATTGTGCCTGAGATCACTCCCAGGAGTCACAACTAACTGGCAGCAAACAAGCCAGGGTTGTGGCTGGTAGGTTGTTTTTAGCTTTCCAAATGGAATGGGTGCATCTGTTGCCTCTAGGGAATTGCTCCTTGGAATATTTAAGTCTAAACTGTTACGGTGTGAAACATCTCCCAGCAGACTTCTAATGTGTTTACTTTCCACTCCAATCCAATCATCATGACTGTGGATGATTTTGTTGAGAGAAGTGGTGGTGTAATGAATGTGGCACTGTGTTTTTGCCTCCCTAGATGTCCTTGTGTGGAGCAACGAGAGGATGATCCACTGGGTCGTGTCCATCGGCCTTAAGGAGTACGCGAATAACCTGATCGAGAGCGGAGTTCACGGTGCACTTGTGGCCTTAGATGAATCCTTTGATTACAATGCATTAGCTCTCCTGCTGCAAATCCCCACTCAAAACACACAGGTGAGCAAGGACCAGGTGTTTTAGGCCTCCTAGTGATGCCTTTAGGTTTTAGCTTTTATATTTTTCAAATTCTGCATTCCCAGTGTGTAACTCTGCAGTGTCCTGCAGCCTGTGAGCTGCTGCTCTCTCATGCTGAGACAGACAGAACAAAGCCTCTCCAGGCTGCTCTCCAAGGACACCCAGCCCGGCCTAGGCCCAAAATGTGTAACCCAGCATCTTGAGAAGGGGGGCAAGCTGAGGGGAAATTACATCATTAGCTAGAGTTTAATTGGTGAAATTGGGTTGAGATGCAAATGGACCAAAGCTATAAAAGTGTGAAGAACTCGTGACTTGGGGTCCATCTTGGGTGTAGCCTTTGGCCTGCCCAGGGTGTGCCTCTAAAGGCCTTTCAAATAAATATCCACCTTTATTCCCTTACTCCTGTCTAGTCTCTGTTTCTAGGTTGGCCTCTTTAGGCATCACTAGGAAGGTTAAAAATGGAACTGATTGCTTTTTTTCACAGTTAAGAGCATCTAGAAACTTCAGCAATGCGAAGTTGCCCATTGTCACACGAGAAAAACTTAAAATCATGCTTTTCTAATAGTTTTCTAGTTGTTAATAACAATTCTCATTGGTAAATTTGCTTGAGAAAAAAATCGTTTGAGTATTTTCCTCACAGCCCATCTTCACAACAGCAGTGTGAAACTCATTGTTTTTGTTGTTTGCTAGTTTTTACTCTGAAATAATTAAGTTTGAGGCAGAATCATGAATTTTCTTGTCACAACTAAAGGAGAGCTGTCAAGTCTTCCTTAAATTTTTAATAAGTTACAAATTAAACTGTAACTTTTCAAGTACTGACGTTTCAAGTATGAAGTATGTTTATCCGATAAGAAAGCATTAAACAATTTGGGTCCTATTAAATTTTTAAAATCATTCTAGGTTACTAATTACTAATCTTTTGTAATTAACTTCCATTTCTTTCATACCACAAACTTCAGGCTCGTGCTGTTCTGGAGAGGGAATTCAATAACCTTCTTGCTATGGGCACTGACAGAAGACTTGATGAAGTAAGTTACTCAAGTTGTTGACCCATTTTATAGTCCTGGAAATTTTATCAGTGAAAGAATTTAGCTTGAAGCTCTTTAAGATTTTGACAGAATAGTGACAGAAACCTTAACATGAAACTCCTTGTCTCTGAGGGTTTCTAAATACAGCAGGGTTTGTGTATTTTGGTAAGATGACTTTGAATATCAAAGTATTGGGAAGACTTGCAAGTTTGGTTTTGTAGCTTGTGTGGTTAATTTCTAATAGCAGCACTTTGGGCTGAATCCTCTTTATCTAAAATATGGGAAAATTAGTGACCAGCATTGCAGATGAACAAGCTGTGAGAAAAAAGGCACTTTATCCTAAAGACCAGTATTTAAAAGAGCTTTGAGGGGTTTTTAAGAAATCTTGTGTTAATATTGATTCATACTGCTGCAGAAGACCTGTTGGGCAGCCTGTGGTCTTACTGTATAAACTGCACTGAAATGAGTATAAAACTCTCTAAGTGTGAGGCTGCTTTGTGCACCCACAGCACAGAGGAGAGAGTGTTCCATCTTTAACCTTTTAAGTTGCTCAGCGAACACATTCGAGCTGGTGTTACTTCCCCAGGAGAGTCTGCATTAACTCCGTGCTGCCTCATCTTTGGTGCTGATGGGAGTTGATGTGGTAGCACATGTAGGCAAAAGTGGTCCAGATTAAGGTTGAGGTGGCAAAACCCTTCTGTGGTTAACCAGCTCAGGAAACCAGTCTCAAAAACATTGCTGCTGGGATGAGGAAGAGGACAGGGGAAGGGGAAGCCCCTGCCTGCTCTGTTCCCATGTGTATCTCTACCAAGGTTTTAATAACCCATCAGAAAGCAGCTCAATGGTTCTCTAAAGTATTTTTCTTGGAGATTTCAAACTGCAAACGGAGCTTTGAGGGAACAGATGTTTGCTCTGTTCCAGTGGCACAGGGCAGTTTGATCATGAAGATCTCTTCAAATAATGTAGACACTTGTCTCCTAATTTTACAAGGGAATAAATCTGAGGTAAAACAGCATTTGAAGGATTGAACTGTTTCTGAATGGGAAGCTGGCAAATGGAGCTGCCCAGTGGGAATATTTGCACTGACAAAATGCTTTCTCTGCCAAAGATGTTTTTGGAAGTGGGACTTAAACTGTATTTAGTAAGTGCAGCATTATATTTCTGAGGTGGGAATATTGCCTGAAAGATGCAGATGTATTAATGGGGGAAGGAAAATGCACTTGGGTAATTAAGTTACGTTTACCCAAGTACTTAAGGAAAACCCTGCTTGGAAATGCAGTATTTGATACATTTGCTTTTTATTTCCTCACAATCACCTCCTTCAGTGGTGATACATTTAGTGAAGTTTGTCAGTAATCCTTTTAATGTCAGTAACAATCCCCCACTTTTTGCACTGCTAATGCTGTTTGTCAATATGACAGGATGATGATAAGAGCTTTAGGAGAGCACCTTCGTGGAGAAAGAAGTTTAGACCAAAGGACATAAGAGGTTTAGCTGCTGGATCAGCAGAGACTCTTCCTGCAAATTTCAGAGTTACAACCTCAATGTCTTCACCCTCTATGCAGCCAAAGAAGATGCAGATTGATGGTATTGATTTTGTATAATTTTAAGCATGATGTGCTTTTTTTTGCCTGACATTCCAGGGGAATTAAGTTCAAATGACCTTTTTGCTGCATAAAAGCATCTGCCTTGTGCATGGTTGTATTTATAACACTGTGTTTAACCAGAGGGTGCTTTGTCATTTCAGGAAGCTGTACTAGAGGTGGAGTTTCTTTTTACATCACTGGAGTAACAAAATGAGAATCATAGCTAGAAATAAATGTAATTTAAACTAGGAAAATAAAATGACAGCTTAGTAGAAGTCTTTTAATCACGTGATGCATAATTTCTAATTAGCAGCAATTAGACCAATATGAAGCCCCACTTCTGAAATGCAATAAAATGCATTCAAAACCAATGGGAGTAAACCCCCTCAGATAATTCTGACATTAGTAAAACTTGAGTAACAGGTGCATTACGCCCCTGCAGTGGTCACTGCAGTATTGACCAGACTTGAAATCACTGTTTCATTCATTGCTGTGGACTTAATGATCTTTGTGTATATGTGTGCACACACAGATACGAATTAAAAAACCCCAAACCAACAAAAGCAGACCCCAGAAATCCCATCTGGAAGTGGAAGTTGGTCACTTGTCACATGAGGGATCCTGTCTGTTTAAAAACAGTCTCTGTAGTAGCATAAGAATAAACTTCCACTTGAATTTAGTTTACAAAAGATAAGTAGAAACAAATATAAAATGTTTTTTATTGGAACAGACAGGGTGAGAACACAATCTGTCGGAGTTGCCTCAGGTTCTGAAAACTCTTATTTATTCATAAAGCTCAAAAAACCAATTTTTGCATCTGATGCTACTCTCAGTAAGCTCTTCTAAATTTTAGATACCGTCACTAGCACAAAATATTTTCCAGGATTCATGTGGAAAATTCTGTAAATGAAAGTGCGTTAAGTCTTTACCATGTAAAACCACTTTCTTTTTTAAACATTAAATATTTAGAAACTACATGAAGTAGTGAATAACTTACAAAATCACCTTTGCCAATTTCTGTGTGCCAGTTGGCACGCAGACTTTTTTTCAGAATTCTTTTTGTTAGCCCCTGGAACAAGAATTGGTTATAATACAAACTGTAAAATAAATTCTGCTTTTCTAACTTGTAACCTTAGAGTTGGGTGAGTACCAAAGCTGTAATCACCATTGCTGTGGAGGGGTTTTTTTTGTTTTGAAAACTAACATGCATGCTGTGTTCTGCATGTCTTCCCATGCTTCTTGGAATAGGCAGTGTATCAGGAACACAAAGATTGGATTCTGCTACAGTAAGGACCTACTCCTGTTAAAGCCTTCTCCTGGTGAGTAAAGCTGATAGGAATAACACTAAAGCAGCTGTTTGTGAAATAAAACAGCAGGGATTTTACTACAGTGGTTTTACATACTTAGAAAACTGGCCAAGTTTTCAGGGTAGGTTGTTGTATTGAAAATCCAGAGTTTATTTCCTACAACAAAGACTGAGTGTTTAAATACTGGGTTTTGTCAGTACTGTATTCTTGTGAGGGTTTTTAAACAGCCTCAAAAAGCTGTTTAGCTAGATAGCTCTGTAGAAAGTGTTGGATTCAAAGGTTGGATCAAACACAGCTAGTGGAAGTGGGGAGGAGGGGAAGAGAATAAATTAGGGATGGAAAGGAAAGAAAATAATGCAGTGTGTGACACTACAGCTCAGATTGTTGATCTCTCAGAGTCTTTGCTTGGCCAGAGTTGTCCCACTAAAACATGCTCCAGTATGGAATGTTCCAGGGATAACTGCAGTTTCCCAGTTGCTGGACCCTCCATGCCACTGTGATTGCTTAGGCTAGCTGGATTTAGCCACCTGCAGCCTAAATCTGGGGAGCTGGGAGCAATGCTGCCAATAAAAGGCAGCTTGATGTGTTGTAACATGAAATCCACATATTCTGGCTTGTGAAAGATCTGTAGTCCTGTCTTTCTCCAGGATCTGGAATGTTTCTGCAGCAGCCTCTGCTGTATTTTCTCATGGCACAGTACTTATCTTGTTTTGCAAGCAAGTCAGAAAACTGACTTTTTTTTTTTTAACTCTAATGGATTTTAAAAAATCAATTCAGTGGATCTTTCCCCCTCACTGGTATCTTTCAGGGACTGTAAATTGTCTGTCTTTTCTGCTCGCAGCTTCTTTCTTCTTACTGGTAGCATCTCCTCCAGCTCATGTATTTGCTCCTTCAAATTCAGAACCTTTTTGCATGTACGAGTTGAGTTCTAAAGAGTTCTTACATATGAAATGCTGAGAGAGGAAACTCTTGCACGTAGCAACTCAGACCATGTGAGTGTGTCAGTTTGTAATCTCAGGGGCTCTCCTAAAGTATTTTTAGTTGCAAGAAACGGAAGTTTTAAGTCTCCTCTCCCCCAGATTCTCCTCGCTGGTTCAGAATTTTCTGTAGTCAGATGATGTGGCATGGAAATCCTCGAGGCAGAAATATTTGCCCTCATTGCTTTACTTTGCACTGCAGCTGGAGATTGCAGGAGGCAATAAAATGATATCCAGCGTGGCATGGCAGTAATTCAGTGCATGACTGCTGCACTGCTGAGCTGCTTGTGAGAATCTTGCAATGAAATGTTGGTTAAAAACTGCTAATGGGATCTTTTGTGTTCTTTTCTTTTTGTGTGTTGTTTTTGTTTGTTGTTTTTACAGTTTACCCACACTATTTCTACCGGTGATATGCAGCATTTTGAACATTTGGAACCCTTAACCTGTTAATACTTGTTAAATGGACACTTTGAGATATTTTATTACAGAGTTTTTAATTAGCAAATAAAATCATGAGTACTATAGAGAAAATATTTTAGAATCTAAATGTTTCTTATATTTATGTGACTTCTCATTTATATAGTTACTTGCTTTTTCTGTTTCTATTCAGTCTACAATTCAAATCATTGCTGATTTTTTATTCTAATTTTAGTCTTTCCAACTGAATGTACTGTAATGCTTGTATGTATATGTCCCTATGAGCAATATAGGGTTTTTGTAAATTATGCAGTTACTGTAATTATCATTGTTTTTTAATAATGAAACTGAAGGTGAAAAGGATTTTAATACCTTTGTAAAAGTATCATGACACCGAGCAGTATATATTTTGTCTTTTGGAGCTCTTAGCTTAGATCTGAAAACAAGTCCAGCTTTTTTTCAGGTGAACCTTTGTTGACGTAGGAGGGACGGTACACGAGTGTTGTTCTTCTCAGAGCTGTACCTTTCCACACAGAGGATGTGTTGAGTAGTGGCAATTTGTGTTTATTTAAAGTAGAAGTTGTTTGAAAAGCTGGGAGGAACTCTTCACCCTGCGGGACACGTTGTGGGAGCGATGGCCTCAGTCCCAACACCCCGTGCTGTATTCGTATCGCGCCTCTTCGCAGCGACTGAAAACAAGCCATAAACCAAGGACTCTTTTTATTTTCGCTTTTCCTTACCTGAGGAAGATAGACTTCATAATGATTCCTGGTCGTGAGCCACAGGCCACAGAGAGGGGTTTTTTTTTGTCCTAGACCTTTTTGCTTGAAAACACTTGGTGGAAAGATGCTGGTGGAACCAGTTTTAATGGACCAATCCTAAAGCACTGCAGCCTCCTGTCAAATGAGTAGTGAAAGATGAAGGTACAATGATGGGCTGAAAACTAAAGCAGTGCATCTTCTAATAAAGGCCTTACTTTTCTTATGTAAGTCATCTTATGTGTTTTGTAAACTTGTTCTAAAGACTTGTCTGGACTTTAATCTTGATGGTTGTAGCCATTTTGGACTGTATGAGTAGAAAATGTATCTGACACTTGTAAATGGCATATTAAAAAGCCAGCAAGGATCTGTTCAGATGGTGCATTATTTATTATGCAACAATATATATAGCATGTCTTTTTTCTTATTTTGTTTTCCACTTCTAACTTGCTTGTAAAACTGAAATTCATTGTTACTGTTCTGTTTTTCTATTAATCTTTTGTGTATTTTCAGATTATGTAACAATATGTACAGTCTACTTTTGAACTATTTTTATCACAGTATTATTTATTGCTTTCTTTCAATAAAGTACTGATGCATTTTCCACTGCCAATAAAACACTATGGAAAAGCTAAGATCTAATTGTTTGCAGGCAGAAACTTTTGCAGTGAGTGGATATTGTCAATAAAGCATCTTAATGATTGTTTGCTGCCCTGTAGATCTGGTTTCAAATGATGACCTTTCTCCAGTAGCAAAAATATTCCGTTAGATGTGACATTTTCTTTGGAATTGTTCAACTTCACATGCACTAATACCAGTTTTCTGGAAAAAAACTGCTTTATTGCCTACTTCTACTCAGAGTTAGATTGCTTTTTAAAATAATAAACCAGACCTGTCACACAACTTCAGTGTATTCTGGTCCACATGATGAAGATGGAAGTGCTGTTCTAGACAGCAGCAACAGTTGCTTTGGTAATAAAATGAGATCATGGCCATAGCGATATTTGGGGGAGAAACATAGGAGTCGAGGGAACCGATGCAAAATGGGGTCACAATAGGGCTGTTCATGTCAATTTTGATGTATTTGCAAACCATTTCGTGGAGTAGAAGACAGAAGGATATGATTGCAGAATAATGGAAGCAGCAGTGAAGCATATTTCATCATGTCCTCAACAGCAGGATGGGGAATGCCTGGAGAAACACTGCCATGGATGCGCTAAACCTTGTTCAGTAATGCATCTCTGTTTGTCTGGCTTGTCTGTACGAGTTGCTGTCTGTTCATTTGCAGTCTCTTTTATACTCTCAGAGAATCTATCTTTCTAGAAAAAGACTAAAATGGAACTGCAGAAGGAAATCCTGACTCACTGCTCAGCTAAACTTTGCTGTTTAGAGAAACCTTGCCTAGGCGTTGCTGGTCACTGATGTGATAGTAGGTGTTCAAAGTCATGTATTGTTGCTTCTCAAAAGTGAAACCAATGCGGGATAGACTTGTAAAATGTGAACAGAAAATGCGTTTATTATTTTGAGGCTGTAAAACCTTAACTGTTATGGAACAATGGAACTGACATGAGAGGTAGAATAAATGAGTGAAATGGCGAAAGCTTTCACGAACTGGCAAAACCGTGTGGTGACTTCCTTCTGAGTTACACAGCAGAGCTGTGCTGGAGAAATCCAGAAAAACGTGTCTTGCTCAATTTTAATAACTCCCACACACCCTGCTGAGAGAAAACCATGCGTGTGGAAAAGGCACCTGGGTCTGTTACAGTGATCTTTAGATAACAGCTGGTTAAACAGAACGTTTTGTAAATTGCCAAATGTCTTTAAAGGCTTTAGTTGGGAAGAGGGCTGTAAACATTAAACTATGCATCCTGTCTGCGTGCTTCAGAGTTATCTGAGTGAACTTTAAACTTGCAATTTTTGCGTGTTTAAAGGACAGGGAATCTCAAAACAGATGTTTTAACTCTTTCTTTTAAATTGCAATGGCAGTGTCTTGTGGGAAGCAGTGATTTATCACGCCAAGATTTGGAGAACAGGTAAAGTGGTTCAAAGCAGAATGTATTTTTGGAACTTGCTAGGCTAAAGATTGAGAGGGAGGGGCTGCAAAATTAATTTTCAGGTAAATAAAAATTGACACTATGTTTGGTGGTGGTACTTTTAAAAGAAACTAAAGAGTCACTTTGCCTTTAAAATGAAAGTTTTTCACTTCCCACTGTCAGGGTTGTAACTTTGGTGCACAAGTTATTATACATTTTATTAATTTCTTTTTTTTTGTTAATAGTAGGGGGCTCAAGGGGGGGAAAGGGCAATTGTAGTTAACTTAGGTAGCAGTACCTATTGGTTTTATATGGGATGTTGGAACGGATGGGTGAAAAGTGATACATAAATGTGGTTGGTATTCCTCCCTGTACGTGGAGGGACAGGTGAAGACTCTGGAAGGACACAGAACAGCCAGGAGTAATGCCCAAAGGGTTCTCTGCACCCATGTTCTCCTCCAGCAGACAGCTTTTTGAGAATAAGTTCAGCCCAGTTTTTCAAATATGCTGTATTCAGTTAATAGGGTAAAACACACTGTATTTAATCCAGGAAAAAGTAACTGAGCCTATTTATGACATGAACTGGCCACGTTTGGAGTTGTGTTTATGTTCACCTGGAGTTTTTTGTTTATCTTGCCCTTTATTACAGCGTGAATTTGTGTGTTTATTTGCAATGTTTTTCGCTAGAAATGGCGTTCTGTGGGGCCTTTCCCTGCTCTAGAAGGCTCAAACAGTGGGCAAACCCTTAACTCCTACTACAGTGTTTTAAAACCCCCGTTGTTTCCATTTTGGCATGTTTCCTTTGGATCCCCTGGGGGACCCCAGCCACGGGGGAACATTTTTCCTACTGATAAAAAGTGATGGAAATCCCTGGGGACGGAGTAGATGCGATTTCCAAAGCATGACGGTGCAAAAGTGAGTGTTAAAATTTAAAAAAAAAAAAAAAAAAATTAAAAAGGATGTTCAAAACTGCACCAACAACTCCCCTGTGGCCATTTTAAAACTCCTGATGGTGCATTTTTGGAGCGGCTGAAAGGAGCGGGGGAAGGAAGGAGCAGCTAGCTCCACCAGAAATAAATGTTTATCATTGTTGGAGCGGCTCGGATCCCCGCAGGCTCCCGAGGGGAGGCGGCGTTCCCGGGCCGGGCCAGCGCGGCCACTCCCGGCGGGGCGGAGCGGAGCGCGTCCCGTTCCCACCTGGAGCCGGGAAGAGGAAGTGGGAGCTCGGGAGAAGCGGAAATTGCAGCAGCAGCAGCCGCCGCCAGCCCGGGAAGCACCGGCGGGGAGCGAGCGCCGAGGAGGAGGAGGAGGCGGCGGCAGAGGCAGAGTAAGCGCGG
>VWZT01014334.1:781779-805219 GCA_013397055.1 Pachycephala philippinensis
GGAGCTCGCCCCTAGGCCCGGGCAGCGGGGAGTCGCCGGGGGTGCCGCTAAAGGTGCTGGGTAGGATGATGTGTGTGCCGATTAGTCATAGCAGCGCTGAGCAGCGCATACATTCGAGGCATATATTTAGCCTGGGTTTGTGTTCGAACCGTAGCGTTTGCTCCTTCCTTCAGGAATCATGACCACGTGAGCCAGTGAGTCATGAATAGATCGTGTTTCTCCTCGTTCTGCCCTGGAATCGGTGCTGGAATAGCAGGCGGAAACCAGGCTTATTCCTGCTAGCCGTGGTCACTGGGGCTGCTTTGCTTCTTGTGGAATTCACTCCACAGAATGCAGGGTTGAGCTGTGGAAAATGCTGGCGTCTGTGCGCATGATTTGCAAAGAATCGTGGTGGATTCTGGATTTTGCACGGGGGTGCGTGCGAAATCCTTCTTCCCTTCTGCGCTATTGTTTGTGAGAGCTTGAGGAGGAAGCAATGAAACCTAGACTGAAGGATCCAGCTTTTGTTCTTTGAAACGTCCAGGCACAGCTGAATGAACAAAATACATCAGTCATCAGTGAGCATAAGAAACAAGTATTTGGGGGAAAAAAGTTGTGCTTGGCACAAAGTATGTAGAAATTCACCATACACAGATGTACCTCTGCTTCAGCTCTTGACGCTTGAATTCCACTCCTAAACGTCTCGCGCAGCGTGGTGGAGCACGGAAGGATGGATACAAAACATCCCTCTTGGGAGAAGTTAGAAAGAACTTGGACCCATGTTGAATTTCATTATTGAGCTCGTTGGGTTCTGCTTGCCAAGGCTTTTGGGGTTTTTTTGGCAAAGATTGGATTTTCGTAGGAAAGAGTAGGACAATCAGACACAATCATGTGAGAGAAGGCTTTAGACAGGATGTTTTAAGGATGGTGTTAAAATACCCATGTTCTAAAAGTTTGGGTTATAAACTCGTAGTCTCACAGGTTTTTTGGATATGAAGTACTATTATAAAGGTTAGTTCTTTAACTGCCAGAGGAATTTGGAGAGGGGGGACCTGAAAAAACATGAGGGGAAACCTACTTATACTGTGTTAGGATGTCACCTGCTCTGCTGTCACACCCTCCTTCCAGGCTACTCCAGCATTTGCTACCCTGGTGTTTGACTGTCAGTTTTTCACTTGTTCTCACTCACGTTACCAGTCCTGAAACTTCTGAAATGCTCCATAAAACTGGCTCATCAGCTCGTTCTGCCAGGCTGCAGAACAAGCCTGACAGAACGAGCTGTGGACTTTACCCAGGGATTATTAGTTATGCATTTAAGAGGGAGTTTTCATCCCACCCACTGAATTATGCTTGTGTGAATTAAATAGCCTGTGATAATTACCTTCGTAATCTATTCTTAATGAGAAGGATAAAGGTAAGTGGACTGAATGATGGTATGTTAAAAAACTGAACTCTAGTTGAACAGCAAAGAAAAATGAAATCCTTTCTCTGAAGTGTATTCTGAAAAAGCTGGGAGAGCAGGCAGCTTGTAGTTTGATGGTTTAGTTTTGCTTTCTAGAATTTATTTGTTTTGATTTATGTAGAACGAAGGGTTAAAATCCAGCCACTAGCACCAGGAAGATGGGGGATTCTGCTAACTAGTTGCATTCAGAAGTGTTAATTAAAAGCATCCAACTTGATACTCCACAGGGGATAAGGTTTCCAGAAAGTGAGAGGCCCCAAATCATTAACCTCTTGAAAGTGCTGGGTGTTGTTTCTAGGAGTCGTTGTTTGCCTTTTTTACGAGTCGTGCTTCCTGCTGTCAGTGCTGCAGCAGTCACCCTCTGTATCTCCGGAAAGCCAGACGAGGTGCTGGGTTTGTGTACACCGGGTCTCACAAAGGATTGCTCAAGGAACACTGGGATTTCTGCTCTCTGTTGTTGGAGCAGTGTCTGGGTTGTGTGCAAATCCTTAGAGTTGTTGGGATTTCTGTCGCCGTGCTGAAACTCACTGCACAGCAGAGGAGGTTGTGCAGGTGAAGAGCAATGTTGTGCTCACTAATTTTAATGCCTGGGGGTAAAAACCACCTATTCCCACACCTTGACTGTATGCACAGGATCCAGAATTAGCAGCAGTCTTTGGAAGTGCATGTTGGCTTGGAAACCTGTGTGAGGAGAAGTCTTTGAGTGCAGTGACTGCACAAAAGGCACACGTTAATTTGAGCAAAGAAAGGTGACTTTGTTCTCTTTGAAACAGCAATTGCTCCTAATCTTTTTACAGTGCAAACAGGAGAGTTAAACAGGTTTTTAAGCCACCTTGAGAAGACAGCCTGAGCACCAATGGTCAAACCTGTTTTCATTGCAAGCACAGCTTTTGGTGATGTGGTTAAATAACATACTTTATTGGGAATTTTGGATTGCATCTCCTCTGTCAGCTCCTGCATGAATCAAATGAGCTGGCATGTGAGTGGAGCGTGACCCTGCTTCTCCTGCTGGTGTTGCAGATGTGGAAGGCTACTGCAGGCCACACCGTGTCTGTCAGCCAGGATGATGGAGCTGATGACTGGGAGACGGATCCAGACTTTGTGGTATGGCTTTTGGGGTTTGCTGTTCCGCCAGGAGCGTGTTCTGGGACAGTTCCAGAGGAACTCTGCAGGGTGGGGGCCGTGTCCTGGCGAAATAAACTGTCAGGAGCGTGTCCCTGGAAGTGGAGGGGAAGTGAAGCTGCTTTTCTAACACTTGTGGTCTCAGTGACTGCTGGAAGCTTTTGCTGTGGACTCTGAAATGTGTGTAACTAGTGATTTCTTGGGTTTTTAACTCTGTTTTTTTTGTGTGTCCTTCACAGAACGATGTGAGTGAGAAGGAGCAGCGCTGGGGAGCTAAAACCGTGAATGGATCTGGCCACCAAGAACACATAAAGTAAAGCAGCTCTCTTGTGAAATGTATTAATAGGCACAGTCCCAGGCGACTTTTAATCACCTCATGTTCTCAGTTACTTGTGTCTTCATAATTAAAACAAGAGTCCCTGTAGAAGATTGATTATTTGCCAGATTGCTGGGCTTTCAAATCCGTCAGTGTCTGCGGAGCTGAAATTAAGAGCAGAAATACAGTGTAGGGACTCTTAAATCTTTCTTTGTCACTGGAAATGGGATTTTTCCTGTCTCTGTGTCTGGAAAGGTTCTTTGTGCTGTTTTGGTGCAAGAGCCGGTAGTGCCAGGGGAGAAGCTGAGGGGTCTGAGCAGCTCCAGTTTGGTACTTTAAGGAAACGTTTGGTCCCTTTAATTCTTACACTTTGTTTAGAAAACTGCTACCACCAAACCCCCAGAAACCCTGGCAAAGTAACAAACTGAGCTCTCTGATAGAAAAGCAGATGAGTGCATCACAGAGGGATGTTTGAAACAGAAATGATGCATCTCCTGAGTCTTGTATTTCTTACAAAAAGTGCCAAAGACTGAGCTATAAAGCAGTTTCAGGAAATGCGTGGTTGTTGCAGACAGAGGGAGACTGAAGTCTAGTTGCTGCAGGGATCAGTGTTACTCTGCCCTATTCTGAGGGCAGTGGGGATTCCTGCTGCCTGAATTACACCTGAGGAAGCTTAAAACTCGGGTGGGAAGTGCTGAAGGTACAGATTACACCCTGGGTTACCCTTCTTGTGCATAGCCTGCACTAACCTCAGTTCAATTCCTGCATATTTTAAGGGATCACTTTGGGGGGAGGAGGTGCAAGTTTCTTTACATCTTTATTTTGCAGTAGAGTGGTGTCCAGAAATGAATGCTCTGTTAGAATTAGCCCTGTTACCATAGGGACTGTGTGATAAGAGATGATCCCTGTTCTGAAAAGTTGCCATCTGAATAGAAAGTGTTGGGAAGAATTTAAATTAGGACATGAGGAAAAAAAAAAATGTTCCAGGCACAAATCAATTCTAGATAATGGATTGTTAAAATAGCAAAGTTCCCTTCCATGTTAGTCTTAAAACCAGCAAGTTTCTTTTCTCTTTTTAAACAACATTTTGCAGTGGGACAAATCCAGTGTCTCAAAATACAAGGAAATGTTTTGTGCACTGAAAAAATGGGAAGGGCTTGAAAAATATAAGTCATCCAGCTTCTGATGAAGATGATATTTTTGACAGCTTTATGTTTTGCATCTTTATGAAGTCACTTGCTGAAACTTCCTCAGTAAAACTTGCTGCTTGGTTATTTGTCTTTTAAAGTATTCATCAGCTGAGGGAGAATGTATTCCAAGAACACCAGAACCTCAAAGAGAGGGAGCTGCAGACAGGACCAAAAGCTTCCCATGGCTACGGAGGGAAGTTTGGCGTGGAACAAGATCGCATGGATAAAGTAAGTGTGGATGGGGCTTCCCTGGGATGAAGTGATAAGGGAGGCGATAAGCCGTGCCTTGCCCGTGGCCAGCAGCACTCTGTGTGTGAGCTGAGCTTGTTCCAGCTTTGCTCTGGGATGTGCAAGGGCCCCACATGGTTTTGATTGATGTCAAGTCCTGAGAGGATTCCCCTGGAGTCAAGGATTCAAGTTTTTAAATTTATGTTTCTAAATTAACAGAGCGCTTCATGCATTAATAACTCCAGTGTGATCTTTCTATTTGGATGCTGTGCCAGCTCTTCTGTGCATGTAGATAGAGACTGCCAAAAAATGAAAAAAAGGATGTGCTGCTGCATTAAAATCAGAGAGCAGCTCTTGTGAACAAACTGTGAACCGTGACAAATAATGCAAGTATTTAAAATATCATTACACTTCAATCAGATGGTAGTTTTTTATATAAGGAGTTGATGGCTGCTTATGTTACACTGTTAAAAAAAGACATAATTCTTAATATAATTCCTTTAGTCATGTGATAAATAGGCATATCAGCTTCTGGTTACTTTCTTTCATGAGCTCTGCTAGAATAAGAATCAAAACATTCCTGAATAAGAAAGTTTTCTTACTTTATTTATTTTCTCTGTTCTTGGTAACTTGACAGCCTTAAATTTTTGCTGGAATCCCATATTCCAGAGTTAATTGCTGTCCAGTTCTCAGTGGGCCTTTGAAATAGGCTAACCTTTGAATCTGAGGAAAGGAATTGCTGAGCAGATTCAACCACCAGACCTGTTGTGCTGCTGCTCTCTAGTGTCAGCAGTTTATCCCTCACCTGTGTCCATGGGGAAAAAGAAAGGAACAAAAGTCAGCAGTGTTTCCCACAGGCCAGAATTAATCATGGGGGAAAAACGTGCTGGTCATGCCCATCTGAGTGATGCTGGTGGCTGGAGGTGTTCGTGATCTATGTTTGTAATGAATCTTTCTCCCTTGTAACTGTAGTTCTGAAGCCTTGTGGCTGAGATGTCTCCTTTGCAGGTATCTGTCCAGGTGTGCTGCTCTTAAAGCTTGGCTTCAAAGCTTGGGCATTAAATCAGGGTCACTGCAGCCTTGTCATGGCGCAGGGTTTTGCTGCATTTAGGGCAAAACCTTGGTGCTGAGTTAAAATGAACAGTTCCATCTCTCTGTGTGCCATACCTCCCGAGCTGGTTTGAAATGTACAGAAAAATGATGGGGGTGGTTTACTCTGAAATACAGATTTCCAAGAAAATTGTTTTTCTAAGCCTTTTTAAAAGGGACATTGTAATTTGTTGTAATGCTTGGTATTTGGTGAAATGCAGGAAGTCCTGGTACCACAAAGAAAACAGCACACTTACACCTCAGTAGGTACAACAAAAGGGAGATCATGTGAAACCACAAAAAACCTAAAATTTTCAGACCTTCATGTTTTCCATAAATGTAATGGGAAGAATAAAGGGAGGTAGGAGCCTTTTCTGTCAAATTTAACAGATACTGTACTACAGAACACCGGCAAAATGAGCAGGAGTGTGGTTGTTTCAGTCAGAAGAAGGGAGCTTTTGTAATGCTTTTGAGTTAAAGTAGTGTCCTGTTATTGCCATCCTTGATCTGTTACCTGGCAATAACTTCAGCCAGTGATGCTCTGCTTCCCTACCTGCTGGGAATGTTCCCTCCAGCACCCGTGTGCAAGAAAAAGAGCAAACATAGTAAAATCCAAGTTACTTAGGTGTGCAGACACCTTGTGTCCTCAAAGTAATTCACCTTGGTCCAGCTGCCTGGCACAGGATTATCCAAGGTTGGATTAAGCTGGTGAATTGCTCTGGCCAGTTCCCAGTGTTGGCACTGGGCAAGGAAAAAGCATTTTTGCTCGAGGTGTGAGGCTCCAGCATCAATTCCAGGAGCTGGAAGGGCTCCCTAGCACTAGGTCAGTGTAACACTAGCAAAGGCTGTGTGGAGGCACTTCCAGGTGTGTAATTCCATATCCCTGTGTCCTGCCAGTCGTGGTGGGATGGATGGAGCTCAGCCTCTGTTCAGCTCCACTTCCAGGGCCAGGATGCAGGGCTGGGATACCTTTGGCACGGGTGTGAATGCATCTCCTCACATTCAGTACCATTTTGCAAGTGAGGAAGATGCCTAAGTCTGATTTATGCAGGAGACATGGGTGCCTCCCTAAACCAATGGCAGCTGGCTGTGGTTGTATTTGTATTGTTGTACAACAGTATTGTTGTATTTGTTTTATTTGTTGCAGTCCCCTGTCAGCTCAAACAGATCCCTAAATAAACACAAGGCTGTGTGTTTCACCTGGAACTCACAAATTCTGCATGAACACCATCGAGGCTCCCTCTGTACCTGTCTTGTTTCCATTCCTGTGCTTTTGAAGTGCAAATGCAGGGCATAGAACAGTCCCCATAAAATGCAGTCACTTCCCTTGCCTAGGCTGGATCGGTAGCATGGCAACATCCTTGTGGAGACTTCCCAAGCCAGAAGGGATTTCCGGGGAAGTTGGTTTCAGCAGGAGGAGTGGCAGTGCTGCATGTTGGTGACCAAACTCACCTGCAGGGTGCTCGGTGCAGTGTTTTGTCTGACACACAGACCTGTGGGGAACTGCTGTCTCTGAACTTAACCAATTCCTTCCAGTCAGCTGTTGGACACGAATACCAATCCAAACTTTCTAAGCATTGCTCCCAAGTGGATTCGGTGAAAGGCTTTGGTGGCAAGTTTGGAGTACAAACCGACAGAGTTGACCAGGTGAGTGATTTCATCTCCTCCTGCAGCCACCCACAGTGGTTTGTTTCCTCCTTTTGTACATAAAACTGCAAAATTCCTGTGCCTTAGGATGCTGGTGTGGGCTGCTCTTCCTGCTCTTTTTGAAGTTTAGCAGAAGCTAACACTGACTGTTATGGAGATAAATTACTGTTTAAAGCAGAGTAGAAAAAACCCCTCGTGGGAAATTGAGATGAGTTGAAAAGAAAGCTGAAAAGAGATGTTAAAATACTACTTTTTTGGTGTTCTTTGACAAGGTCAGTGTGAATGCTATAGGAGGAGGGGTTTGGGGATGGTTTGTCCTGTATCTTAACATGAGCTACTGGGCAGGATAATTAATGTCCTGCTCCAAGACTGGGTAACAATCCCTGCATGGAAATGCTGGATTTCTGTCATGCAGAATTGCTGGACCTGGCAAGGCCAGACTGGAGTGTGCTGCTGGTACAATTTGCCTTGGCAAGGGAGGACAAACCCCTGGCCATGAGCACATGCACTAAATTACCATGTAAATGCATATGGCCCATAAGTTAATAGGTATTTATGTTCCCAATCCAGAAGGTCAGAGCAGTATGGAAAGACAGGAACTTGCCATGCTCTTTGTCCACAGAAGTACGTGCAGTTTTTCTCCTGATGCTGAACTCTGTCACACATGTCATTTTATTTCTCTTCCAGTCAGCTGTTGGGTTTGAATATCAGGGCAAAACTGAGAAGCATCCCTCCCAAAAAGGTAAAGTAGGGGGGTGGTCACCTCTGTGGGCACATTTTCTGTAAAAAATAGAGTAGATTCTTTCACTGTATGGGAAGTGCCTCGTTTAGTGAGACCTCTGCATGACATTCTCAATGAGTCACATGGTGGGTTTGGTGGAACAGAAGAGGAAAAAATGAATTGCAGAGCAGTTTCGTGAGTTGATGAGGTTTTAAGACAGGGAAATAGTGGGTCGTCAGGAGTCTTATTTTTCTTTCAGAAGTGAGGTTCAAGGACATGTCAGGAAGACTGGGAGTTGTTCTTTGCTGTATTGCATCCTGTTGGAAATAGGGAATAAATTTAATAGGAACCATCATAAGCTATAGGACTGTTGCTTGTGTTTAAAATTAAACTGAATTTTGTGTGCTAAAGCATGAATAATACTTCAGCTCTGAAATAACTTGTTTTTCCCCTCAATTGCTAGGCTATGCTGTATCCATGACAAGTGCCTTCACGCTGTTTTTATTGTGCTTTACTCTCAATGCAGACTACTCAAGTGGTTTTGGTGGAAAATACGGAGTACAGGCTGACAGAGTGGACAAGAGTGCAGTGGGGTTTGATTACCAGGGGAAAACTGAGAAACACGACTCCCAGAAGGGTGAATAGACACACATGTGTTAGCAGGCTCCTTCCCTGATGCCTTAGGCACTGCTCATAGGCCCTGTTGTAAAATACTCATGTTTTACACCTCTCGCACTCCCAACCTGCTGAAAGGTAACACTGGGTAAAATTTATGCTGCTGAAAACCTTCTGAAAAAAGGAAACCTGGAAAAACGTCAGTTCTGCCTGGTTTTAAGGGATGGTCCTTCCAGGGCACGTAGGTTTGTCTGGAGGTTTTTTACAGCTCCTTTTGAAAAGCTGTAAATCGAAGTACTCCGACTGTGAGCAGTTTAACCACCACAGAGATGTGCTTCGAAAAGAATCAGCTGTTTGTGGATTAAAACATTAATCAGCAGCATTTAGAGTTAATATTGTGTTGCTGGTCAGGTTTCCAGGCATATCTGATCAAAAATCGCCCATTTTATTGAAAAATGGTGACAATTTGCCATCTGTTTCCTGTTTATCCCAAAGAAATGTTTGCACTCTAGAAATGCTGACGAGGAGCAGGGGGTGTTTAAAAGCATCCAGGCTGTTGCTGACATGGGTTTTGAAGTTCACTTTGCTATAAGTGTCTTCAGAATTTTACCAAGGAGTCAAGCAGCTGAACTGCTGGTATTGCCCAGCAAAATGCTATTTTATTTTCCATCCTGGAGAACGTATTCTGAAGGATTTCTGACTTCAGTGTCCGAAATCAAGTTTAACTGAGGATGTCAGTGCTTCTTTTAAAACATGATGTAGTGCTAGCAGCCCTGATTATCACAATTTCTCAAGGTGATGATTTTGTTGCTGAACACTTACGAACAAAACTCTTCCCTCTTATCTCCAGATTACTCCAAGGGCTTTGGTGGTAAATACGGCGTCGACAAGGACAAAGTGGATAAAAGTGCTGTTGGCTTTGAATATCAAGGCAAAACGGAAAAACATGAATCACAGAAAGGTTTTTATTATCTTCTCTAAAAATAGCAGCTCAGACCCTTTTAAACCTGGGAAAAATACTTTGTTTGTGGGGTTTTTTGGGTAGGAGTTTTTAGATTCTTTTTTTTTTTTTGGTGGTAAATGTGTGTTTGCCCCGTGTGTGTGCGGATTTTGGATCCCCTTAAATGAGTGAGTGTGTTATGAACAGGGCATCTTATCCCCTAACATGTTCCTGGGTTTTTTTTAATAACTGCAGTTTACAGCTACAAATTGCAATAATGTTTTCTGAAAACTTCACAGATTACGTGAAGGGCTTTGGAGGCAAGTTTGGCGTGCAGACAGACAGACAAGACAAGTGTGCCCTTGGCTGGGACCACCAGGAGAAGGTGCAGCTGCACGAGTCCCAGAAAGGTACAGCAGCTCTCAATTCTTTGTGTTCTCTCTGCCTCCCCTCATTTTGACCTCCTGTGGCCTGTACTTTCTGTAAAATACAGCAATTGCTCCCCAGACCTCTGCCTGTCACTGCTCGTAACTTAAAGAAATTAATATTTTTTAAGTAATGAAATTAAAACTGTTCCTCAGAGTATTGTTCTGTTGGGTGCTCCAGCAGATTTGTTGTGAGAGGATTACCTGAAGCCCTTTTTTCCTGTGCCACCCCTCATTTTGTAACACATATGTATATTTATATATATAAATATATGTATATGTAAATGGCTGTTCCCTAGGCAGCAGTAGGGAATTATCAGCTCTTAGCTGAAACCTTTTCTCCCTCAAGCTGTGTGGAATATTCCTCCTTCCTTTAAGGAATATCTGGAGGGTGGTCTCTGTGGAGCCCACCTTCACACCTCTTTAAAAGTCAGCTCTCTGCACAAATGTTAGCCACGCTGATGAAGGGAGCTCATTTGATTCTCTTGTATGCTTTGGTGTTTATTTTGTTTATTCTCTTGTATCTTTTGTTGTTTTGTTTGGGTGAACAAATTACCTGTGTGCCTATGTTCATACCTTTGATCAAATGCAAGTGCATTATGCAGTATGGATGAAAAATGTTGAGAAATGCTTTTTTTCTGTGACTTCAGAATGGTGTTCTTATATCTGATAAATCATCTCAAGTTGAGACTTTTTTTCAATTTACTTTTACAGAAGTGTCTTCAGATTTTTTTTTTTTTACCATCCAAAATTGCTGATAATTGAAAATATTGCAAAAAATTATTTTGAGTGTCTCTGACTAAACTCCTTTATTTTCCTGCCTTGGTTTTAATGTGTCCCATGTGGCTTTTTCAGACTATAAGAGTGGTTTCGGAGGGAAATTTGGTGTACAGACAGAAAGGCAGGACCCATCTGCTGTGGGGTTTGATTACAAGGAGAAACTAGCCAAGCATGAATCTCAACAAGGCACCGTTTTCACTTGTTACTTTCTCACCAGTGCAGCCACTTCTCACACAGTCTGAAGTAGTTCTCTGAGTAGATCAACTCCAGGAATGTGCAGACACTTTCTTGCGCTTCTATCCTTCCATGATCCAGCAGTTTTCTTCATTTTATCTTTAAAATACTACCCAAAGCGAGCCTGTGTTCAGGAAACCCCCAATGTTTAGTCAACAGCTCTGCAAAATGCTGAGTTAGTTAATAGCTGTACGTGCAGTGTGATAATAACATTATGATGTTAATGCAGTCAGTTTTAGAGACTAAATACAAAGTTTTGCCTGGATAAATTGGTGGGAAAATACTCAGATAATGACCATGCACGTAACAATTAACAAGCAGGATCATTTTAACACGATTGTAGCCTTTGAAAGGAGTAGGGGATGTTTGTGGTTCTTGGGTGAGCAAATGCTGTCATAATGCTCTGTTTATTCATTGTGAAATAGTTGGGGTACATCCCATGAATTCCTGGTTTTCCGTTATCTTAAAGTGAGCAGTCTGGAGCAGGAAAATGTAAGTGTAGCATATTTATTCTGGCTGAAAATCCATACAAAGCTGAAGGAAATGAGGATGTTCATTGATAGCTGAGACTTCCCTGTGCTATAGTGACACATTCTTAGACTTTTAGAGCCCGAGTGCAAACACTGCAGTGGCTTGCAGGGAGAGGCAATGGTTTGGGGGTGAGAGGAGCAGGGGTTGTATTCCAGGGATGGATAGGAAAGCCTGTCCATGCAGAGAGTGTCAGGGTACATTCCTACAGCTCACTGCCCCCCGCAAAGAGGTGTTTTTCCAGCCACACACTCTTGCTGCTGCTGTTGTGCTGCTCTGGTGCTCCTCAGACATTTCTCTGAGAGCAGAAACCCACTCCTGTTTGTTTGTTGTTTTTATCGGTGTCACTAGTGAGTGACTCTGATTTGGGAGTGTGACGAGGGCTGAGGTCAGCAGCAGCTGGGAGGAAGAGTGTGCAGCTCAGGGCTGGTGTGGGATAGCACATGGATAGCACAGCCACCCCATTCCTGTGCTGGCGAGTTGCTTTAGGCAGCTGAAGCTGGCCTGTGGAATTGCCCCTTTCCCTGTGTGGAGCAGGAGTTACCACCAATGGCCTTAATATTCACCAGCTGAGTATCACAACCAAACCCACTGGAATGAGAAATCTGTTACATTTTCCTGCCATTCATAGAATTTACCGAGTTAAAGAGGAGAAAAAAACCAAAACACCTCTGTGGTCACCGAAGACTCCTGTGAGCAAAGCAAAATGGCTCAGGCTCCATGATCACTGCAGAGGGCTCAGAATTGGTGCTGTCAAAGGCTGTGTTACAGAAGTGATGCATCAGAAGGGCTCCTCCCTTGCTCCTTGCTTGATCCCTGACCAATCCTCAGCTTCATGTTTCCTCAGGGAATGCATGTGGCCCCCAGTCTGTCGTCTGCTGCTCTTCCTGAGGGCTCCTGGGCTTCTGTGTCCTCTCTGCATCAAAGCCGAGTTGCATTTTCTCTGGTGGCTGTCCCTGTGGCTCTGCATGCAGCTGAAATGGCTCTTTGCACCTGAGGTGGCTGTTTGCATCTGGCAGCAAGGCGGGAGGGGCACCAAACTCCCTGCTCTGACCTGTTTTGTCCTGCTTTTAGATTATTCCAAAGGATTTGGAGGGAAGTACGGCGTCCAGAAAGATCGGATGGACAAGGTGGGTTCCTTCAAAGAGCCATGACTTCAGCAGTCTGTGGGGATGGAGAACACCCTGATTAGATCTGCACTGCTCAGTTCTGTGTTTCTGCACACTTCTCCAATCTAAGAGCAGAGTTCTGTGCTTTTCTAAACCTTTAAAAAGCAAATTTATACACACAGAGCTGATGCCAGCTTATGTGGATTGGAACAGCAACAGCTACACATGTGCTATGTATGTGTAGGGTATTGCCTTGGTTTTAGTTCTGATGAGTCACTCATATTTTTTTAATTAATAGGATTTTGATGTGTTTAGAACTGCCCCTGAAGATTAATTCTTTCTAGTTTGATTTGCAGAAAGGATTATTCTGTTTGTCAAATTTTGATTCTTCCTGATCTGGTTTTGATGTTCTGCAAAAAGCCTTAGGGACAGTATCACAGTAAAATATCTCGGACTGAGGCTGTGTGAATGTCTTCCTGAATTTGTAGGGGTTTTTACATGTATCCTTTTTGTCCTCACTGATAGAATGCAGCAACTTTTGAAGATATTGAGAAACCAGCATCAACTTATCAGAAGACCAAGCCAGTAGAAGCCGGTAAGGCATTGGCCCCAAATCCTTTCTTTGGAGGTGATAATGTCCACAATCCCAGGATATTGATGTAGTAAGTGCTGAGTTAGGATCATCCAGAGGGAACTGCTGCATTTGCAGCTCTTTAGCAGCCTCAGATACTCTCCTTCCCTCCTTTAGAGGTTGTTTTGCTTTGTTCCAGCTTCTTTTTTTTTCTCCTGAGGCTCATTGGAGTTAAGGAAGGGAGGTTAAAAAGCGTGAGAATGAGGAAGGAATAAAGGAGAATGAACTGTGTAGGGCAGTGGTGGAGGCTGTACCATGAAGGAGAGGAAGGAGAAGCATTACAGAAGGTTTTGTGGGAGGGAAATGTGGTGCACAAGAGGTTTGGGCTGGGAAGGGGGAAGAAGAAAGAAGGACTTCCCTGACTGGACTATGAGCTCAGAGGACAGAACAGCGGAAATTTTTAGCAAAAACTCATTCCAGGCTACCTTTATGTAGAACCTGAGCCATGATTTCCATTCTTTTCCATGTCACAGTTGCTAATAAAACAAGCAGCATCCGAGCTAACTTTGAGAACCTGGCCAAGGAGAAAGAGCAGGAAGACCGAAGGAAGGCAGAAGCTGAGAGAGCCCAAAGAATGGCCAGAGAGAAGCAAGAACAGGAGGAGGCTCGGAGGAAACTGGAGGTAAGATTCAAATCCCATTGGAGCAGCCTGGTTTCAATGCAATGCTGGGAGGAAAGAGAACCTTTGAGGAAAAGGTATTTTCCTTCTTTCCAGCTGGGCTGTAAAGCTCAAAGTGTGTGTTTGTGCCTGTGCTTTGGCTGTGTGTGCCTCCAGCCTGGCCTTTTCCTCCTGCCCTTCTGCCTTTTGGCAGTCCCAGATTCCCTTTGGGCACGGAGGAGCTCACGAGGGGAGAGCTCTGTGGTCCCCCAAAGGCCCTGCATGTTCAGGAAGTTTAACCCCATGGTGGTAGCTGGTGATGCTGTTCCTTTGGGATCAGTGTTTTGGGAGATGGAGGTGGTGCAGCACACGGCCAGGAGATTAGGGGAAGATAATCTTCCCAGTGTTCATTGAATCTTAGGTAGGGAATTAAAAAAATTGACTTAGCATCGGCATGGATAAAGGCTTTGTGATTTTTGTGTTATTCATAAGAGATAATTCCAGGACGGGTTTAGTCAGAAACTGCATCTCACCTGCTTTATGGAATTTGCATATTTGTTTAGATTAGTTTGTATTAGAGGAGACTAAGGCTTGGTGTAACTAATTTGTTTGAAGAGTACAAAAAAGTGCCTGGTAGGCTCTCTTCCTCTAAAGTGATTGCTTTTTTTTTCTGTTTTATTTTTTATTTTTTTCTTATTTTCCCCTTTTCTCTCAGCTTATCACCCGTTTTGCCTTAAGGCACCACGATGTGCAGCATGAGCATGTGTTCACTGCAGAGATGTATCCCAGGCTGAATGGGAGCTCATCTTTTGTGCATCAGTCTAATGCTGCCTTTCCTCCACGTGAACTTTTAATACCTTCCCCCAAACACTTCTGGGGTTTCTTTACTGTGCTGGAGAAAAGCTGGGAGAGGAAGAGGTCATGGAATGGTTTAGGTTGGAAGGGACCTTAACTGCTATGTCTTTTTGGTTTTATTCCTTTGTTATCTCAGGAGTTACCTTATTTCTTTACTGGTGTTTTTGCTGTAAGTGTGGGTTAAATCCAAGCCATTTTGCTGGATTTTTCTTGTGTTTCATCAGGGATTCTGTTGCCTGGACACATCTGAAGTTTTTCCTCCAAAGCTGGTATTTAAATTTCCCCGTAACCAGATGATTAATGTTCTTACAGCCTGAACGTCTCCATGGTTAATTGTGGGATTCTGCAGGCACAGGGAGGGGGGATGAGGTTGAGGGGAGCTGAAATGGCACTGCTGGCACTGCCCCTTGCTCCCAGCTGAGCCTGGGAAGGGCAGGGATGAGATCCACACCATCCACAGACAGTGCAGAGGGTGGGCACGGACTCTGACCAGACTGAACTGTATTCCTGTCAGGGAACTTCTTCCTCACTTTCAGAGGGTATGTGGGCACACACACTCCCAGCAGGGGAGTGTGCATATGGACTGCATTCCTTCCAGAGCCCTGTTTGCTGGTGACCCTGGTTCTGCTTTGCTTCTCACAAATGTCACACTAAGAGTGCTCAGGGAGCTCTTCTTTGATGCCTGGGTTGAGTCAGTGCTGCCTCATGATTTCACTGTGCTCTGCTGCCTTGGAAAAAAAGGCAGGATGCTTTTTCACATGGAGCATTTCACTGTGGAACAAAACCCAGCCTGAGGGGGACCGTGCAATTTAAACGTTTTATGGCAATTACACTGTGTCTATCCTAAACTATAATCTGGATTGCAGACCCATTTCCTAGGACAAATTAGTCAAACTGTTGCCACGTTTGGCATCATTAATGGATTGGTACTGCTTAATTTGTCCCCAAACTTAGGTTTGACTCCTGGTAATCACTTTGCTGGTGCCTTTTTATCTTTTTTATCTGGAGCACAGGAGTTAAAAGTGGGGGAGGGTTTGCATCAGGAGAGACTTTTTCCAAAAAGCACAGCACTAAGCTTTGAATTGTCTTCAAAGCTGGCTCTGCTCTCGAGACACGCTTTACTTTCTTTGTTAGATGTATTTCTTTCTGAGCTGTGACAAGCAAAGGAAAGGAAGGATTTTTTGGAACAGAGTCCTACCACTTCATGTCTGTACTGCCATTTCTCCTGAGAGTGTTACAGCTTGATGGGCCTCAACTACTGGAGTGCACAGATTCCCATTGCACACATCCTCTCTTCTTTTTTTCAATGAAGAAGACAGTTTGGCCCTGGATTCACTGTTTTCTTTTCCCCTGTGGTAAAGAGAGGCAAAATGAAAGTTACCTGTTGAAATAGTTACCTTTTTTAAAATCATGTGAGCAACACAGCATTTCTTGCACTTTGGTGTCCTGGCTCCCTAATGAGAGGCTTTCCAGCGATTGTGGAATTGCCCTGTGATTCACAGGTGGGATGGCACAGCACAAAGCACTTGAGTGCCAGAGCAGATCCACATTCTTTGTGTCACAGAATAGCAATACTGGTTTTATTGCTACCACATCTGAACTCCTCTGAACATTTGAATCCTGCACTGTCACCGTGTAGGACCCACTTTTCAGTTTCAGAGCTGTTTAGTCCTTTGCCTTGGCAGGAAGTTTTGCAGACCTGCCAGAGCTTGCAGGAGCATTTCTCACCAAAGGCAGTTCATTGGTTGTGCACCCAGAACATGTCTGGGCTTCAGGTTCTTTAAACTCGGGCTGAAGTGGGACACGAGGCCCAGCCAGCTGATGAGCAGAGTGAATACACTGAGCACCAAAACCCTGCAGCTCCTGTGGAGATGGGCCAGACAACTCTGGTACTCTGTTTTTGAAGACAGGCATGCATCTGTGTTGTGGGGTTTTTGTTTCTTCCCCTTTTTCTCTTGTGCTTTGCTGCATTTCTGATGCTCTACTCGGCCCAGCCAGCCCAGTCCTCCTGTGAGCACAGCAGTTTATCGCAGGATATGCTGCCTGTCCTTCATTCTGGAGGGCTGTCTCTCGGTCATCTCCTCAGTGACTGACCTGCACTGAAGTGTTCCTTTCTCCTGGATTTAGGAGCAAGCTAAAGCCAAGAAGCAGACGCCGCCGGCCTCTCCTGTCGCGCAGGTGGCGGAGCAGAAGGCGCCCTCCAGCCCGCTCTACCAGGTGAGTTGGGATCACCTTCGGGGTGTGGGGTTTGATCCTGAGAGTGGGAACCTCTCCACAGAGCCCTGACAGAGCTGCCCTGTCTCCCTGCAGGATGCAGTTTCCTATGAGGCAGGCTCAGCCTACAAGAGCTCCAGCCCGTCCTACCCCACTGCCCGGGAGCCAGAGGCTGGCTACAAAGCGGCCGAGCCGGACTACCAGGAGGCCGTGAGCCAGCGGGAGCCCGAGTACGAGCCAGAGACTGTCTACGAGGTGGCAGGAGCAGCAGACCACTACCAAGCAGGTTTGTTTCTCACAGCAAACCCCTTAAGATCAGGATTATTTCCTTGTGCAAGAGCTGGAGGTGCAGTGGTGCTGGTAGCACCCTGTCCTAGTTTTCTAAACTCTCAGTCTGGTGAGGCTTTCTGCGTTCCTCACCAACAAACTTTAATTAGGAAATTAATATATGGCTGCAGCAAGGAGTTGAAGTTACTTAACTTTTGTGAGATGATGTTGGAGTAATTACAGTGCTCTCCAGGGTCTCAGTTCAAAAAGAAATCCAGGGATAACCATTCCCACCCCGTGGAATGTAGCTCAACTTGAGAAGAAAGCACCGAGCTGGAGATTAAACGTGTGCCGAGCCAGCAAAAAAATCCAATCAACAATTCTTGGAGTTTGAAATTGATGTGTTGCTTTCTGCGCCTGTGAGGGAGCGGAGCAGGGATGTATGAAACTGCAAGAGTAAGGTTCTTTTGAATTCCTGGGTTTTTCTCACCTCTTCTGGTTACTAAAAGAGGTGTGAAGGATGAACCTGCTCTGGTACAAAAACCTGGGAATTTGAAACAGGCCCCTTTCTGCCTCCCCAACATGCACCACTTGTATTAATTACTCTCTTGCACAGTGATCTTGGGCTCAACTGTCCTGTCACATTTCACAGCAGCAGTACAGGGCTGATTGTTTTTATGCAGTCCTGTACTAAATGCCTCTTGTAAATGCTTCCTTTCATGCTTCAGTTGTGTGTGATTCAGGGAAAAACTGCATGCAGATGGAACAGGAGCACTGCTGAAACCTAGCATGGGTTGTTCCCTGCTTCCTGTGTGGGTTAGCAGTGCAACTGAAGGAGAAGCATCTTAGAAAAGAACTGAGGGTGATAATGTGCTTCATGTTTTAATTGTTCCCCTCTCCTCTCTTCAGAAGAAAATGCGTACGACGAGTATGAAAATGAACTTGGGATCACAGCCATAGCCCTTTACGATTACCAAGCTGGTGAGCAAAGCTCTTGTTTTCACCCTTTGGCTTTGAAAACTGTTCTGCACAAGATAAATTTTTGTGTCCCTTGTAACGGCAAATGAAAAGTCGGGGATTTGGGGATTTAACAGCAGCGTGGAGACACTTGTGCAGATTTCTGGGTGCAGTTTGTGGGAATGGTGGGAGTTTCCAAAAAGCTCTTTCCCCCGAGTGCTGGGGCTGTTGTTGGCCCTCGCTGGTGGGAGCGCTGACCCTGTTGGGCTCTCCCTGCAGCGGGCGACGACGAGATCTCCTTCGACCCCGACGACATCATCACCAACATCGAGATGATCGACGACGGCTGGTGGCGGGGCGTGTGCAAGGGCCGCTACGGCCTCTTCCCCGCCAACTACGTGGAGCTCCGGCAGTAGGGGCTCCCGCTGCTGCTGGTGCCTTAATTCCCCAGCCCGCACACACCACTGCTCACACCACAGACCACGAGGCGTTCCCGAGGATGGAGGGGGTATATACGTACGGCTTTTATATTTAATACTTTGCTGATGCTTTTTAAGACGTTGACGCCACAGAAATCGCTAATGTATTGTAACTACTCCGTCTGTCGCCGAGGCTCTTGGGGTTTATTTTCATCTGGGAGCGTTTCTTCTCTGCCAAATTAGCCAAGGCTTTTGGAGGACAGGTAGCTGTCTGCTGTAATATTGCATGTTTTACTCCTAAGTGAGCAGATTTACTCAAGTGTTCAAGTCTAGTTAGTCTTGCACTAAGCGTTTGCAGCTCAGAAAGTCATGGCTATGCAGGTTGTTTGCATTTCCACCAAGTGGGGAGGACTGGGGAGGTGCAGAGTTGGGCTTTTTTTCTTTTCTTTTTTTTTCTTTTCTTTTCCAGATAGTGCTTGAAAAAAGCAGAGAAAATGTTTGAAAGTTGCAGCTAATGGCAGTTAAACAAGTACTGTCCAATATTTATGGAATATTAATGTTATGAAGGAAACAGTCTGGTACTTTTTCCGTCTCTTTAAAGTGAAGTTCCTTGGCTCTTGAATTAAGTTTTTTTTTCCTCTTTTTTAATTATTTTTTCTTGGTCCTGCTCCTCCTGCTCATGTTATCCCAGAGGAGGGCTGCACACTCTCTAGCACTGATTGTCCCAAATTCCTTTACTTTTTTGGTTTTGCTTCACCCTCCTCTTTTCCCAGGAAAATTTGGAAAAGTTACTGTGCAAGCGTTAAGTCACCCAAGGAGATTCCTCCTTGTTCAGAAGGAAACTGGCATCCGGAGCTGCAGGAATATTCCCACTGCTTGAAATGGGAGGAAAAGGCAGGAGGGGTGGGGTTGCAGCTGTGTTCTGTGTGCAGGGCAGCCATGCTCACACAGGGAAGGGCCTGCTGTGCTGTAGTGACATTTTGTGGAACCATTTTCGAGTCAAGGAATGTTAATGATTGGATTGGAAACCCATGGGAATGATCTCCATTTTTAAACCAGACAAGAGACTTTTTTTTTTGTATGTTCAACAGAAACTGCCAGTACTGTTCTACTAAACAACACAATTAAAGCTGTTTGGGGTTTTTTTGGGTTTTGTTCTTTTTTTTGCCAAAACTGAAATTCCTGTTGCTCTAGAAAGCTGACCACTGCAGATTTAGGGTCCCTACCAAAGATAGCAAGTTGCATCCAGCAGTGCACGTGTTCAATGTCTGTACTGTCTGTTTCCACCTTCTGATCAAAAGGAAAATGGCAAATCTGGTGTAGCAGCCGAGAAAGAAGGCAAAGAACTCTTATCAGCTCTAAATTTGGACCAGTGGAATACAGAAGGCCTGTACAAAATGGTGAAATGTGTATCAAGGAAGAAGGCATCGTGTTGAACCAGTTCTTGGATGGTTGGGACAATCCTTCATGAATGTCACACGTTTGTCATGGTTATTATTACTATTTTTTTTCTCCTTTCCATGGTCTCATATCTGTGTTGTATTTGCATTACTAGGGTTGGGTTTTATATGCAGTTTATTTTATCCAATTTTGCATAGACCACCTCATAGGGATATGATTTTTGTAAATTAAATATCCAATAAACTTTTTGAACCATTTGCATGGAGTATTTTTTTTTTTTAATAATTTTCTTTTGAAAAATCTCAGCACCAGGCTCAGCTTTGGTTTTTGTTTTATGTGCCTGCTCCTTCTGCTGCAAACACCAGTGAGCTGTGGGGTTTGTGGCTGCTCCTGGATTTTGGGAATGCTGGGGCAGCAGCGCCCTAAACGCTCTTGCAAACAGACGTGGGTTACATCAAATAAACTTTCCCATCCCTTTAAAGCTGCTCCTGCTCATGGCAGGGGGGTTCCTTCCCAAGGCTTTGCTCCTCTCAGTCCTGCCTGCAGGAAGGTCCTGCCTCGCTGCCCAGGTTTTACAATTCCAACCCTGAACTTCTCTGGGAATCTGGTGCTTGATGCACTGCTGGAAACGCCGAGGAAGAAAATCCCAACAGCCTTTTTTAAAATTCCTTAATGCTGCTGATTGTTGATGGGTGCTTGTTATCCGTGGATTGCCTCGCCTCATGGAGAAGGCTTTGTGGAGTGGGGAGATTCTCAGTCATGAGACACCCGTGGCTGTCCCAGGCTGATGTTGGCTCTTGATTTTTAATTTAAAGAGATTTTCAGTAGTGAGAATCAACCAAACTGGGTTTGGATTTCTGTTTTTTTACTTTTACCCAACGAAGAGGAGCAGGAGTCAGGGGAAATCACCAAGTGAAGCGCAGGGAGCATCCCCAAGTGGTGGGTTGGCTTTGCAAATGCAGACTTGAAGCCACCTGTGATTTTCTGAGACACTCAGTCTGCACCAGGAGCTTTCTCAGTGCATCCCATGGATGTTGAATACTCCAACTCCTCCCCTTACTGCAGGCTTTTTTTTCCTTGTTAGAAAGGGGTGTGGAGCCTCCAAAACTCAGGCTGCAGCAATGTCCATTTCTAGCACTGGGATGCTCATGGTGTGGTGCTGCATTTGTGCTAAATTTGGAGAAGCCTCTTCAAATTCTCCTCACGTTGAGCACATTTGTACACGAGCTGCTGCAAAGCTCCTTGGTGAAAGAGAAATGGGTACATCAATCCATGGGAAGAGGAAAAGAGCAAGGATCGATCGATCTCGAGGCCAAGTGTAGAGTAGTGCCCTGGATGGCTTCCAGAAGGGGAATTTGGATTGATCAAAGCAGCTTCACTTGATCGATTTGTCCCAGGGTCCAGGAAGCTGGGACAGAAAAAGAGGCACTACATCTTCCACTGCCTGGGAAGAGCCTCACACGCAGCAAGGCAACCCTAAAAGGAGGAGAGTGGTGCTCTGGTACAGCTTCCCCAAAAACAGTGTCTAATGGCCATGTGGAGTCAGGCAAAATGGATTAAATAATTACTTCTAAGTAGCCAAAAATTCAAATCATCTGTGTCAGCTATTTCTAGCAGAATTCCCACTATGAATAAAGATGATGATCCTCGGAGAGCTGGGCTCACGTGACTTCCCAGGCCACTGTTTGCAATTCCCAATGCCAGGTTGTGGCTTCCAGGAGTTTCAGGCAGTGCAGCAAAGAGGCACCGTGACAGAGATACTGAAATTCAGAGCTTGACAAGATTTGTTCATTCTCTGGCCTGCAAACTCCACGAGGAGGAGTCCTGAGTGAGGAATAAACACCAGGCTAAGGGCGAGCCGGGAGCTGGGGCATCGCTGGGAATCTCAGTTAATTCCATTTTCTTTTAGGAGGTCTGGAAGGCCTCGGGAAGCTTTGGAGAAGCTCTGCAATTTGCTCTGCTGCCTCCCCAGTGTGGTAATTATTGCCACCAGTAATTACTGGCCTTTCTTTGAAAGCAAAGCACAGACAGACTGGCCGCGGGTAGGTCAGCAGGAGCACAAAGGCATTCCCAAACAGCCTTTTGTTGGGTCTTGGACAGGGACCAGCATTTGCTGCAGCTTTGGAAGGGAGGGAGCTGTTCCCTGCCAGATCCAGAGCCGGGAGCAGCTCTTTGTGGGTTCGTCCTCCGAAGCACCACTCAGAGAGCTCTGTGTTTCACACCAGAGCCGGGTCACCCCAAATAAAACGGGGAGGTGCCTCTGTGGGCAAGGTCAGCCAAGTGAGAGGTGCAGGAGGGGTCAGTTCTGTGGCCAGGTGTCCTTTCCCAGGCTGTCCTTTCCTCACCCCTCAGCAATGTGTGTTCCTTTAATCGGGTGCTCATTTACACTTGTCCTGCTCCTGCCACGTGTTGTTATTGGTCCAACATCCCTGCTCACCTGTGCCCGGCAGCCCTGGACCCTGGCACATCCCAGCTTGGGAAGTAGCTCGAGTTCAAGATCAATTATTAGTGAAATTATTTAGAATTATTTAGTTATTTAAAAGCCACAGAGATGTGGCACTCGAGGACACGGTTTGGTGGAGGGCTTGGGGGAGCGGCTGATCTTAGAGGACTTTCCCAACCTAAAGGATTTTCTGATTATTCCCAGGCACACAGAGTGCTACTACAATTCCTGGAAAAATATAAGCTACATGTTAAAAATATGAGCTGCCATCTTACCCTGAATTCATCTGTATGGCAGCTACAAAATAAATTAAAATTCCTCATTATCCAAGCGTCTTATGGCTCTGTCTCCCTTGTGTTTGCAGAACAGTGCAGAAAACTTTCACACGGTCAACAAAGCACTGATAAAAATAAAGGCCATCAAAATCTCACACTCAAACACAGGCTGGGAGTATTGCAAGTTGGTGACAAGATTTCTCTGCTAAATATTGGGTGTTATTTCCAGTGCAGTCTGGAAACAGATCCTCCAGTGAGTTCATTCTCCACGAGTCTCCTGGTTTTAAAATTGCATTGCTGCTGATTTGCACTGGAACCACGTTTTCCTTCTGTAAAACCCAGATACCAGTCTTGGCCTTTGGCTTTTGTAGCTGATAACTGCAAACAAATCCAAATGTTCTTGTGTTTAGATTGGATATCGTGAGAAAAAAAATGGAATTTCATCTATCCAGGAAGAACAAGAAATCACTCAGGAACATTAAGGTGTCCTGAGTATAAAAACAAAAAAAAAAAGGCAGTGGTACAACAAAAATATTCAACAGTTCTTAGACTTAAACCCCAGACAAGCCAGGATGAGCTGGGCTTATTTCTGTGGGAGGTTTATTTGAGCCTCCATTTACACTGCAGGGATAAAACTGAGTCTTGTAATAAACCAAATAACCTCAAATAACGAGATAAAACTTGTGTTTTCAGTAGTGCGAGCGAGCACTATAATGAAATATTGGCACAGTGCACTGGTGTCCTGGCAGGTGGCCTTGTTGCCCTTTAGGGGACAGGGAATCATCCATAACCACACATTTGTTTCTGTGTTTTTTTAATGAATATTGGTTCTGCTTTTCAAATCTCTGAAATTCCTCACAGGATTTCTTACTGTGGGTTATTAGACAGTTGTTTTCCAATCTGATGGAGCATCCTTTGGTTAGAACATTTCCTTTGTCTGTTCTTTAACAATGTACCAAAAAAAAAAAAAAAAAAAAAGAAAATAAATGTGTTTT